>NW_021025623.1:635827-770659 GCF_004153795.1 Camellia sinensis | reverse complement strand
CGGTTTGGTTCTCTCCCCTGATCGGTCACAATTGATTTATATTATCAGCAAATTGTACCAATTTCACCCCTACGTCTAACCTAGTGTGAAAGTTGGAGACCCCTTTTTGTTTTGGAGTTTAATGCTTTTTGCAACTCCCAAGGACTCCTTGGATCTTTGGACCACATAGCTTCAAACTCGAAAGATCATTTTTTTGTTAATTTTTCTCCTACTTCATCAAGAACAATGAGAGAATGTTTAGATTCAATTCTAACATAAAGGGAAAGTTGAGGACCCCCTAATTATGGAGTTGTAAGTTAATCACATATATTTGTGTCTCATAAAATTTTCATAATTTTCTGAGAGATCGTTTGATGTTTCTGTTTCGTTGTCATAGTTGCTGGTTTGTCTCGATCATGTCATTGTCTCATGTTTAGTTTAGGATTGTCATGCATTAATCATGTTTTGTCTTGTTTTCTGCCATGATTGCATGCTTGTTAATTTTCATGATAGTCTAGTGTTTGATTGGCATCATTATAGTTGTTAGTTTCTATTTTTATTTTATTTTATTGCGAAACACTAATTTAACTAATTGAACCAATGAAATTGAGTGAAGTCATCTTGCATATTAAAGTCTAACAAATTCCTATGAAATTGACTAAAGGATAACTTATCAGTTGGGCAAGATGGGTGCCTCACACCTTCCTAATTTGTACCTTGGACTCCGATTGTAGTTTCCTTGGTTGTATCTTGTGTTTTATCTATGAAGTCAAGTTCTTGTTTTTGTTTTTGTTTTTGTTTTTTTTCTTCTTCTATTTTAGGATTATATTAGGTTTCCTAGTGGTACTTTGAGAAAAAATTAGCTGGAAACTCCTTCGAATGGATCTCTGTTTCTCGTGACAATTACTAACTATTACATTTTCTTCTTGATTCAAAGTTTGAATCATTTGGATTAAATATTCAAGTCTTTTTACATCTCTAGTAGTTTTAAATTCTTATTCTAAAGACCAGAGTGTCCTATACTTTCATTGTCTTCATTTTTTTATGTGAATCTTTGTTCATTATATTTTTCTTCTATAGGAATTCTTACACTAAATGATACACTGAAGCATTTTCTTCCTTCAAATTTTAGAATGAGATTTTCGTCTAATAACTTCATAGTTCGAGAATACTTCTAAATGCTGGACTCCTTTTTTTTTGGTTTCCATTTATTCAGAAACTGAATATTTCCCCATTGAGTGATTTTTGGTTGATTGCCTGTTTTAAATGAAGGGAGTTCTTCCCCCTTTTTGACTAAACAAATTATTTGCCATTTTTTAACACATTAACTTAAGTACACTCGTCAAATTTAAAAAACTTGATTCATGAGTTGTTGGTGTGACTCTGAGCATCTCTAATATCAATCATGAAATTTAGAATTGCATTAAAGAACAATTTGTTTACTTGTGTTAGCTTGCGCAACTCTCAATAGGCTTCAATGCTATCATCATCTCCTAAAGATACATAAGAGTATTTGGAGTGGAATATATATATTTCTATGTATGTTTATATTTTGTCAAGTCAAACAATTTCTCTCTTGTTTACAAGTTCTCTATCAAACTTCAAACAAACTTCCAAGAAATTACACCTTATATACTTTTTACTTATTTTTCACTATAAAATGTCATAATAAAAATTACGAAGTATTATAACAAAAATCACAAAGTATCATAACATTATCATCCCCTAACTTTTCCCTATAACTTTAGAGTGCACATCATAATTTCATTATTCATAATTTTACCACAAAATATCATAACATACATTACAGATAATCATAATTTTTATGATAAACATTCATTATTTTTTTTAAAATGTACATCTTTTTAAAAGGTGCATCACTACAAACAAAGTGAATAATATCAAATTTATTAATATTTTTATCACACTGTATTTATTTGAAACGAACAAATGTACATATATGTCTTTTGATCAAAAGAAACATAACTAAACACAAACATAAGAACACATAGAATGGTGTCCATATGATTACATATTTCAACTTCTTCAAGAAAATGTTGAGTAAATACAAAAATTTAGATTCAAATTTGACATTCCACATTCAAAAAAAAATAATAATAAAAAAAATTGACATCCTAAGCCCAAAATGTGGTGTCTTTCATTAATATGGCCAAAACATGTCAAATCAAATTGTATGAAATTTTTATATAAAATTTGATATTTATACGTAAAAAATGATATTTATCATAAAATAAATATTTGTAATCTTTTAACCTCTCAATCCACGTCACAATGCCAAGTCCGGAAGTACGGAGATTCTTTCCGGTTGGAAATCATAACTAGAGTTGGGTCTCTATGAGCTCACCACAGGATCACCTCAATATCTAAATCGTTTATCTTCTATGGCTCTCTAACAGATTATCCATGCCAAATCAGGTTGATCAAATAATTATAATCACATGATTGGTTCATATTTATTTCAAAAAAATGCATGGCAAGTATAATTTTGAAAACAGACTGTCCATTATTTTGAGGACAAATGTGATATCATCACGTGATTACGATTATTCAATCAATCTAATTTTTTTACATAAATTATCTACTCAAAAGTTCTTAAAAGTTGATCGGTTCAGATCATATGACAGCCCATGGAGGCCCAATTTACCAGCTACAAGAATCTCCATCTTATGCATGACTCATTAGTTCACATTATTGGAGTCAGGCGAGCCACCCATCCATGCTGGTGGCAACATTCTAGTTTTGCTCAATAACAGTCTTAAACAATGGAGGCAACATCCTATAAACAACAGCAACCTCCTTCATAGCACCACTCTCACCGCCACCACCATTAGTCCAAATACTAATTTTATGCTGCAGCCCATGAACCGCCTCGCCATTAATCTTGGCAATCTCTTGAAACATCCCACCATTGATCATCAGGTAATCTCTAAGAGCATTGTAATTCCCTCCCAACGCGTCCGAAAGCGTGCATATATAAACCCCTTGGGCTTGTCCGAGCGCTACAAGCCCTGCAACTTCTTTTTGTTTAGCATATAATTCTCCATCAGTGAGTTGTTGGAGGGCATAGAAAGTAGCCTCAGCCGTGGCTTTTTGGGCTTGGGCTTCTTTCTCTTTCTCGTACAGAATTGCTTCGGCTGCTTTCTGTTTGTTGTAGAGCTCCCAGTTTGCCTTTTGTACCTTTGTTTTTCATCAAAATGGTTAATTCCAAGTTTTTGGCGGATTGCTAATTTGATATTGGTGAAATAAATGAAAAATGATATACAAGTTCAATTTCTAGACTCATTATGTTTAAATGATATGATTGGTTGATAATTAGAAAAAAAATGAGAGAAAGTGTTGCATGATGATACGGAAATTTTAATGAAAATTCTAATCATACCAAAATTTTCAGACACAATTAATGATGTAACTGTTTCACTCAACAAAGTGACGTGATATAACTGTTTTACTCAAATTTATTTTTTTTTGGTATAAAAAAGTTTAGGTGAGGGAAGGCTATCTCAGTCCAGGGTTAGGGCAAGCCTCCAAGGAGGACTACTGGTAGTAGTGGGAATTGAACCTAAGTCTTAAAGACGAAGAGTCTGATCCTTACCAACTTAACCAATCCCCGTTGGCTGTTTTGCTCAACGTTAAGTGATGCAAATTGATAGCTATTAATCTTAGAAAAATGATATACAAACCCACTTTATAGACCTATTTCTAGATCGAGTAATGTGTCAATAAGATGATTGATTAATGATTAGAGAATAAATGAGAAAGAGAATTGACTTAGATATTTTGATAAAATACCACATCATTGAGTTTAAAAGGTGGGTCTAATTTTTTAATCTAAATAGCAGTACTCATCTAAATAATATGACAAATCACTTTTGTATTAATATTTTAAGAAACAACATAAAATGTGTCAATTAATAAGTAAACTAGAACATTATTTCGGAAACATGTAATATTTTTTCCTTAATCTCTCGTTGTCTGAAGAACACTGGTATGAATCTCTGTCTCTCTCGATCTTTCAATCTCTCCCTCGATCTCTGACTCTCTCTCAATCTCTCTCTTGATCTCTGTCTCTTTCTCGTACAATCTCGATCTCTCTATATCTGCGTACACATTATCTGACCTTTTTTAGATAATTTTTCTTCTCTTACATATCTCTCTATACAAGTATATATATGAATTTATATATGTATCTCTATTTATTGATTGAATAATCATCCTTATTTTAATTTCAGGTTCTTGATTGATCCAATCATTGATCGGCGGTGGTGGAAAAATCAACTCCTTTGAGAAAAGAAACCCCTAACTTTCTCATTAGAGGTAAGTTCTAATCTATTTGTTTACACATTTGTTCTGGTTTTGATCTTGTTTAGATTTGTATTGAACTACTCTTTGTTAGTTTTTTGTTTACTGTTTGGGAATTGATTTCAATTTGTTAGCTTTTGTAGTTTGAATGCCATGTTTATTGACAAATGTGCTCAGTTAAAATACAGTTAATGTGTTGATTATTGTTGATGTTGTGATTAATTGGTGCAAATTTCAACATAGACAAATGGGAAATTAGTTTTTGTTTCCAATTCCAAAAAGAGTAGGGAGTATAAACTCTAATTATTTGATAAATATTTTCCCAAAAAAATAAAATAAAAATGATTAGATTATTACAACTAAGAGCATACATTTTATGATAAAGAGTTGCTACAGTTTACATCTTAAAACTAGAACTACTAGACAATTGGGAATCATTATATAATATAAGCAAAGCCGTTGTAAGCTCTTTATTGATGAATACTTCAATCTATTTTTCTCAAATTTTTGAATTTTTATAATGTAAAAATCTACGTGTCATATTATTGGTTCTCAACAATTTTTTTTTCCTTTTTAATTTTAATTATCAATATGGCAATACCTTTCAAATTTTGTCCATTAATTAGAGAATCTTTGGAATTTTCAACAATATGGAAACTTTCTATTTCTTAAATTGATGATGAAAATCTCAATATATGTTTCTTAAATTGTTAGTGACAATGGATTTGTAAACCACTGGTTTTTCCTTAATTGGATAGTAAATTGAAAAAAAAAAAATTGAGGTCTTCTTGTTTTTTCCTTCGTAGATTTTTTGGGTTTTTGCTTTTTGCTTTTGAGGACCTCTTGTCCTTCTTTGTACTTCTCTGTTCTCCTTTTTGATAAAATTCTTCTTTTATTGCTGATCCCCCCCTAAAAAAAAAAAAATTGAAATAATTTTTTTTTTCAATATAGTAATAATAAAAAAGTTCTGGCTTTTGAACAGATTGTTTAAGAGTATTTTTTTTCTTAAACTTGAGTCCTATTTCCTCTTCTTCTCGCAGCATTTCTTCTTTAAACAAGTGGAAATTTAGCATCAGCTTTGTGCTGTCTTTAGATTGTATTAACCTGATGAAAAGCAGGGGCCTGTTGCCTTCTTGTGGGAAATCATTTTTTTCATTGTTATTGGGTGAACCTCTTGAGCAGTTAATGATTGAAGGTTCAGTATTAGGGGTTTGCTACTTCTGTAGCCACACTACTCGAAATACGACTTTTTGCGACTGATTATTTTACCATCGCAAAAAATCACTTTTCACGTCATAATTCCGTTTTACTTAACCCCCAAAATCGTGTTCTTAACTGAAAACAAAAAAAAACCCCCAAATCGTGTAAAACTTGCCCTATCCTCGTTCACTCTTGTTTCCCAACTCTCTCTCTCTCTCACACTCAAAATCTCACAAATCATACTGTTAATCTCTCAAATTCTCCTCTCTCACTCCACTCTCCACTCTCTCTCGCTCAAACTCACTATCCACTCTCCACTCTCCACTCTTCACTTTGTCTCGCTCGACTCTCACTTCGATGTAGATATGAAGATTTTGATCGATTGTTGATGAAGATTTGAAGATTTCGATCTGTTGTTGATGAAGATTTTGATCGATTCATAATCAATAAGCCTAATTTCTATGTACGAATCCGACTCTCTATCTCTGTAATACCTATATCTTTATTTTTATCAATGCAGTGTAGATTCTGATTTCGAAACATCTTTTTGATTCGAAGATTCATTTTATTTTTTTATATTTTTAAATTATTAAATCTTGATTTGCTTTGGCTTTAAAACTTGATCTGAACATTTCTCTAGATTGTTTGCTAAATTTTTTTTAGTTTTTGAACCTCTTGTTTGTATAATTTCAAACTTTTAGTATTCTGCTTTTATGTTTGTTTGGCTAGAAAACTGAAGCCCACCTCAATTGGGGTAGAATATATATTTGTTTTCCTGTGTCTTTGTTACATTTTCTTAGCAACCAAACAGAGCATAATTTGGTTAATCTTTGAATGATTTTTCTAGTTTATAATCTTTGTTGTTCTGCTTTGAATTCTTCTTTGTTACATGTTTTAGTCGTAGTTGATTTCTATATTGCTCTATTTAATTTTGATTTCAAGCTCTCTCAATTTCAATTTAGTTTGATGAAGCTCAGAAGTAATTTAGATCTTGAATTAAACGATGAATTACTTGCTACTGATATCTTTCTCTCTCGTTTTTGATTTTGAATTCGATTCATATAGCTAAATGCATAGAGTACTGAATATTAGTATTCTTAGGAAATACACGAATCTTTTAAAATTTTTTAATTTGTTCATCAGTTTTTTAACCAGATCCTTATTGGCTTGTATCTTAGTTGATATATTCATGAGGGCTTTACACACTCTTCTTTGTCCTTCCTCCACACTCAATAGGCCGAATTTTGATTTGGATCAATTTCTTCTGCTAGGTAAAATTTATTGCTGTAGTTCAATTTGGTCTCAAACTGATATTTAGTTCGATTTATTTCTTTTTGTATCCATTCATGTGAATAAGCAATAATAATAATAATAATGAGTAGCATCTTGATAATTGAAGGCTCTAGAAAGGGGAAAGTGAGTAGTATCTTGAATAATTAAAGGTTCTTCTTAGGTGGAGCTCATAGGGTAGGTGTACATGGCATCATTTCTATTTTGTGTGGTTGAGATGTAACTTGTGTGTTTTGAATTCATCATTTCTATTTTTATTATGATGATGTCTAATTCATGCATATATATTTAGTTTTGTGTGTGTGTGTGTGTGTAGAGGTTCATGCTAGTATGTTTGTCTTGAATACTGCTGTATCTGCTATGAATATTATTGTACAATTTTGTCTATATGATTCCTTCTCCCTATCAAGGTCAAGATACACCTTTTCCATTGTCATACATGTTTGACTTGTTACATCCTCTCTTAATGATTTTTTCAGCCACTGGCTAGTGCATATGACTTGCAAAACATAGAGATGGTCGGTGGGAATGGGCAATTGCTCCGGGTGTCTCACCATTTCCTAGATATCAACATGTAGCGGCGAGTTTTTCTTTTAAACTCCCTACCAAAAAAAGAAAAGAAAAGAAAAAGACCCCCCTGTTAGTTGACATTTCCCCCCCTCGTGTTCGGTATCTAGTGTACAAAGTCTACACCTAAGTCTTTTTCTCACATTTGTCATGTTTTTGTGTGTAGTTCTGGATACTGCGGCAGGAGTCTGGTGTGATACAAAGTCTTTTGTTACTACTCTCAGGACAGGCAGATACAGTGCTGATGCTACCGGTGGAGATGCTACAGTTGAACTGACGAGACGCTGTAGGCATGCTGCCGCTGCTATTGGTGACCTGAGATTTATCTATGGTGGTCTACGTGGTGGTAAGACGTCACAACAGAACACTCAATTTCGTTCCCTTTGTATGTAGTTCTAGACTTCAAGCTGACTAGTACCTTCTAGTATTGTACATCGTTTTGCATTTTGATGCCCAGCATAATATGGGTCTGTCCTGATTTGCATTGTCGTAACACAATATTCGTCTACTCTGAGTTGCTTGTAGTAAATTGGTTGAGCCTTTCAAAGTGCTTGCATAACTTGAAACTACGGAATAAGTAGATTCATTTAGAGGAAAATGAAGACTCTTCTTATGTGAAGTTGATGTCTATGATGCTCAACGAGGACCTTTCCATGGATCTCTATGATCTCCTCTTTTTCTATTATGATTTCTTCGAATTTTTAGTTTCTTAGAAAATGATCATGAGGCCAATTAATTTGCTTCGTTGGTATCTCTCATTATCCAATGCATTATTGATTAAAGGGCACAGACTCTGTGACATTTTTCTTGCAAGTAATTGTTTGATAAAATTTTTGATGATTTTGTCCCTCACAAGTTGATGTGAAGTGCGTGGGTCTCCTCTCCCTTAAGGTTAAAGTGTTTGTATGGACCATGGCTCACTAGAAACTTAGTACCAATGACATGGTTTAGAAAATAAGGTTGAATTACTTGTTACACCCATGGTGTGTCAGGTGTAAATGGGGCCGAGGAGAGTATTGATCATTTGTAAGGTTAAAGTGTTTGTATGGACCATGGCTCACTAGAAACTTAGTACCAATGACATGGTTTAGAAAAGAAGGCTGAATTACTTGTTACACCCATGGTGTGTCAGGTGTAAATGGGGCCGAAGAGAGTATTGATCATTTGTTCATGCATTGTCCCATAGTTTTATAATTATGGTGGAGGGTGATTTGTTTGGCGAAGTTGGATTGGTTTGCACCTTCTTCTTGTGTTCATATGTATTGATTGGAGAGGCTTTGGTTCAAGTGATAAAGTGCGGGGCTCTTTGGAAATGTGTAGCGTGTGCCCTTTTACATTTTTTGTATTATTTTCTAATTTTCCTCTGGTTATTAATAAATTTTTCTTGGTTGTCAATCCAAAAAAATGTTGGTTAATTATGTAATTTAAGATATATAAGTTTGAAGAATACTATTATTCAGATAACAAAACCTTCCAGTGGCTTAATGTTATTTTTTGAGATTTATTTAATGCTTATTATTTATTGTCTTTTCATATTTATTCACTTCATAATATATGTAACCCTCTTGATGGTTATCTTTGTAATTATTTGGTATGCAGAGTATCTCCCCTAAGCTTTGAACTCGAGGCTACTTTGAAGTTGGCAAGATTTCTTTGCAGGTAGGCTTGTTTAACATATCTTTCTTGGTTGTCAATCCAAAAAAATGTTGGTTAATTATGTAATTTAAGCTATATAAGTTTGAAGAATACTATTATTCAGATAACAAAACCTTCCAGTGGATTAATGTTATTTTTTGAGATTTATTTCATGCTTATTATTTATTGTCTTTTCATATTTATTCACTTCATAATATATGTAACCCTCTTGATGGTTATCTTTGTAATTATTTGGTAGGTAGAGTATCTCCCCTAAGCTTTGAACTCGAGGCTACTTTGAAGTTGGCAAGATTTCTCCACAGGTAGGCTTGTTTAACTTATCTTCTATGGTGATGACTGCAACATACTATTGTAATTGTATGAATTTAGCCTGTAGAAGTGGGATGATATCCCAGAATCTCTTGATCGAAATGTGCAATCAATATATAGGTATAAATTAATGAGGCTATATTATTTATACAATGCTACCTGCATCATTTTATTCTACATTTTATCAAGGTATGAATTGTAACGCCCTCAAAATTAACCCATTATATATCATTGACATGCATTATTTAAAGAAGACAATTTATTAATTCATTCATCAGAGTATACTTGATTTCCAAAATTAAGGTGAGGTGGCAATCTGGACGGAACAGCTCTGGAGAATTAAACATTGAGGACGCCATACAGGCTGCCCTTCAGACGTCCGTTATGGATGTCCTGCTACTGGATCCATTAACGTTTGGGTTTAAGCTTGCTGAAAATAGTACAGGACGTGCCAAACTCAGTTCACGTAAAGAATCCATGAATCAAGTTCAATCCCCTTTGTCTAAAGGTTCTGTACTTGCGCATGACATGGCTTCCGTGGAAGTTCTGGTCCGAAATAACACTAAGGAAATGATAAGGATGAGTCTTAGCATTACATGCCGAGATGTAGCCGGGGAGAACTGCATTGAGGGCAAGAAGGCAACTGTTCTTTGGTCAGGTAAGATTCTAGCATGTTGTCTTTGTTCAACTATCTCTCAGTAGATAGCAACCTTTTAACTCAATTAGTTAGAAAATACTCTTTTTTAATTTTCAGGAAAATAAGGAAATATCAGAAAATAATTATTGCTAACTTTCAAACCAAGGAAATAATCTCTGATTTTTAGGAGGAAAATAAGGATTATATTAGAAAATATTAGGAATTGGTTATAGGTTTAGGAATTAGGAATTAGTGTAAATATTAGGAATTGGTTATAGATTTAGGAATTATATTGCATATTAGGAATTAGGAATTAGTGTAAATATTACTTCTCATAATTGGTTATATTAGGAATTAGTGTAAATAGGAATCTTTGTATTTGCTTTTTCGCTAATTCCTAAAATAACCAATTATGCCATATATACAAAATTCCTATTTACATTAATTCCTAATACAACCATTATGCTATATATACAGTGTCTTCTCACAGCAACAAGTACACAAGTCGTTAACAAACTATAACATTGCTGAGAAAAAAGAGTTGAACAGGAATATATTCTCTCTCTCTCTCCATGAAGCCCTCAACTTCAATCTCTCTCTCTTTGAGGTTCCCACCATCACCGCGATCTGTCGGCTTGTAACACGTGAAGCACCTCTTGACTTGGTGCTTCACGTGTTACAAGCCAACAGATCGCGGTGATGGTGGGAAGTCGTTGAAGAACTGTATGTATTATAGTGAAATGAGTGCGGAGGAGAGGAATGAGAAGATAACCTCTGCCATTAGCTACGGCAATCTGGACGGAACAGCTCTGGAGAATTAAACATTGAGGACGCCATACAGGCTGCCCTTCAGACGTCCGTTATGGATGTCCTGCTACTGGATCCATTAACGTTTGGGTTTAAGCTTGCTGAAAATAGTACAGGACGTGCCAAACTCAGTTCACGTAAAGAATCCATGAATCAAGTTCAATCCCCTTTGTCTAAAGGTTCTGTACTTGCGCATGACATGACTTCCGTGGAAGTTCTGGTCTGAAATAACACTAAGGAAATGATAAGGATGAGTCTTAGCATTACATGCCGAGATGTAGCCGGGGAGAACTGCATTGACTGCAAGAAGGCAACTGGGATGGGCCGCTTACTGATGGGCCTATCTCTAATGGGCTGCTGTACCATATGTCTGGGCCTATTTGAATTGTTCATGTTAAACATTATATGGGCCTCATTATTGTAATTGGTCTGTTGGTCTGTTTACCAATTACAGCCCATTTATCCAGCTTAAACCTTCTCAGAAATCGAATTTATTGAGACACATAAATTCAATAAAATTGCATTTTTATTTATTTATAAAAATTTACATAAATATTTTACCATCACCAATCTTTTACATAATATGAAAGTTCGTCGAGTACAATGGTCAGTGCGAGACAATAATTTACAGGGCTAATAATCCCAAAGCTGGATAATTTGTTCGTCATCCTGCGTGCAATAAGCTGGGTAAATACAGTCTCTGACAGGCTTCTGCGACCACTGGATGTTAGCCATGTATACATTGTCGCGGTAAACGTCCGGATTCTCAATGCTTTCCGGAGGTTGTAGTTGAAGAGGCATTCTATTTTGTACAACCCCTGAGTGGCCGGTCTGGACATGTCCACTGCTCTGAACCACATCGGGTTCTTCAAAGTATCGTAAAAGACCCCTGACAGCGTCCTCTCTCTCCAATGTATGTGGTTCGACGCAGCCGTTCGTATGGAATATTGAACAGCCGCATTGGAAGTGGAATATCTTCCTGCGTTGGGCCTTCTTCTTGGCATTACGATGCCTCTTCTTGATTGGTTCTGGCGAACAAGGGCTCGTCGACTGTATAGAATTCTGCGTTTCGGATCGTCCATGCTTTGAGCCCAGCGTGTTCATGTTTTTCCAAAAACTCTTTGTAACTGGAGTCGGCTCCGGGATTGCATAATATAATACTTGGAATTCCGCTCGTTATTTTCTTTGGGCGGGCATATTTACAATTTGAAAAAAAATCCCGTTGCGCTCCAATAAACTCGCGCCAATGTTTCAAAAATTGTGGGGCCACATCATCGATTATGTTGTAGAAAGCGTCATCCTTGTGGTCCCTCAGGTTGATGTGGCCAGAAAAATAGTTATGTGGTCCCAAAGACCGGGCCCAACATGTTTTCCCAATTCTAGATGGGCCTTCAATTATAATGCTCTTGGGCCTGTGCGGTCTTTGGGCTTTGTCTCTTATATTGTCTGCAACCCATTGTTGTATTGCTGTTGGAACGATCCATACTGTGTCTGTAAATGGATGAACATACGGCAATGGTGGATTAAATGAAATCCGGTCATAATTTGATGACAACTTGTCATAATTTAACCAGAAACATTTTGGATCGCCATTTCGTACCACTGCTAGTGCTTCGTCCTTGGTGCCGGCGGCAAGGGCATCGCGATATATATTTTCTTTGTTACTCTGGTTAGCGCAGTGGCTCCTCTCACGGAATTCACCCCATTCCGTGTAATCCCCGTGTTTGGAGATGTATTCCAGCACATTCTGTTGGTTGTAGGCCCCTTGTATGTTCGGATGGAAATGGCAACTGGTTTGATCGTGAGTAACGTCGAAGAATTGTTCATTCTGTGTCTGAAAACGGTATGGAAATTGAACAAGGGCATGGAGATGTGGTTGCCCATCCTCGTGTAATTCATGTGCGACCCTCAGACGTCCGTCATAGATGTCCTGCTACTGGATCCATTGACGTTTGGCTTTAAGCTTGCTGAAAATAGTACAGGACGTGCCAAACTCAGTTCACGTAAAGAATCCATGAATCAAGTTCAATCCCCTTTGTCTAAAGGTTCTGTACTTGCGCATGACATGGCTTCCGTGGAAGTTCTGGTCCGAAATAACACTAAGGAAATGATAAGGATGAGTCTTAGCATTACATGCCGAGATGTAGCCGGGGAGAACTGCATTGAGGGCAAGAAGGCAACTGTTCTTTGGTCAGGTAAGATTCTAGCATGTTGTCTTTGTTCAACTATCTCTCAGTAGATAGCAACCTTTTAACTCAATTAGTTAGAAAATACTCTTTTTTAATTTTCAGGAAAATAAGGAAATATCAGAAAATAATTATTGCTAACTTTCAAACCAAGGAAATAATCTCTGATTTTTAGGAGGAAAATAAGGATTATATTAGAAAATATTAGGAATTGGTTATAGATTTAGGAATTAGGAATTAGTGTATATTAGGAATTAGGAATTAGTGTAAATATTAGGAATTAGGAATTAGTGTAAAAATTACTTCTCATAATTGGTTAGGTCTTCATGGAGAGAGAGAGGAGAGGGGCGGAACTTTGTAATCTAAAACCCAAAATGCTGAAAATTTGAGATTGAATTTTAATTCTCAGTTCAACTCTTTTTTTCTCAGCAACAATCAGTGTTATAATTTGTTGATGACTTGTGTAGTTGTTGTGAGAATATATGGTATATATGGCATGATTGGTTATATTAGGAATTAGCCCTAAATCTATTACTAAAAAAGGAAATACAAAGATTCCTATTTACACTAATTCCTTTATATTAGGAATTAGTGTAAATAGGAATCTTTGTATTTCCTTTTTCGCTAATTCCTAATACAACCAATTATGCCATATATACAAAATTCCTATTTACATTAATTCCTAATACAACCATTATGCTATATATACAGTGTCTTCTCACAGCAACAAGTACACAAGTCATTAACAAACTATAGCATTGCTGAGAAAAAAAGAGTTGAATAGGAATATATTCTCTCTCTCTCTCTCTGTCTCTCTCTCTCTCTCTCTCCATGAAGCCCTCAACTTCAATCTCTCTCTCTTTGAGGTTCCCACCATCACCGCGATCTGTCGGCTTGTAACACGTGAAGCACCTCTTGACTTGGTGCTTCACGTGTTACAAGCCAACAGATCGCGGTGATGGTGGGAAGTCGTTGAAGAACTGTATGTATTATAGTGAAATGAGTGCGGAGGAGAGGAATGAGAAGATAACCTCTGCCATTAGCTACGGCAATCTGGACGGAACAGCTCTGGAGAATTAAACATTGAGGACGCCATACAGGCTGCCCTTCAGACGTCCGTTATGGATGTCCTGCTACTGGATCCATTAACGTTTGGGTTTAAGCTTGCTGAAAATAGTACAGGACGTGCCAAACTCAGTTCACGTAAAGAATCCATGAATCAAGTTCACTAGTATCATCCTAATACGATAATTTGAAGAAGTTGGTGATCATGTTTGATCATAGGCCCTTTTTCCAATCATTTGCAGTGGATAGTGCTGAATCACTTCCCTTGATGGAAGGTGAAGGGAGATCATTTAGAGTAAAGGGATTCAATCAAAATCAAAGGGCTGCATTTGTTCAGATTATGATGAGGTTTAGTTTTGGATGTATATTTAAATGCAGAATCAACTTATTTTATTCGTATTCTAATAAATGATATATTTGTGCTCGTATGTTGGTCTTTAATGATATAGATTGTTTGACAGATTTGGAGTTGGGGAGTTTGACTGGGCAGAGTTCACGCCACGCTTGAAGCAAAAGACTTGCGAAGAAATTAAAGAGTACGCAATATAATATCTTCTTAATATTTGGAATCTTCTTGATTAGTGACTTGTAGTGATGCTAAAATGTGACTGCAGCATTTTTGTTAATCGAAAACTTTCATATTTTTATTTTTATTTATTTATTTATTTGCAATTTTGTAACAGTAGGGTGCATTGATTTATGGTTAATCTTTGTTGTCCAGATATGGGACTCTTTTCTTGACACACATCGCTGAGGATATTACTGACTCACCAACCTTTTCAGGTGATTATTTATTCTAGTTAGTTTTTCTGCTGCTCTTTCTACATCTTTTATGACCTCTCTCTCTTTCTCTCTCTCTCTCCTTTTTTGTCTGCTATTAATTTGTTGTTCTCACTCATTATTTTGCTGCAGATGGTGTTCCTAAAGAAGGACGAAGGATAGAAGATGTACTTGTTAGGATTGTAGTGTAACTTCTGATAAGGGACAAAGTAAGTTTTGTATGCTTGATGAAAGAGTTCCACTTGGTTGGTTAGTACTTTTGTAGCTTTGGATTTTAAAAAGAGTGGTCAACTTGGGAATCATCTTAAAGCTATGATTTGTGAGGACTGTTGTTCTCCTATCCCTCCTTTTTTCAAATAGTGTTTAAATGGTGAAAGCCTGGTTTTTTCATTTTTAACTTCCTAACATATAGGTCTAGGATGCACGACATGAGTCTGAAGCATTGGTGTTTTTCATTTAAAAAATTCAATTTAAAAAAGAATTACAATAAGCTGAACTCCCCCTTAACATCTATCAAGCAGTCCTTAAATGTAAATGTTGCTTCAATGAAGAATTAGAAATATCATATATTGAATCTTAAAACTGTTGTGGTAATTTTATTTAAAATTTTAACTATAAACCTTTTTGTACAATGATAGGTGAAGGCTGCATCGGAAAAGCCAGGCACTCCTCTTTTTCCAGATGACATAGCATCTCGTTTCCCAGGATTGAAGAGTGGAAGGTTTTGGAAAGAGCATCAGGATCTATTACTACTCCGTTCTGTATTAAAGTATGTTTCTTTTTTATGTTTATTTCTCTTTTCTGTTCTAAAAAGAGGTAAATTGAACGAAATGGAGATAGAAAGGAAGATGCATCCCTTATAAAGAAGGCAAAGATATGAGAGAAGTATTAAAGTACATTGCTGTAAGTTATAGTTTGATGGGAATTTTATGTGTTGGCGACAATTATTTTTTGATTTGTTTAATTTGATTGCCAACCACGGTTTTAGATTTTGTTCTATGGTAATTTGGTGCAAAACATTTTCTAGATACACTGTGTGAGTTACTTGAGAAAAAATAAATAAATTCATTTTCAAAGTATGTATTGAATAGAAGTGATGATGTAGGCAGTACAGTACTAGCTATACTCTTCAATAAGTTCAAAGTTTATGTTTCAGTTAAGTGATGATGTAGGCAGTACAGTACTAGCTATACTTGTCAATAAGTTTAAAGTTTATGTTTCAGTTAATGTCCTAAAAGCATGCCATAGCTGTTGACTTCCACGTCTTTGATATGATGGACTCTTGCAGATAACACTCTATGGCAATTGATTGTATTGCTTATCATTTATATGTTTATTTTTACTAATGTTATTGTTAACCATGAGCTTCTGATTTTATGTATGTTTCTCTGACAAGCATTTTTTGGTTGCTTTTTGATATTGGAAATAAAATGGTCATTGGATGGGCTCAAGCCTTGTGAACTTGAATAATTCCAAAAGTGGATTTTGACAAAATACAAAGACGTGACAAGAAATACATGTTTTATATGTGAATTTATGTGTCTATGGAAGTACTTGTGTGTTTATGAGTAAATGTCTGTGTCATGTGCACTATTTTTCCAGAACTATAGGGCAAGTCGCATTTCCATAGCATGTCACACCCCCAATGTTTTATGTGAGTGCCAAACACCAAACATTCTGGCACAGATTTCCAAAATAAAAAATCTATAAGAAGCTCCATAGGCTGCACCAAACAAGCCCAAACTTTGGTAGGATTAGTCGTAAGATAAGTGCTCATAGTTTATATATGATAGATATTAACAATCTATGTTCATAACTAATGTGGTTGGATGTGAAGGCATGGCTATGGAAGGTGGCAAGCTATTGTTGATGACAAGGACCTGAAGGTTCAAGAGGTCATTTGTCACGAGCTGAATCTTCCGGTTGTAACTCTCCCTATGCCAGGAGCATCTCAATCACAAGATGGTGCAAATGTGGTTAGTACTGAAACTCCTATGAATGAGACAAAGGCAACTGTTGTGGGGAACGATTTAGCAGTTGATGCTGCAAACAGAGCACCTGACGCTGCAAACCGATCACAGTTATTTCAAGATTCTTCGTCATTATATCATTATAGAGAGATGCAGAGAAAACAGGTTGAATTTATCAAGAAAAAGGTTCTTTTTCGGGAGAAATTACTAAACACAGAATACCAAAAAGAAGTCTTTGTAAGTTCATTCACAAGTTTTACTTCCTGCATATTCTTCTCGTTGGTGTGTTAATGTTGAAAAAAATATTTTGGCACGGTTTGGTTGGAATTTCCAAAATACTTTTTGACCAGCCAAAGAAAAATGAAGCAATTTATCTTTTGTTTAGGTTTATTTTCTTTTTGATTATTCTGTTAACCAAAAATCAAAAGCATACCATCCTAATTCTTGTTTGACGGTTTGTTTATTTCATCTTCCTATTGTGAGTTAATCGCTACGAACTCTGAATATGGTTCTATATGAAAGAGTTGCTAGCAAAATAGACTGCATAAATTGCATTCTTAGTTAACTGCAATGAAGCAATACTTAACTCATATGGTTTCTCTTTATTATTTGATGTTATTGTAGGGTGACACAAAAGCAAATGAGACTCCTATTGAAGAGCCGGAGACTGAAGCCAAGGTTCTCGATATACCAAGCCCATGCTCCA
This sequence comes from Camellia sinensis, assembly GCF_004153795.1. Classification (NCBI taxonomy): domain Eukaryota; kingdom Viridiplantae; phylum Streptophyta; class Magnoliopsida; order Ericales; family Theaceae; genus Camellia; species Camellia sinensis. The sequence goes on along the minus strand of NW_021025623.1, from coordinate 753,187 downwards.
TGGATATTGATTCTCAAACTAGTAATCAGTTACCACAAGTGATCAGTAAGTGCACCCACTGATGAGTATGTCCCTTATAATTAGTTTTTCTGCTGCTCTTTCTACGTCTTTTATGACCTTAATTTCTCTCTCTCTCTCTCCTCTTCTTTTTTTTTTTGTCTGCTATTAATTTTTTTTTTCACTCATTATTTTGCTGCAGATGGTGTTCCTAAAGGACTAAGGATAGAAGATGTACTTGGTAGGATTGCAGTGTCACTTCTGATAAGGGACAAAGTAAGTTTTGTATGCTTTGATGAAAGAGTTCCACTTGGTTGGTTAGTTGTCACGACCCGAACCCGCCCCCGTGGGTTAAGGACGTAACCGGCCAGTAATCGTGAGATTACCTACGGCCTCAAACTGTCGGGAACGTATTTTAACAGAGTTAATGGGGGCCAAACGGAAGCAAAATTAAAAACTTTGTCCATAGAGCCGTGCTTATATGCACATCAAACAAAATGCGTAGAACCTTAATTTTGAAATGCTAACTCATTGCACAGAAGTCTAAAAAATGATAATCCTTTCCATTGGTAGTATCATGGTATGCCCCTTTAACATCTATCAAGCAGTCCTTAAATGTAAATGTTGCTTCAATGAAGATTTAGAAATATCATATATTGAATCTTAAAACTGTTGTGGTAATTTTATTTAAAATTTTAACTATAAACCTTTTTGTACAATGATAGGTGAAGGCTGCATCGGAAAAGCCAGGCACTCCCCTTTTTCCAGATGACATAGTATCTCGTTTCCCAGGATTGAAAAGTGGAAGGTTTTGGAAAGAGCATCATGATCTGTTACTACTCCGTTCTGTATTAAAGTATGTTTCTTTTTTATGTTTATTTCTCTTTTTTGTTCTAAAAAGAGGTAAATTGAACAAAATGGAGATAGAAAGGAAGATGCATCCTTTATAAAGAAGGGAAAGATGTGAGAGAAGTATTAAAGTACATAGCTGTAAGTTATAGTTTGATGGGAATTTTATGTGTTGGTGACAATTATTTTTTAATTTGTTTAATTTGATTGCCAACCACGGTTTTAGATTCTGTGTTATGGTAATTTGTTGCAAAACATTTTCTAGATACACTGTGTGAGTTACTTGAGAAAAAATAAATAAATTCATTTTCAAAGTATATATTGAATAGTAGTGATGATGTTGGAAGTACAGTACTAGCTATACTTGTCAATAAGTTTAAACTTTATGTTTCAGTTAATGTCCTAAAAGCATGCCATAGTTGTTGACTTCCACATCTTTGATATGATGGACTCTTGCTGATAACACTCTATGGCAATTGATTGTATTGGTTATCATTTATATGTTTATTTTTAATAATGTTATTGTTAACCATGAGCTTCTGACTTTATGTAAGTTTCTCTGACAAGCATTTTTTGGTTGCTTTTTGATATTGGAAATAAAATGGTCATTGGATGGGCTCAAGCCTTGTGAACTTGAATAATTCCAAAAGTGGATTTTGATTAAATACAAAGACGTGACAAGAAATACATTTTTTATATGTGAATTTATGCGTCTATGGAAGTACTTGTGTGTTTATGAGTAAATGTTTGTGTCATGTGCACTATTTTTCCAGAACTATAGGGCAAGTCACATTTCCATAGCATGTCACACCCCCCAATGTTTTATGTGAGTGCCAAACACCAAACATTCTGGCACAAATTTCCAAAATAAAAAATCTATAAGAAGCTCCATAAGCTGCACCAAACAAGCCCAAACTTTGATAGGATTAGTCGTAAGATAAGTGCTCATAGTTTATATATGATAGATGTTACCAATCTATGTTCATAACTAATATGGTTGGATGTGAAGGCATGGCTATGGAAGGTGGCATGCTATTGTTGATGACAAGGACCTGAAGGTTCAAGAGGTCATTTGTCAGGAGCTGAATCTTCCAGTTGTAACTCTCCCTGTACCAGGAGCATCTCAATCACAAGATGGTGCAAATGTGGTTAGTGCTGAAACTCCTATGAATGAGACAAAGGCAACTGTTGTGGGGAACGATTTAGCAGTTGATGCTGCAAACAGAGCACCTGACGCTGCAAACCGATCACAGTTATTTCAAGATTCTTCGTCATTATATCATTATAGAGAGATGCAGAGAAGACAGGTTGAATTTATCAAGAAAAAGGTTCTTTTCTGGAGAAATTACTAAACAAAGAATACCAAAAAGAAGTTTTTGTAAGTTCATTCACAAGTTTTACTTCCTGCATATTCTTCTCGTTGGTGTGTTAATGTTGGAAAAAATATTTTGGCATGGTTTGGTTGGAATTTCCAAAATACTTTTTGACCAACCAAAGAAAAATGAAGCAATTTATCTTCTGTTTAGGTTTATTTTCTTTTTGATATTTCTGTTAACCAAAAATCAAAAGCATACCATCCTAATTCTTGTTTGACGGTTTGTTTATTTCATCTTCCTATGTGAGTTAATCGCTACGAACTCTAAATATGGTTCTATATGAAAGAGTTGCTAGCGAAATAGACTGCATAAATTGCATTCTTAGTTAACTGCAATGAAGCAATACTTAACTCATATGGTTTCTCTTTATTATTTGATGTTATTGTAGGGTGACACAAAAGCAAATGAGACTCCTATTGAAGAGCCGGAGACTGAAGCCAAGGTTCTCGATATACCAAGCCCATGCTCCATGGATATTGATTCTCAAACTAGTAATCAGTTACCACAAGTGATCAGTAAGTGCACCCACTGATCAGTTTGTCCCTTATAATTAGTTTTTCTGCTGCTCTTTCTACATCTTTTACGACCTTAATTTCTCTCTCTCTCTCTCTCGCCTCTTCTTTTTTTCTTTTTTCTTTTTTTGTCTGCTATTAATTTTTTGTTTTCACTCATTATTTTGCCGCAGATGGTGTTCCTAAAGGACTAAGGATAGAAGATGTACTTGGTAGGATTGCAGTGTCACTTCTGATAAGGGACAAGTTTAAGGACCAATTGGCAAATTACGGAACAGGGGTATTACATTAGTACTTTTGTAGCTTTGGATTTTTAAAAGGGTGGTCAACTTGGGAATCATCTTAAAGCTATTATTTGTGTGGACTGTTGTTCTCATATCCCTCCTTATTTCAAATAGTGTTTAAATGGTGAAAGCCTGATTTTTCCATTTTTAACTTCCTAACTTATAGGTCTAGGATGTGTGACATGAGTCTTAAGCATTGGTGTTTCTCATTTAAAAAATTCAATTTGAAAAAGAATTACAATAAGCTAAACTCTTAGTTGAAGCAATCCATGTATGCACATTGGCATGGATTGAAAAATGCGTAGAACCTTAATTTTGAAATTCTAATTCATTCCACAGAAGTCTAAAAAATTATAATCCTTTCCGTTGGTAGTATCATGGTATGCCCCTTCAACATCTATCAAGCAGTCCTTAAATGTAAATGTTGCTTCAATGAAGATCTAGAAATATCATATATTGAATCTTAAAACTGTCGTGGTAATTTTATTTAAAATTTTGACTATAAACCTTTTTGTACAATGATAGGTGAAGGCTGCATCGGAAAAGCCAGGCACTCCCTTTTTTCCAGATGACATAGTATCTCGTTTCCCAAGATTGAAGAGTGGAAGGTTTTGGAAAGAGCATTACGATCTATTACTACTCCGTGTTGTATTAAAGTATGTTTCTTTTTTATGTTTATTTCTCTTTTCTGTTCTAAAAAGAGGTAAATTGAACGAAATGGAGATAGAAAGGAAGATGCATCCTTTATAAAGAAGGCTAAGATATGAGAGAAGTATTAAAGTACATTGCTGTAAGTTATAGTTTGATGGGAATTTTATGTGTTGGCGACAATTATTTTTTGATTTGTTTAATTTGATTGCCAACCACGGTTTTAGATTTTGTTCTATAGTAATTTGGTGCAAAACATTTTCTAGATACACTGTGTGAGTTACTTGAGAAAAATTAAATAAATTCATTTTCAAAGTATATATTGAATAGAAGTGATGATGTAGGCAGTACAGTACTAGCTATACTTGTCAATAAGTTTAAAGTTTATGTTTCAGTTAATGTCCTAAAAACATGCCATAGCTGTTGATAAGCTCTACCCTCACCTTCAAGAGTCAGATTGGCTACTTATTGAACAGCTCAGCTGGTTAATTTGAAAACCTGGATTTATCATTGTGTCCCAATCCAGTTCGCTTCTTTCAAATTGAAGAGACAAGCCTTTTCATGTGGCAGGATGTCCTTAAAAGGAAACTACTGGCTTTAAATAACTGATGTTATTTGTACAACTGTCGGTGATATTTTGCCAAAGGTTTAAATTGCCTTTCTTCCTCAAACATTAAATTTTGCTTTATAAAATTTGATGAACAGTGAGGATAGAAGCATTCTCGATAACTATTTACTATTGAAGTAATAGTATGGATTTGATATTTTTCTAAGACCATTACTCCAAAGTTAAAGATATTTGATTTCATTGAAAAGAGACTATCAATTACATATTCCAGTGACATGTAACCGTTGCATACCATTACCAAACAATTTAGAAATTAGTGCAAAACAAGCTTTAGAGATGTACTCAAAAATCTTGTGGCTTCTCTTAGCTAAGCTTGTACAAGGAAAAAGAGTATTCCACTTACTAAGTTCCAACCACCCTTCTTGTCTTTGCGGATGATTGATCTCCTCCAAAGGCCCTAGCCAGGCCAAAATCTGAAACTTTAGGATTCATCTCACAATCCAATAAGACATTGCTAGCTTTGAGATCCCTATGAATAATTCTCAATCTTGAATCTCGATGTAGATAAAGAACTCCTTGAGCAATCCCAACAATAATATCTAAGCGCCTCCTCCATGTGAGTGATTTACTTCTTGTGCTTTCTACACCTGCTTTGAATAAAGTGGCTTAAGGTTTTCATTCATTTACAAGATTTTAAAATTTATATCTATTTCAAAAATGACTTACGCCATTAATTTTTCTTTCAACAATGCTATGTATCATGAAAAATTTTTCATGAAAATAATTATGAAAGTTTTGTGACCCTTGAATTACACTTAGAATAAAGTACCACACACTAATCAAGGCAATCCAAGGATCATAAATTTTTCATGATCCCTAACTTTTCCCTTTTTCTTTTACTGTTCTGGTTCACCACCTACTTGGATATACCCGTAATCAATTTCATTGTTTGATGAATAATTATTAAGAAACTAGTGAACAAGAATACCCAGTGATATTAAACAGTGATATATATCATGGCTCACATTATCATAGTATACTTTCTCTTTGGTTGGTCCAATATGAATTTCAAGCAAACAAGATATAGAAGAGGAAGGTCAAGAGGGCAAACCAAATATGAGAGAATCCAAGCTTCCATTGGGCATGTACTCGTAAATTAACATTCTTTCTTCTTCATGGATGCAACATCCCAAAAGCCTGACCAGATTACGGTGTTGAAGTTTAGCAATCAAAGCCACTTCACTATTGAATTCACTAAGACCTTGTTTTGAGATAGTTGAGAGCCGTTTGACCGCTATTTCCTTTCCCGTTGATAGCAGGCCCTATGATAAACAATATAAAGATTTAGTTTGATCATCATGCGAAAGATTATAGTATGTTTTCCTTGTGAAAGATTTCATTTGTCCACTAAAATAGCTAGTGTATGAATGGAATAAACTTACCTTGTAAACAGGCCCAAAAGCACCTTCTCCAATTTTATTTGCATCACAAAACTTGTTAGTTGCCCTGCTAATGGTGACCATATCAAAGATGGATAATTCTACTTTTTCTTCGTCACTGATTTGAATGTCGTCTCCTGCCTCAGTCAATCACAAAGCACAAAAAAATTTAATGCTTGTCAAGTTTTGTTCTGCAATTGAGAGCAAAAAGTAACTAGCACTTCCTAATAAAATAAAGCTCAGCCTCCCTAAGAAGCATAACACAACAAAGACATTAGCTACAAACCAACAACCACCTTAAAATAAGCAAAAGCCTGCCTAAGAAGCATAACAACAAACACTAACAAACCAACAAACACCTTAACAGGAACAAATGCAAAATGAATGAAAATGCAGTTTCTTTTACCTCTTCTTCTCTTTCTAATCACCAACCAACACACCAAGGGGATCATAATCAGAAGCGACATGACCACAATAGATGTCACCACAATGGCCACTACCTTTCCATGTAAACTTCTGGGCTTCTTTGTATATTGTTGAGCTGTTTAAAAAAAAAAAAAAATAAAAAACCCATACACAACTCACTCACTGTTGTAGGCTTGTAGCTCATATTTTCTTCTACAACATAAATTTTGGTGTAAAAAACCCAACTTAAGTAAGTTTGTGGAAAAAAACCCTCTTTAAGAAATAAAATAAAATAAAATAATTGATTAGATGAAGAGATTTAATTAACTATGATTGTCTTGTATATGACTTTTGTGGTCACAATTGTTCATTTTTCTTGGCACAAAAATGGAACTTACTATTAAAAATTCAGCATGAGCTAATAATTTAACATACCTAATTCGACTGCATCCACCCCTACGTACAAGTCCGATCCGCCATTAGAGAACACTCTAGTATCCATCAAATTCCCATACCAAGTGATGCAAATGCCTCCGTCACTAATGTAAGCCGAGCATGAACAATTTCTCAAACACTTGTCCTCACATGCTTCCTTGCTCAGGTTGACATCAGAATGTGCCACCTCCGAGGTGTCAGGAACCTTTACACGTGCAACCTTAACGAACCCTTCACCATTATTACACATGGAAATTGTCCCACCACGTTTCCTCTTGCATCCGGCTGACCCATCTTCCAAATACCAGTCACGTGCTGACCTGGGCTCATATCCCGGGAGGCACGTGCAGTCAAACTTTTCCCCATTGTTCGGGTCACAATTACCATAAGGACCACATCGTCCGTAAAATCACATGGTTCCTTCGGGGCTGACATGAACCAGACAGCCTTGTCCTCATGCCACGTATACCGTTGTAAATACCCAAATTCATCCAAGAACATCATCGACATGACTGAGGCATTAATGAGACTATACATCACAGAAAACTCTTCGTTGTTGTCAATATAACTGACATTGAATATGTAATTAAGTAACTTTGGCGTGCCACTCCATTTGTTACCAATCCATGGCCCAGTTCGCCAAATTCGGGCCGAGCCCTTGAGCACGAATGACTGGGGCAACCCACGGGTGTCCCTCCGGAAGGAATACTCCCCAGTGCCAGGGTCATCGTGTGATTTCCAAGATGTGAGGAGCCGGTTTAAACCGGTCCTCCGATCCAGCCCAAGTTTCATGTTTGGTAGCATAGTATGAGTAGGATAATCAAAACTTTGCCACGCAACAACACTACTAGTACTACTACTTCCATTGGTATCATCACCTCCTTGAAACAACACCAAATTACCTGAATCCAAGAGCTGAGCTGAATTAGAATTGCTTGCCGAAACATTTGTCTGCCAAAATGTTTTAGTAACAATATTTTGGGAATTGTCATCATAGATGACAAGGTTTTCATCTTGGTCGATAGCCAGTGCTCCGGACATACCATTGATTGGATTGTCTCGATTGGCAACCCAAACAACAGTTTGTTCGGAGATCTTGTTGTACGATATTCCAACATACCTACGATTGGATGTTCCATTTCCCGGACTAAAAAATCCAAGTGCGAAGGTCTCACCATTGGAGACTAGAAGGTCACCGTCTTTGATGGGTTGGGTTGAAGTCATGGTGTCAATGGAATTGCAAAGTCCAAAGAAAAGAAACAGAGGCAATAATCTTGCATTGAAGACCCAGTTCTCAGGTTTCATGGTTTTGGTTAGAAATTTCTTTGTGATTGAGGGAAGCCTTCTTGTAAAATGCCCATATTGTCAATTTTTTATTTTTTTATTTTTTGAGGATGGGTTGTCGGATGTTATTATATTATTGTTGGGTTTATATAGTCAATGGAATTGACTTCGCATCATGGACAAAAATTGGGAAAATTGAAAGTGATTGCATGCTTGGACTCCTTGAATTACCCTTTGATCAAATAATACTAATCAATAACAAAAATATAAATTAATCATACGATTAATCAGTGCAGCAAAATAATAAAATTATAAATAAATAAGATGAAAAGTTAAACATGGATCCAGTCTCTTCTGCAAGCCTTTTTTTTTTATAACAGTTTTGCAATGTTGATGTAGAATGGTCTTTTTTGATTGCTTTAGGACCGGTTCAATTCTGATTATGGGGGGTCCATTAATCAGAGGCACTGATTTGGAAATAAGATGATAAATCCACTATGTAAATGTAATTAGTTTATTCACTTGAACTTTCTAATTATCACATTGGCATATTCTACACAGTTAAATACATTATATTTGCATTCATCTGTCCAAAAAGATACTTATTTGTCTAAAATTTACCTATATATAAATGTCATCTTTCTTGCCAATGTTCCGGGGTGCAATCTATATCATGTGCAACCCTATACAAAATTAGGTAAGTTTTTACCAACTTACATAGGTATCTCACAAAAATACGTAAGTTGAATACAAATTTGAGTTACATGATTACACGAATTTGTATTCAACTTACGTATTTTTGTAAGATCATTTATGTAAATTCATTAAAACTTATGTAATTTTGTGTAGCGCATACGGAGTACATTACATATTGGAGAATTTTTTCGTCTATCTATTCAAATGTCACATATTTAGTCACCTATCTGTTCATCTCACCACCATCCGCAGTTGGCGACTTTCTAACAACTTTTTCAGTGCCGGCAATTTTTGCAACGCTTGTCCTTATCACAAAAGAATATTAAATATTAAACCAATAACATATAACCCTTTTTAATACATGTTTAGATTATTATATATATATTTTTTAAGACATTAGATATGTTGGTTTATTTTATCGAGTCTTTACGGAACCTTTTAACAAACATCAAAAACCATAAAAATTTTGAGAAAGTTCCAAGCCTAGGTGAGCTACGTGCACGCTTAGGCACCATTTGGGTGTTCATTTTTTGACTAAAATAATTTTAAAAGTCAAAACACCCAATTATATCATTCAATTTATTTATTTTTATACTTTCTTTAAAAAGTCAAAAAATCAACCAACGTCAGTTTCCAAACACCCATTTAATGGATGTGCCACCTAGTGGAACGAGGGACTCTTTTCTTCATTCCTTGTAAAATTTATTTTTTCTTTTACACGAAACATGAAACTTGTTATAAAAATTTAGGGTGAGTTTGGAATCCAATTAAACAAATTATTTTTTTAAAATTTTTTGTCTTTAGTAATTTTATTTTTTTTCAAATTGTGTTTGAATTTTGTCTTTAGTTGGTCTAAGAAGATCTAAAAAGTAATAATCAGTGTGTGTGGTTTCAATTTTTTAAAAATTAAGGTTTTTTTTTCGTATTTTTTTGTTTTTAATGAATATTTTTAAAATTTCAAGCAATTTTTTTTTATTTTTTATATGCACCTTACCTAGATGTATCTAAAAAGTAAAATATTTGTAAAAAAAATATTTTAAAAAATTAATAAATACACAAGAATACGAAAAATGAATTGAATTTTCATATTTTTTTTTTATATTTTTGGTATTTAGTGAATTTTGTAAAGATTTTTTTCATGAATATTACACTTTTTAAGTGTATTTACATTAGGTGCATCTAAAAATTAAAAAAAATTACTTAAAATATTATAAAAATTTAGTAAAATCAAAAAATGTACGACAAATAAAAAAGCTTAATTTTCTAAAAAGTGAAAATGTTCCCCACTAGGTTTTGAAAATCTTTGTTGTTGCCCCATTTATTATATTTATTTATTTATATAATATAGTACATTAGGTGAATCACAACTATAATATTGGTTGTCTTCTATTTTTAAATGTATAAAAAGTGGCTATAATCTATAGCGTAACAGGAAATTAATGCTACACAACTGGACTTCACATTTTTGCTTTTACAATATGATAAAGAAATTATATCTGCCCAAGGTTAATATGGGTCCCAAAATATTTTTTACCAGAAAATCTTTTGATAGGTGTGTAACAGAAGCAGAGAAGAGGTTAAAGGCATCACCATGACTTGAACGTTATTCTTTTTTCTATATATCACTCCCTACCCCCACATTCCAGTTGTGTAACCCATGGGAGATGATTCTATTTCTATCCCAACCACTATTTGAATTGGAGAGTGCCTATTGGACACATGAAGTCTATCATGAGTCATATTGTGTTGATTTAAATTTTTTTGTTTGGCTCCTCCGTATAGATTATTTACATAAAAAAAATTAAATTGACGACAAATATAATGACATCATGTTTTTACAATAATCTACATATGGATTCTGAAAAATCTAGAAATCCTCTAAATGTTGATTTGTGATTATGTATCAATTTTAAGCAGTAAACAACAATCCCAATCAAATAATCAAGACAAAACGACTCAACGATTTTACGTGAAAAAACCATAATTGGACACCTCCAATTGTAATAAAAAAATCACGGGCAAAAGTTACAAAACAATCTACTAAAAAGATATAAAGGAATTATACAGGTATACTCTCAATTACCTAGCGAATCCACACCCAAATTGAACCAACCCCTATGTGTCTCTTCCAATCCCGTCTTCACCTCGGAATTGTCTTGGCGATGAGCCACTCCAGAATCCACCAAAGCTTCAGGCTCAAATTCTTTAGAATCCACCGAAGAACAACTCTCTTTTCTATATAGAATGAACAAACGAACCTTTGATGTATTCTTCTTAACCCATGAGTTAAATACTCAATTAAACATAAAAAAAAACTAGCAAAATATCTCCAGATATAAACCTTAATATCCAAACAGAAGATCTGGAGCAGTAATCCTAAAATCTGACAGAAACATGTACTTATAGAAATCTGGGACTGCGAAGCTCGCACGAGCGAAGACTCTCTCGCTCGAGCGAGGAACCAAAAACGCGAGTTTTTCATAAGTGGCTTCGCTCGAGCCACACAACCTTTGCTCGAGCGTACATTCATCCTTCTCAGGTTTTTTGCCAGACGCAGCCTTCGCTCGAGCGAGCAAGGGTGGACATACAACTTCGAATGCAATTTTGCATTTTGCTTTGGGGGCGCTGCCCCTCGACCCCGCCTAGGCACTGCCTCGGACTTGCCAAGGGGTGCTGCCCCCTGAACCTCCGCGAGCTGATCGGGTAGCTCGATCCCCGTCATAATCAGCGAAGTGGCAATTTTGAAAGAATTAACATCACAAACTTCTCTGCACGACACAATTCGGGTTAGATTCGCATCTAAACACTCATAGCCTCACTGAAATAAAAAGTGCGAAAATAAGTACAACTCAAAAGAGTTTTGTCAAACGGGATTGCTAAGAATAAAAACCTAATAGATTCTATATATAAACGATCAGAATTATCAAAATAAAACTTGTGATGAGCCCCAAAGCCTCAAATAACATCATTAAGTACATTATATGGATGGAAAAGAATCCTCTCATTTAATAAATAGAGAGAGAGAGAGAGAGAGAGACAGAATATATATATATATATATGTTGAAGACCACTACACCAGTACATTGTCACCTTTAGCTTTCTGGTCATTAGGGGCTTGATGCCTTAGACATGAATCCCATCATGTGTATGAGAGAGAAAGAAAGAGAGAGAGAGGATGAATTGTAAATAAAAAAAGGTAAATTATAATTTAACCCCTATGGTTTATCTTAAAAATACGAAACCCCTTTATAGTTTCATTTGTAACACTTAAATCCCTAGACTTTATACCATGTTGTAATTTTTGACGGACGTAATAGAAGTGCATAAAATGACGTCGTTTTGTGCACTGCCTGATAAAAAAAAAAAAAAAAAAAAAGAAAAAACAGAAAAGAGAGAGAGAGAGAGAGAGAAAAAGAGAGAGAGAGAGGGAGAGAGAGAGAGAGAGGGAGAGAGAGAGAGAGAGACTCTCCATTCCCCTCCAATGGCCAAACCAAAAAACCAACAAAATCCACCAAGAAAAATCCAAAAAACCAGCCCGACAATGCCCAAAATCACAAAAAACACTATCTCCGTAAGTTGTGAGATGCCTCCTCTTATGGTTACTCATACAAAATCACCAAAACGAAACAAATGTTTTCATTTCAGAGGCTGCAAATCTAGAAATTATGGCGAGAAAGATCAAATTTTTTAAAATTTTCTATTTGTTGTCACCAATTGTCACGCAATGATTAATCCATTATCTATTAAATTCACTAATAACTACCAAATTATATGCGAACAAATGGTTTGAGGAATTTCCAGTGTTGTTGGAATTGAGAAGACCCAAATACTGGCTCAGAAGAGCCCCCTGAAGCTTCTTGGTGGGCGAAATCGTTAAGGCCAAGCCGTGACCGCCGAGCTTTTTGTACTCTGGAACAATTGCGAAAGCGAAGGCTGTAAAGAAAGAGATAGCTTTGGCAGTTCAGTAGTTCTTAAATCAGATTGGAGTTGGGTAAAAGGCTTGGCCAATCAATCGAAGCATATTGTTGGTGAGTTGGAGGAGACAATTGTTGTGGATCTCTACAACACCGTTTTGGCTTATGTTGTTGTTGTTGGTAAAACCCTTGAAGCCATTGTTGAGCTGAGAAAGAACTGGGTTTGTTGAGAGGAAGAGAAAGAGCAAGCAAAAGAGAAAGATAAAGATTGATTTGGCCATGAAGGAGAGGACAGAGCTCAAGCACATGAGGGAGAGGACAGAGCTCAAAATATGTTAAGATGTGATATGATCTACTCTATTCCTGAGAGTGATTGTAGAGAAAATGAAATCTCTCTGGTTGCAATCTTTCTTTCTGTCTCTCTAACTTTCACACTCTCTGTGTTTATCTCTCTTTCCTGTTTTTTCCTTTTTATTTTTATTTTTATTATTAGGCATGTGCACTTCTGTTACATCCGTCAAAAATTACAACGTGGTATAAAGTCTACAGGTTTAAGTGTTACAAATGAAACTACAAGAAGGTTTCGTGTTTTTGACGTAAACCACAGAGGGTTAAATTATAGTTTACCCAAATAAAAATGAAGAGGGTAGTTGTCAAGTCCTATAATCTGTAAAAAAAAAAAAAATGGAAATCCTTTCTTTTGGACTAGAAACATACTAAATATGGCCCATGGACTGCATGGTCTAACAAGTTTGAATGCCAGCCCATTTTTCAGGGAGCTGGCCTAAAGGTGCTTCCCACTATGAAGTTACCGGTTTCTCTAGGGGTGTTGCCCTGTGGTGCCTAAATACTGATGTGATTGGTGTTTTATGTCATCATCGAAAAGTAATACCACTACTTCATACCAAATTATTATTTTTTGGTCAGCAAAAAAAGAAATTTTATTTAAAAAAAGCAATATTATTTAAAAAAAGCAATATACAAAAGTTGTTAAGACAAACATCAATAAAGTGGGATGAATGCACGAAATATTACGGTAAAACTCAACGATGTTAATTACGTTGGTACCGAAAAGCAACCACACCAAAAACTGGTGAGAAACCAACCCAAACAACATAAAAAGAAAAGAAAATGCAATAGTCCAAGCATCCTTTTTTGTCCATATAATAGCAGACCTTTGCTGTCCAGTATCAACATTCACCTTCCTTCCAAGCATAACCATATGGTAGCAGACCTTCCAAGTAGCATTTTTTATCCATGAGATTCAGAAATCTGTTCTAAAAAACCAAAAGTAAACATTTGCTAAAAGAAAGCTACTCTGTATTACTAGCAATCTGCAATTCCTTGGAGTTCTGCTGCATAATTGAGCACAATAAAACCAACAACTAAACAGTAGCCACATCAAGGGTGTCCGAACACTTAATCAAACTCCAATGCATACACTCAGCAGATCTCCACTTTATGACAAGGCATATCTTATCTTATACAAATTTGAGATGAAGTCCTGGATTGTATAGAGTAATCCTACTGAACTATATTTCACCCATAAAGCAATTTTTGTTTTAATAACTTCACATAGTTCCTCCATGCCTGTTTGGATGCTATTGAACACACAATCATTTCTATGTTTCCATATTGCCCAAAAAATCATAAGTGAGATGCTTTCCAAATCTTACCTTCCATCTTCTTCCATTTATAACTGATCAACCAAAGCAGAACCTGTTCCACCGAGCTAGGCATTGTCCAATTAATTCCCCACCAATTCATAACTGAAGACCAAACTTTGTTACAGTTACAACATTGTAGGAGTCTTGCTAACAAGTGCCCTAGCGCACAAGTAAGAGCCAAACAAAAATTAAAAAACGCAAGATACTTTTTACTAATTTCAATATACTTCTATTGAAATCAATTCACTTTTTAACATTTTCACATATTTTCAAGACACACTTTCCAACATTAAACAATGCCTAGGGGCAATTGTTAGCATTTGCTATATTGTATATGTGAGTGTTACAAAATTATCTTGTAACGCGTAATTATATTTAAATAGTAGGGGTGCACTATTGCATGTATAGTTTTATTATTAATTGGTAATACACCTGGCATTGATGACGTTATATCATCGTTATAATGAATTTTTACTAGCATGGTTAATGACTATAATTGTTTTCTCACCAATTGATGGGAGAAGAATACAAATAGGGAAGTTGCGTCATCCAACAGATAAAACTCAAACTTGGACATCAGGCCTAGTAAGGAAACACCTCACCCACTAAGCCAACACTTCGTCTTTGATGGTTATCTTGATGCTTTTTGTGGACACCCCATTTTTGACTGTCCTCAAGACTTGGACATCATCGTTTGAACACTCGATGGTCATCCATGTTCGTGTTCGTCTCGAGTTCTCGGAGGTCTCAGTCGCGCGTCTTGCCTCAAGATCTCTTGACTTATTTGTTTTGTGCTTGGTTGGACCAAGGACTTGTGGTCTTTGCACCTGAGGGCGGGAAATGGCTTGTTGGCTATCACCACACCCCACCGACCTTGGCATGTTGCCATCAGCCCTGTTTTATTGCTACCAGCCAAAAGTGTTGGCCGGTCGGCAATGTTTTTAGTCAGCTGGCCCATTGTGTTGGTCGATCGGCCTTTTCTGCTGGCCGAACCCTGTTCATTTGCTTTATGCAGATATTTAGTGCCAGGTGGCACAGTCTCTATCCACCATACACGTGTATGGAGGATTTGCACCTTTGTTTTAGCTTCTTGAGGAAGCTTGGACCTTTTGAACCCTTGTTTTAGCTTCTTAAGGAAGCTTCACCTTTTGAACCCTTGTTTTAGCTTCTTGAGGAAGCTTGAACCTTTTTTTTAGCTTCTCCAGGAAGCTTGAACCTGTTTAGCTTCTTGAAGAAGCCTGAACCTCATTAGCTTCCCCAGGAAGCTTGAACCTCTTTAGCTTCTCCAAGAAGCTTGAACCCTTTTGTTTCTCTATAAGAGAGGGCCTCCCTCTCCTTTAGAGAGGTTGAAAAATTTGTCTAAGGCACAAGAGATATATCTCTCTCTATATCTCTATATTTTGGGTTCAAAAGAGTGAGATTCTTGGCCCCTTTGCACACCACCTCACAACCACACACCTCCACCATTCATCTAAGGTTCTAGGAGGCTATTTTCAGAGGTTAAAGAGCTGGTTTTTTATCCAAAAACCTGCTGGTTTTGTTGAGCTACAAGGGTAACTCCTTTTCCCTCTTTATTCCCTATTTTTGAACAAGATTGTAGCCTATCTTGCATGCTGTTTTCAGCTTAGTGTATAAATGATAAAAGTTCTGTTTTTTTATGCTTTTAATCTATGTTTAAGATCACTTTTGTATTTGGGTTTGCTTACCCCCTCTTAGGCCTTGTTTGGCCTCATTTTTGTGCCTTTTTCGTGAGCTTTGGGACCACCTTGTATTGGCCTTCTCACCACTGAAATCCCTCTGGATTTCAATAGTGGGGATGGTGTTTTGAGGTCCTAAGAAGGAGAGGGCGATCCCCTCTCCTTTGTTGTCTTGTTTACTAGCATATTTGGCCTATCAAAGGAGCATATGTTTATATCATTTGGAGGCCTATTTCAGGCACTTTTTGGTGACTTTTGGGACCTGCCTAGCCTTTGTCCATGGCTGGTTTGGTCCCCTTTTGATTGCCTCTTGCATGTGTAGAGTAATCCCTTTCATAGCCTATCAAAGTAGCACATCATTCTTGCATGTATTGACCATGTTTCAGTGGGTTTTCGATCATATTTTGGCATGCCATGATTCTTTTTTTAGCTGGTTTGGTGGCCGCTCGCATGCTTCATAGGCTTGTAGTGTAAATCATGCTTACTAGCTCACATTGCATGTTTTTTTGGCCCTCTATTCTAGCACCTTTTGGCCACACTCCAAACATGTTTTGTTTATATTTTGGGTTGCCTTAGCTCTGTTTTTAGGCCTCTTGGCTGATTGGTGCTTGCCATGCATGGTTGTAGTGTAATAGCCTTGCTTACCTTTGAGTTTTTGGGTCCCTTGCATGTGTTACTTGAGGCATTTTAGTGTTTTGGCATCATTGAATATGATATTTCAGAGTTTATAGGTGTGCCATATTCTCATGTTTATCATGCCTTCAATGTGTTTGAGAGTTGTGCTTTTATACCCCATTTCTGAGCCATTGCATGAGTTTCATTTTGGTGCCTGTCAAGCCATCATTTTAGTCCATTTGGCCACTGATTTTGGCATGCTTGAGAGCTACCCATGTTAGTGTAAGTCCATCTCACCATGTTGTTGCATGCTTGTTTCATTTTGCATGTTGTTGCATGCTATACATGCCCACATGTTTAGGTTGTTTGCCTATTGCATATTGCATGTTAACATGCTCATGTTGCATTAGATTTGTTGCACACTTGAGTTATTTGCATGCTTGCTTGCTTGCCTAGGTTGTATTGCATTGTGTGTGCATCTCTTGCCTCTTGATCAATCATGATAGAGGTTGGGGCCCTTTATGTGTTTTGTGTATTTCATTCCATATTGAGTTGCACACTTGGCTTCTTTGGCCATCATGCATTGAAATGCGTGATTGATGGTCCAAGGGTCGAAAACCATACTCCTTTGAGTCTTAAACATGATAAGGAGGGTGGTTGTGCAAACATTGCTTTGAAAATGCATTGACATGCTCTGTTTGCCCTCTGCTGCAGCAAAACAGGATTCTGCAGAAAGAGATGGCCGGTCGGCCGTCTTCAGTGCCGGTCGGCCATCTTTAGTGCCGGCCGGCTATGCATTGTTGGCCGAGAGCCTCACACATGGTCGATGACCAGTTTCCCATGGCCGGTGGCCTTGCCTTTTGGCCGGTGGCCTTCCGCAGTGCTCAGAAGGTGGTTCAAAAACATCCTGGAGACTTGTGCAGTTTTCAGAAGTGCAGAGCAGTGTAAACAGAGGCAGCATGAGTATGGCGATGGATTTCCGAGCGAAACCGAACATGCATGCATTCATCCCTCTTCCCGAGGCCTCTTTATTGCTTTCTTAGCTTAATTAATTCATTTAATTAGTTAAGTGTTGTGTAATAATTAATTAGTTTGTTAGTTAGTTAATTTGTATTATTCTTTCGGTCCCTCCGAGAGAGGGCAAATTGTGTAATAAGCGTGCGTGTGTGTGATGCATGTCTTCCAACTCCACGTCTTTCTTCCTTTTATTTAACCGCTTACAATGGTTAGTTTTAGGGCACGTTTCAATTAGCGTACTTATGATAGCATGTTTGCACACATTCATTCGTATTGCATGCACTGGGCTCGGCACATCATGCTAACGGCATTGTATTTCAATTCCAATTTGAATACATGTATCAAGTTGCATTTCACATGACATCTTAGAATAGCCGAGCCTATTTCTAGTTGCATTTTGCATGTGTTGCATTAGCCATATTAACATGAACTTGGATCATGCATTTGACTACTAACCAGTTTTTGTTTTGGCTTGGAGTACTAGGTAAGCATTTACGCTTTAGCATCCTTGCATGTGTGTGAGTGTTGCCATGACAACATGCTTACCATGAGGCTATGTGCGTATGTGATATAACTGCCTGAAATGCTTGTGGGTGAAGGTTGAATTGCTTGAATTGGGACAATTCATTGAAATCCGTATTTTAGCCTACTTGCGAGTAGCAAAACTCAAACCATTTTTCCGAACAAACGGATATGTAATGCTTTGTTCCAAATTAGGCGATCTAGTCTATACTTGTTTTGCTGTGCGCATCACATAGTAATTCTAGCTAATTAACCGGAATAAGAACACATGTGTTTTCAAAAAATAAGATATCATGTTTAGTAGTGACCGATCTTTGATCGGGCGAGCGGGGGTGCTCATAGCTGACCTTCCCCAATCGTACCCAAGTTCCCGAGCTGAGGCAACTTTGGTGATGACGGACACGTGGCCTTAGGCACGAGTCAAGGTTTCCTAAATTCCCCCAAAATAAAATATTTTGGTGGCGACTTTGCATCTGGCAAAGCAGTCCATGTTTGGCACTTCTTTCTAAAAATCTGTTTTTAAAACAATTTGCCGGATTTGGACTCTTTGGTGATTTATCGGTCTTAAATTACACTTTGCGAGACTAGATTCAGAACCGTGACAATTTGAGTCCGAACTGTAGTGAGCCCAAATGAACGAAACGGGGGGGATTTCCCCCTGGACATTTGGGCGCGTCTATAGTTTCTGGCGACTCTGCTGGGGATTTAGAGAACTTGACTCGAACTCATGATATCTTGTTTTGATTACACTTATGTGTTTCTTTGCATTGCATTTGCATTGGTGCGCCTAGGACACCGTGTTTGCCGTTTGCTATTCCTGAACGGTTTGCCGGAGGCTTGCTTTGAAAAGCATGCCATAAGGCTGACCGGTTACGGGCTCTGCCACGATGGGAACACAAACCCCGGTTTGCCGGGGCATCCTTTTTGACCATTCGACCTAGTGCATATTCGGAATTCATAGTGACCATTCCAAGTTAGGACAGGTTGCTTACCTGATTGTAGGTTTTTTGAAACCGCTGCATGCGTAGTGAAACCCTAGCTCCTGACAAAATAGGACAGGGAAACCCTACCCCAACATAGGGGTGTTTTGGCTCTCATTTGCTTGTTATATGTGCTTTTAGAGCTGACCTCTACAAGGAACGCACATATCCGTTTGCAAGTCTGGGCATCAGGCCTGCGGGCATTAGTTCAGTGTTTTAGGAATCAGTTATATCTGCGGGTATTAGATTCAGTTTTGGAGCCGTAATTTGAGGAGTAGTGATCAGCGATCAAAGACAGTTATTTAGTTATGCTCATATCCGTTTTGGTGAAATCAGGCTGAGATGCTTTTTGTTTTCTTCTTTTGCAAGGTAGTCTCGGAACCATAGCTTCAGAAGGCTCCAACATCCCCCGGGTACATTGGACTTATGTTGATAAACTTTGTCAGGTTAGAGATTCAGTTCAAGGGCAAATCAGTGTTCTTTCACCAGAGGCAGGGTAAAAAGGCCAGTCAGGCACAGATCATCAGTTCAATAGTCTTCGGACCAGCGATCACTATCCATCTCACCTGTGCGCAGTCGAGTTGAGATATCTGTTTTTACCTCAGGGAGATACACCTGTTATTCAGCTAGATCAACACAATATGGCATCTATGGAGGAGATGATGTGTCAGCTCTAGGAAAATATGAAAACCATGCAGCAGGACGCTGTCCGTCAAGCAGAGTTTGCCAAACAACAGGCCGAGGTCAAGGCCTAGCAGGCAGAGTTAATTGCCAGGCTACAACAACAAATTGGAGCATCCGCTTCACACCAAGCTCCTCCCCCACCAAGAGTTCTAACACTCGGAGAAATAGCTCATGTCCAGGAAGATACGAACATTCCGACAAGGCCAGCTCCGCCCCCAATCCTACCCCAGTTATCCAAAGCACAGACCAACCTACCGGATTCTCCCTTTGAGTTCGAGGTGGACCCTACAGCATTAAAAGTGAGCAAGCTTGAAAAGTTGTTCAAGAAATCTTAGGGTGTGAAGTCCATCCCAGATATTGAGGATGGGTATACCGACTCAGCCGTGACGCTGCCGGACCGTTTTAAGATGCCACATATTGACCGCTTTGACGGATCTGGGGATCCCATGGTGCATTTACGATTGTTTTCGGACATACTAAGACTGATGGGCCTCACCAGGTGATAGAAGCTTTCTTTGTTCGGCCGGACCTTGTCGGGTGTAGGGGCCATTTGATACGCAAAATTGGAAGATTCCGTCAAGAGGAATTGGGAGGAGATGGCTGAGGCCTTCATGGCTCAATATTCCTATAATACCCAGATCGACGTCACAACTCGTGATCTCGAGGCCATATGGCAAGAACCGAAGGAGAGTTTCTCCGATTTTGTAGCTCGTTGGAGAGCCAAGGCCTCGATGATGAGTATCAGGCCTGCTGATAAGGATCAAATTCGGATGGTTGTGCGCAACCTCCAACCCAAGCTCATGCAGAAGTTGATAGTTCTCCCCCTCCCCACCTTTTCAGATCTACATGAGATAAGGGTGCAGATTGAGGACGCTTTGAAGCAGGGTCTGATTGACAATGACCGAGAACAGCCCAGGAGGACTTTCAACCGTAGTACAAATGCAGGCACAACCAGTGGTGACGCAGCTGTAAGATCTTCTGAAGTTGGAATGGCCACCATCACTCCAAAGACAACCACCCCCTTTGTTGGTACATCCAATCCAAACCCCCGAACTTCGGACTATCTACCCCGAGGCAAGAGGGTTTTCACCCCACTTTATATGCCTTTGTCTAAAGCTCTAGGGGTCCTACTCAGGAAAGGACATCTGAAACCGTTAGAACAACGGCCTCTGCCCGATCCTCTCCCTCCAAAGCATGACCTGGCTAAGTACTGTGCTTTCTATCAACAAACCGGTCATGACACTGACAGTTGACTCAAAATTTGATTGACAACAATGTTATCGTCGCACCGGGTCCTGCAAAGTCTATCGGCACTTGATTCGTAAACTCGTGGGGGATAATGTGATGTGATCAGGGGATAAACCACCTGCGGGCGGCGCTCAGTTTGCTTCAGATGTGGCATATGGCACGCACTATTTTGAGCATTTGCGAATGCTAGTTTTTGTACTTTCTGACTTGGGTATTCAGTCATTTTTGTTGTCATGTATATAGTCAGTCTTTTTGTACTGAGTCAGTCGGGTCTGTCTTGTTGTATCAAGTCAGTCCCGTTGTATAGGAGTCGGGTGGTCCCGGGGTTATTACCTCAGACACCATTGTTTTTTCTGCGTTTGTCTTTTCCTTTTCTTTTGAGTCTGTCTCTGCTGTGGAGCCAGTGGCAACCAGGGAATCTGAATGAAACAGCTGTGGCTATCATGTTTTTGTGGCCGTTACTACTTTGAGCCTGTTGTGCCAGCAAACTTAAATGAAACGACATTACTTTTTGCCTAGTTTCCTGCGCCTCGAACTCATTGCATTGACCTGAGTTTTTTTCAAAACTTTTTTGAACATTGTGATGAAAACGAAGAGGAAGGAATTCCTCGGGATTTGTAAAAATTTGATCAATTGAGAGTTAGAAAGGCATACTAAGCCCTTAATGAATAAAATCATGCTTGTTAGTGTGAGTACTGAGAAGGACCCTGGCTTGATCCAGATTGGTTCTACCTTGTCTTCAGCGCGAGCGATTCGTCGTTTTCTTAAAAGTTTTCAAAAAAAAATGTTTTGCGTGGTCCTGCGAAGACTTGTGTGGAATCGCTCTTGAGATTATGCAGCCTAGGATCACTCTCAGCCTCGAGATTCAACCCCTTTGCTCTCAAGACCTTGAACTTGGGTTCAGAATGTTCAACGGTCAACCACCATGTAAGGCCTGTGTGGCCGGATCAGAAGCAGCCCTCGAACTAGGGGCATGGAAGGCAGATTAAGAAGATCAGATGTCGTCAAAAAAAACTTGCAAAGCTAGATCAGAAGCACCCCTCGAACTAGGGGCAAAAGATGCCACATTGTGCTCGAAGAGCCGAAGATGGATCATTCCACAAATCAATAAAGATCGGCAAGAATGCCAAACCCCAGAAGGGAGGAAAGAAGAAGACATTATTGAAGGACAACCGAGTTCCTATCCACAACACTAGGGGCAAATTCACCCTCCATTGGATGGACTCCTACATCATCAGTGAACATCAGCCATTATCCTGGATTCAGATGACTTCAGGATCTCAAAACCATTTGACATGGACAAAGCTACACTTTTACCCTTGAAAGGCTCGCTAGGCCGAAAACCTGAAAGGGCGACCCAGGCAAAAGTTAGAGCAAGGAAAAAAGAAAAGAGAAAAGAAAAGAAAAAACTGCAAGGAATGAAAAAAGAAAAAGAAAAAAAGAGATGAAAAAAAAAAGAAAAAGAAAAGAAGACCACAGCTCGCAAGGTTGAAAACCCGAAAGAGCGGCCTTGGCAAAAGTTAGAGCGTAAAAGGTAAGGGTTAATACACGAGTGAACCTGAACCCGAACTACGTAAGGCTTGATTCCCATGTTTGGGATACGTAGGCAACTTCATTCTGAAGTCCAGCCGTAAAACACTCCAAATTCGACTGTGTCCATGTGATGGATCTGGTTATCTTTGTCTTCTCTGTATCCGAGAATTTGGTTGTAATTGTCACTGTAAGGACCGGTTGCCACGTGCTGCGGCGCTATTCAGACTAGGGGCAACTTTCAGTTTCCATGGAGTGCTGTTTAGACAAGGGGCAATTTTTCATTTGTTTTGGATCTGAGGTTGTGCATCTCAAAAGTAAGTTCTGTGCTTGATGAGTAGTGGCCATTTGCAAAAAATAGTTTTTGAGAATTTTTAATGAGGTTGGCTAATTCTCTCGAAAATTATTTCATTTTTCTAAAACTGGACCATTTCTTGGACCCAAAATAGGAAAATTTTCAGTGCTCATAACTTGACTTGCATGATTTCAAATAAAAAAATGGAACAAGCGTGTTAATCTTACCCTCATATTGGTCAAAATTGTTTCAGTAGAAAGCAAAAACAAAAAATGGTCAAAATAATGAACTAGGGGCACAGTTGAGTCAGGCTTCCTGTCTTTCCCCCATTGTCAATGCATTTGCCAGAAAGGGCACCATACCTGCCGAAAAGGGTACCCTATTCGCCAAGAAGGGCACAACTGAAGTTAACAACGAAGGGCTGAAAGCTCTCTCATCCTCCAAGCAGCGAGGTATCAAGCTAAGCGCGGAGCGCGAATCGAATGGATCGAGATATTCCATCCCCTCATCAAGGGCATCGACTAGACGTCACTAGAAGAAATAGCCGTGAGCTGAATATGCTGGGCATGAGCCCACAACCTTCTTGTTTATCCATCAACCACCTAGGGGAGGGATAAAAAATGAGAGATTAAATAATAGAGAGATGTGCGTGGAGAGAAAAAGTGAGGAAAATGGCTTTTTCAGAAAACTAGAGATTAAGTGCCAAGTGATGTGAGAATCACAAGTGAGAAAGGGTGGGAAACCATACCCGGAGAAACTGGCTCCTCGTGCACTGAGAGGTCTCTTGCCATTGGAACACGTCTGTGTGTCGTGTCAGTCATTTTTTTTTTGTCTCGATCCCTATTTTGAGTCGTTTCGGGTGCCAATAGATGTGTTTAGGTTGTTTACCTTTTGTTTTTCTTTGTTGAGTCGTGGTGTGCTGTGTTCAGTTATGAGTTCAATACCCGGTCAAAAACTCATCCCTCAATTTCAAAATAATTTGTTTTGTGCTCAGAGTGCTGTGTCATCCTCCACATGTGCAAAACAGGATTTGTCATTTCATAAAAACCGTAGGGTTCAACCCAGGTCATATGAGAACAGTAAAATCAGGACCTATCTGAAGCTATGTGGGTTCCAGACTGCAAAACAAAAGAAAATAGGGAAAATGTGGAGCATCTTAGCGAATTCCGAGACTGCATTCCAGGTGCACCTCCTCAGGCCTCGCCATTTCTCTAAAGTATGAGTGTATCTCGACCCCAAGGGTAAGCTTGCTTCAAGTCAGAATGGCAGTTCAGGCAGCACCTGAGGGTTTCACATGCTGATGTTACCTCTCGCTAATATGAACAGGGTATACCCTTTTAAGCTGGGCGTGTTGCCAAGTCCTTCGAGAGGTAAATCGGAGGTTACGTTTGAATTGGTCTTGTTAAGGCGTGTATTTCCTTATTCAATAGTTTACTTCAAACATGCTGTTGATGTTGCACTGAATTGTTGTGCACCGTTCTCTTTGCATCGTTATGCATACTCCACCTGCATTGTTATGCACGTTCCAGTTGCATTGTTATGCACCTTTTCACTTGCATTGTTATGCACTTTTCCCTTGCATTGTTTTGCACACTCTCTTTCTGAAACACCAGGATACGTCCCTGTGTTTCTTCTCCTTTCTGAAATACCGGGATACGTCCCTATGTTTCTTCTCCTTTTCGAAAACACCGGGATACGTCCCTATGTTTCTTCTTTTCGAAACACCGGGATATGTTCCTATGTTTCTTCTCCTTTCTGAAACACCGGGATGCGTCCCTATGTTTCTTCTCCTTTTCTCAAACACCAGGAAATGTCTCTATGTTTCTCCCTCTTTGGTTAAGAGCATTTGGAATACGTTCCAATGCTTATACCTCTCTGAAACACCGGGATATGCCTTTGTGTTTCTCCTTCTTTGGTTAAGAGCATTTGGAATACGTTCCAATGCTTATACCTTTTCGAAACACCGGGATATGTCCTTGTGTTTCTCCCTCTTTGGTTAAGAGCATTTAGAATACGTTCCAATGCTTACACCTTTCCGAAACACAGGATATGCCCCTATGTTTCTCCCCCTTTGGTTAAGAGCATTTGGAATGCGTTCCAATGCTTATACCTTTCCAAAACACTGGGATACGTCCCTATGTTTCTTCCTCTTTGGCTAAGAGCGTTTGGAATACGTTCCAATGCTTATACCTTTTCGAAACACCGGGATACGTCCCCATCTTTCTCCCTCTTTGGATCAGAGCATTTGGAATACGTTCCAATGCTTATGCCATTTTGAATACCGAGATATGTCCCTGTTCTTCTCCTTCTTTGGTTAAAGAGCATTTGGAATACGTTCCAATGTTTATACCATCCCATTTCCTCTCTCGCGTGTGCTACGCTGAGAGGTTCTCCCTTTCCTTACACATTTTCAGCGTGTTTGAAATTTGTCTCAGGTTGTATTGTTTTGCATCCATCCCGCATTGTTATACATCGCCCTTAGGTTGCATTGTCTTGTATCCTTCCACTCACGTTGTCACGTAGCTTTTTACTTGCATTGTTATGCATATTGCTAACAATATTGTACCTGTTAAGTTTCTTTCCTTTGCAGGCACGATATTGTATGTACAGTTCATTTGAAGCTGGCGTGACCAGACGAACCAGACAGGTATTGTATATTCTCCTTGTGAGACGTAGTGAGAGTTGAATAATTCTCTTACATCCTTTCTGCATTGTAATGTAGTTTGGTTTTTGCTTGCTTAAAATCGTTGCATGATATGCTTCGTTACAGCTTTCTTTGCATGATCATAAGTTATGCTCGGCTTTGTGCATTGTTCTTGCATTTTGCCCCTGCCTTCGGGCGCATTTCTTCATTTGTAGCTTGTATGCTTTGTCTAAGTCTTCGGCATTGTTAAAAATGGGTCGTCTCTGGGCTTTGACATTCACTCCCGTCATTGTTATGACTTTCGAGTTCTGTCAAAGAGGGGCAACTGTAGACACCCCATTTTTGACCGTCTTCAAGACTTGGACGTCATCGTTTGAACACTCGATGGTCATCCATGTTCGTGTTCGTCTCGAGTTCTCGGACGTCTCAGTCGCACTCCTTGCCTCAAGATCTCTCGACTTATTTGTTTTGTGCTTGGTTGGACCAAGGACTTGTGGTCTTTGCACGTGAGGGCGGGAAATGGCTTGTTGGCTATCCCCACACCCCACTGGCCTTGGCATGTTGCCACCAGCACTGTTTTATTGCTACCGGCCAAAAGTGTTAGCCGGTCGGCAATGTTTTTAGTCGGCCGGCCCTTTGTGTTGGTCGATCGGCCTTTTCTGCTGGCCGAACCCTGTTCATCTACTTTATGCAGATATTTAGTGCCAGGTGGCACAGTCTCTATCCTCCATACACGTGTATGGAGGATTTGCACCTTTGTTTTAGCTTCTTGAGGAAGCTTGGACCTTTTGAACCCTTGTTTTAGCTTCTTGAGAAAACTTGACCTTTTGAACCCTTGTTTTAGATTCTTAAGGAAGCTTGAACCTTTTTTTTAGCTTCTTGCGGAAGCTTGAACCTTTTTAGCTTCTCCAGGAAGGTTGAACCTTTTTAGCTTCTTGAAGAAGCTTGAACCTCTTTAGCTTCACCCAGAAGCTTGAACCCTCTTGTTTCTCTATAAGAGAGGGCCTCTCTCTCCTTTAGAGAGGTTGAAAAATTTGTCTAAGGCACAAGAGATATATCTCTCTCTATATCTCTATATTTTGGGTTCAAAAGAGTGAGATTCTTAGACCCTTTGCACACCACCTCACAACCACACACCTCCACCATTCATCTAAGGTTCTAGGAGGCTATTTTCAGAGGTTAAAAAGCTTGTTTTTGATCCAAAAACCTGCTGGTTTTGCTGAGCTGCAAGGGTAACTCCTTTTCCCTCTTCATTCCCCATTTTTGCGCAAGATTGTAGCCTATCTTGCATGCTGTTTTCAGCTTAGTGTATAAATGATAAAAGTTCTATTTTTTTATGCTTTTAATCTATGTTTAAGATCACTTTTGTATTTGGGTTTGCTTACCCCCTCTTAGGCCTTGTTTGGCCTCATTTTTGTGCCTTTTTCGTGAGCTTTGGGACCACCTTGTATTGGCCTTCTCACCACTGGGATTTCAGTAGTGGGGATGGTGTTTTGAGGTCCTAAGAAGGAGAGGGCGATCCCCTCTCCTTTGTTGCCTTGTTTACTAGCATATTTGGCCTATCAAAGGAGCATATGTTTATATCATTTGGAGGCCTATTTTAGGCACTTTTTGGTGACTTTTGGGACCTGCCTAGCCTCTGTCCATGGCTGGTTTGGTCCCTTTTGATTGCCTCTTGCATGTGTAGAGTAATCCCTTTCATAGCCTATCAAAGTAGCACATCATTCTTGCATGTATTGACCATGTTTCAGTGGGTTTTCGGTCATATTTTGGCATGCCATGATTTTTTTTGGCTGGTTTGGTGGCCCCTCACATGCTTCATAGGCTTGTAGTGTAAATCATGCTTACTAGCTCACATTGCATGTTGTTTTGGCCCCCTATTCTTGCACCTTTTGGCCACTCTTCAAGCATGTTTTATTTATATTTTGGGCTGTATTAGATCTGTTTTTAGGCCTCTTGACCGATTGGTGCTTGCCATGCATGGTTGTAGTGTAATAGCCTTGCTTACCTTTGAGTTTTGGGGTCCCTTGCATGTGTTGCTTGAGGTATTTTAGTGTTTTGGCATCATTGAATATGATATTTTAGAGTTTATAGGTGTGCCATATTCTCATGTTTATCATGCCTTCAATGTGTTTGAGAGTTGTGCTTTTATACCCCATTTCTGAGCCATTGCATGAGCTTCATTTTGGTGCATGTTAAGCCATCATTTTAGTCCATTTGGCCACTGATTTTGGCATGTTTGAGAGCTACCCATGTTAGTGTAAGTCCACCTCACCATGTTATTGCATGCTTGTTTCATTTTGCATGTTGTTGCATGCTATACATGTCCACATGTTTAGGTTGTATGCCTATTGCATATTGCATGTTAACATGCTCATATTGCATTAGATTTGTTGCACACTTGAGTTATTTGCATGCTTGCTTGCTTGCCTAGGTTGTATTGCACTGTGTGTGCATCTCTTGCCTCTTGATCAATCATGATAGAGGTTCGGGCCCTTTATGTGTTTTGTGCATTTCATTCCATATTGAGTTGCACACTTGGCTTCTTTGGCCATCATGCATTAAAATGTGTGATTGATGGTCTAAGGGTCGAAAACCATACTCCTTTGAGTCTTAAACATGATAAGGAGGGTGGTTGTGCAAACATTGCTTTGAAAATGCATTGCCATGCTCTGTTTTCCCTCTGCTGTAGCAAAACAGGATTCTGCAGAAAGAGATGGCCGATTGGCCATCTTCAGTGCCGGCCAGCTATGCATTGTTGGCCGAGAGCCTCACACATGGTCGATGACCAGTTTCCCATGGCCGGTGGCCTTGCCTTTCGGTCGGTGACCTTCCACAGTGCTCAGAAGGTGGTTCAGAAACATCCTGGAGACTTGTGCAGTTTTTAGAAGTGCAGAGCAGTGTAAACAGAGGCAGCATGATTATGGCGATGGATTTCCGAGAGAAACTGAACATGCTTGCATTCATCCCTCTTTCTGAGGCCTCTTTACTGCTTTCTTGGCTTAATTAATTCATTTAATTAGTTAAGTGTTGTGTAATAACTAATTAGCTTGTTAGTTAGTTAATTTGTATTATTCTTTCGGTCCTTCCGAGAGAGGGCAAATTGTGTAATAAGCGTGTGTGTGTGTGATGCATGTCTTCCAACCCCACGTCTTTCTCCTTTTTATTTAACCGCTTACAATGGTTAGTTTTAGGGCACGTTTCAATTAGCATACTTATGATAGCATGTTTGCACACATTCATTCGTATTGCATGCACTGTGCTCGGCGCATTATGCTAACTGCATTGTATTTCAATTCCAATTTGAATACATGTATCAAGTTGCATTTCACATGACATCTTAGAATAGCCGAGCCTATTTCTTGTTGCATTTTGCATGTGTTGCATTAGCCATATTAACATGAACTAGGATCATGCATTTGATTACTAACCAGTTTTTGTTTTGGCTTGGAGTACTAGGTAAGCATTTACGCTTTAGCATCCTTGCATGTGTGTGAGTGTTGCCATGACAACATGCTTACCATGAGGCTATGTGCGTATGTGATATAACTGCCTGAAATGCCTGTGGGTGAAGGTTGGATTGCTTGAATTGGGACAATTCATTGAAATCCGTATTTTAGCCTACTTGCGAGTAGCAAAACTCAAACCATTTTTCCAAACAAACGGATATGTAATGCTTTGTTCCAAATTAGGCGATCTAGTCTATACTTGTTTTGCTGTGCGCATCACATAGTAATTTTAGCTAATTAACCGGAATAAGAACACATGTGTTTTCAAAAAACAAGATATCATGTTTAGTAGTGGTCAATCTTTGATCGGGCGAGCGGGGGTGCTCATAGCTGACCTTCCCCAATCGTACCCAAGTTCCTGAGCCGAGGCAACTTTGGTGATGACGGACACGTGGCCTTAGGCATGAGTCAGGGTTTCCTAAATTCCCCCAAAATAAAATATTTAGGTGGCGACTCTGTATCTGGCAAAGCAGTCCATGTTTGGCACTTCTTTCTAAAAATTTGTTTTCAAAACGATTTGCTGGATTTGGACTCTTTGGTGATTTATCAGTCTTGCATTGCACTTTACGAGACTAGATTCAGAACCGTGACAATTTGAGTCCGAACTATAGTGAGCCCAAATGAACAAAACGGGGGGATTTCCCCCGGGACGTTCGAGCGCGTCTACAATTTTTCTTTTTACTTGTGAGCTGCAAAAATTTTCTCCATCCACTATCTGGAAACAATGAACATTATATGATGCTAGCTGAATCTCTTAATAATATATAGCTTTACTCAACTAATAACTAACAACTGGTTGGAAGTTTCAAAACTGTCAATTGAAAAATTAGGAACATTGTTGGCTTTTTTGGCTTTCGAGGGTTAAAAATGTAATTAGAGCATGCCAGTAAGGATCAATAAGTTCTTTTAGCCTCAATGAAGGGGACTTTTACTGGTAGCTTGTTTTAGGAGAAAATTAAAAAAAAATTAATCAAAAGTAAAAGAAGGAGGGAGAGAACAGTATCAAAATTTAAATTTCATTAAGTGAACAAATTTTTACAATAGTACCTTCGCATTTCCACAGGTTCGAAGGGGATTATAACAATGAGTAGACTAACTTAGAACTACTCCTAAGAAATTGAAATGTAGTGCGGGAAGGTAAAGAACTGGAAAGTAAAGAACTTGAAGGAAAAATATAAAGTAAATAAACTGGTTTCTGGATCTAGTTCTGGTTTTGTAAATGTAGCCATCAATGGCTATTTATAGGAAAAAAACTTCCACCAACAACTACCCAATAACCATCTAAAACTACCTACTCTTCCACCTTTATTGCCACAATGCCACATAACTCTCCATGTCTTCCACTAAGTCACTTTGTCTATCATATTCTTCACATGTGCTTTAACTTCTTCCACCTTGTCTTCTATGTTCCACCATGCAAGACCACTAACTTTGTAACTTCTCTTAACTGCTGATTGATCAAGAAAGTACCACGTATCCTGCAATAATAATAATAATAATAATAATAATAATAATAATAATAATAATACTATTTATGGTGTCAACAAACATATATATAGGGATGTGCATTCATGAAAAGTCACTTTCAAGACCTATTAAAAATGCAATGGGTTCAATACATTTGAACACTCTAATTGCTCAAATCTTGATTTCTCTCAATCTTACTTTTAAATGCACTAAATTTCTTCAAAAAATTTATCGAATCTCTAATTGTGTCATAGTCATCACATTGATGCTACAATTACTTTGAGTCAGTAGATAAATTATGCCACTGGACTTCCTCTCTGTATAAAAATCATGTTGCTTGGGTTGGGGGAGCACTACAGCCTAGTAATCAACATTAAGAGTACAAATGACATAGTTGGCCTGTCTTTAGGACATTTCTGCACACATAAGAGACCAACCTGTATGCACCTTAATATCACTGACATTGGAAATGAACCCTGCACCAATGGATCTAATAGCTCATAGGCCTTTCCTTCAATCCAAAGTGTCCATGCCAAACATGGCACAATATAGAACCTTAAGATAAAAGAACGATTAGAAAATAGAATATTTATACTTCGACATAATTGTTTCACATAAAGGATCACATAAGAGAAAAACTGAGAGAGTCTCACCCATTGTTTCTATTTTGTGATCTGTGAAAAGGTTTTGTGCAAGCTGCGCAACTCATTGAAAAATAGGAAAGTAAAACAAGAAAACATTATTTGTTCAAGAACTTACATGTCCAAGAAGGTTAAAATTGTGGTTTGTATGATGGAACAACCTATTCCTTTTGCCACTCAATATTTCCAAGACAATGAGTCCAATGCTAAAAACATCAGATTTCATTGAAAAGAGGCCATCAATTGCATATTCCGGGGACATGTGACCACTACACACCATTACCAAAGAAATTGGAAATTAGTACAAAATGAGCTCCAGAGAAGTACTTGGAAATCTGGCGACTTTTCTAGGCTAAGCTTGTACAAGAAAAAGAGTGTTGGCCACTTACTAAGTTCCAACGACCCTTTTTGTTTTGCGGATGATTGATCCACTCCAAAAGCCTTAGCTAGGCCAAAATCTAAAATTTTAGGATTCATCTCACAATCAAGTAGCACATTGCTGGCTTTAAGATGTCTATGAATAACTCTCAATCTTGAATCTTGATGTAGATAGAGAACCTCTCGAGCAATCCCAACAATAATATATAAGCGTCTCCTCCATGTGAGGGATCTATTTCTTGGGTTTTCTAGACCTGTATTGAATAAAGGGGCCCAAGGTTTTTATTATTAAATGTTCAAGTTATATATATATATATATATCCATTACAAAAGTGACATATTATGTCACTCATTTTTTATCGCATTGCTTCACAGCGAACTTAGAAGTTCGTGAATCATGATATTATTAAGTAAAAAGTGAGCAAGAATATCAAGTTTGTCACGACCCAAACCCGCCCCTATAGGTTTAGTATCGTAACTGGCCAGTAATGCTGGGATTACCAAAGGCCTCTTAACAATATAACATATATTTAGAGGCTGTGGAAGCAAATATACTAAATATATATAGTCCATTGAGCTATGCTGGCGTATATGAGACAAAGTTTTCAAGACAAACTTATATATATACATGTGACGTCATAAATACAAAAGCCTTACGTCACCCATTTACACAGATAAAGTCAAAAAGGAACTTAGCCCAAGTACAGTTAAACAAAATGAAACCAAATAAAGCCAACTTGGACCTCTCAAAAGGAACCTCCTCGGGAGGCACGGTGGTTGGCTGACAAAATAGAATCTTAGGCCGTCACCTCTGGGCCTGTTCACGTGCCTGATCACCTACATACATAATTTAAATAATGAGTGGGAGCCTAGTGAATAATAACAAAATAAAGGGTTTTAATGTATGATCTCCATCACAGAATCAGAAATTAGAGTTTATATCAGAAATAGATTTTTATGCATATTCAAATCTCAAATCAAAAACAGATTCATGCCCATGTTCGTATTCAGAAATCAGAGTTCACAAATAATCATATGTGACATATCCATTAGCGCTAGCAAATCCGATGACCCATAAGTGGGACGACCATCAAGGCATTTCAATAACTCATATGCACAGAGACGTTTTCGATGACCCATAAAGGGACGGCCATAAAGGCATTCTGATGACTCATGTGCACAGAGACGTTTTCGATAACCCATAAAGGGATACATATCATATGATGCTAAGGATGTCACGAATACATTTCAGAAACTTGGACAATCATTCATATAAAACATAGCATTTCAGAAAACTAATCATTTCATAACATAATGTTTAGAAAATATTTAACATTGAACATAGCTTTACAAAGTTATTACTCACAAATAACAGATGGCTCCTAGTAAACGAATAAAGTAAGCAATTCAGATATCTTGTGGCGCGTGACCCACACTAGTACAAAACGAATACATACTGAATTACACACCCGGAAACATTTACTTAGTACTTTCTTATCTTAGTGTGTCTCTACTTTTATCCTCATTATTGTGCCTTAATCTTGGCCTAGGAATGCCTAGTATGGAATGATGATGCAAAAATGCATTTGAAAACACTTGGTTAAAAATGCTGGAAACAGGGTCTCGCTCGAACGCAACTTCCTTCGCTCGAGCAGACATGAAAAATGTAAGCGGTCGCTCAAGTGCAACTTCCCTCGCTTGAGCAGTCTGTAAATTCTGAAAAAGTATTGGTTGCTTAATTTTTCCGCTCGACGCTCGCTCGAGCGTGAGACTCAATTCCTCGCTCGAGCGCAACTCTCGTCGCTCGAGTGGTCTACAAAACATATAAACTTCTGGGAGCATGCATTTTACGCTCGAGCCAACCTTTGGTCACTTGAGCGGAATTGCAAAGCACAGAGTGGTCGCTTGAGTGCAGGATTCGTCGCTCGAGCGGAGAAGCAGAATTTGGAATTTTTAGATTGCTCTGTTCAGTGCAAAACTCAATTTCAAAGCTGTAAATTATGGTCTTTTGGGTCAAAAACTTGAGGAAACTTATATAAATTTGGAAAACATGATGAATTAAAGATCATTCCTTGGGATCAAGGCCCAAAAGCATGTGAATTGCTCAAAACCAACTTAAAAATTTCCAAAATATGACATGCATGCAAAGATATGCTCTTCAACCATCCATACTATGATCAATTGAAATGTTTAGTACAAACCCAAGTTGAATGACGAAATCATAGCCAAGGTAAGGTCATGCATGTGAAGGTTCTTGCTTAAATAACTTCAAAACTTCATAATATGCACATGCATGCAGTGATATGATCTTATATGCTTCATTCTAGTTTAATTCTCATGTAATCCACTCAATTCTCTTGAATCCATGGTTTAAGCATCAGAATTATATAATCCAAAGGTTGAATTCCTACCTCAAGCTTGAATTCTCAAGTATAGAAGTGTAATCTTTGAAGTTCCTTCCAACTCTTCCAAGTCCCTAGTAATTATTTTACAACTGAGCTCAAATTTCTTCCTCTCTCACTCTCACACATTTTTGCCTTCAAAGATGAGGAATTTAGAGTGCAAAAATGTCTAAATGGTGTAGAGAGTGGCCTTATATAGGCCCATTACTTTGACTTAATTAATCTTAGCTTAAACTAAGCAAATGAGCATTAATTAATCTAATTATTTCGTTCCAAATCAAATTTCAATTGAACTCACCATAAATTCCTAAAAATTCCAAATAACACATATATCAAGTTAATTTCATGATTGGATGCCGATAAGGCCTTCATTTCGAAGAACGAAACAGAAACATAAACATATATTTTTACAATAAATAGATATAAGCCATTAATGCAACACACACATGCAATTCATTCAGGATTTCATCTTAATTACTTATTAGCATCCTTAATCATGGTTTAACGGTTAAGCATGGATTGGGGTTGTTGCAAAGTCATACAGAACGATGGAAAAATAGTGCTGCTACGTAACCCGAATTTCACTCAGCTCAAATGGCCCGAATGAGTTGGCAAGGGGTTGTCTTCTCCTTCACCTAGTAGCACACATTCGTGCAAGCATGCGTTTGATTTCCAAAAACAGAGATGAAGCGAGAATAGAGAGGAAAACTGAGATGAAGCGGGAGTAGAGAGAGAGGAAGACGAAACTATAGCTCGTGACCTACTAGCCGACCTGTGTGCCACCGCTGATCACCGACCTAGTTGGTGCTGCTAACGATCGACCTGGGTGACCACCGGTGACAACCGATGACCACCAAGATTATCCTTTTACCGCTGCTGACCACCGATTTTGGTGAATCGCATTTCACTTATGTGTGTTTGCTACTTACGGGTATGTGTGTCTTCAACTTCAACACCTCCTTACCCTCTTGTGTAATATGTATACATATATATGCCTATGAAATGTTGGAATGTAAGCCCTAGATTTTCTGCTCTCAAGGTGTTTGATGATTTGCTTGTGTTGAAATGGAGTGATGATCTGAAATTTGTGGGAGAAATCTTGAAACAAATAGAGATTTCATGAGAGAAATCTTGAAACAAATTTAGAGTTTGAAACAAATCATGGTGGAGTTTAATATCAGAACCTCATATTTGGATAGTTGGCTGCATCAACCATTATTAAATGTTTGATATTATTTTTGGAACTATATCTGAAAATATTTGCTTTGTTTGTTTGTGTTTTCCTATAAGGTAGTTTGTTTTGAGAAAAATTTCCTAATAATAGTTGTCAAAAACTATTCACTAAACAAGTTTATTGTCTCCATTCTGATTGACCAGTATGACAATGCCTTGAGAAGTAAGGTAGAGAAGGAGACCAAAGCAGACTTCAAATCTCGTAACAAATTGTATGATTTCTTAACGGTGTATCGTTATGAGAAGCAATTTCGTGAAGCCTATACAAATGCAAAATTTAAAGAGGTTCAAGCAGAATTGAAGCATCTACTATGCTATCATGCAACTCTTGTAAAAGAGGAGGGATCAATTTGTACCTATCATGTGAAGGAGGCTGTTCTAGTCGGAGAGAAGATGAATCAAGTCGAATTTGTTGTCTATTGCAATTCAACTGAAAGTGAGATCCAATGTATGTGTCGGTGGTTTAAGTTTAGAGGCATTATGTGTGCCCATCCATTTAGTATGCTCATTGAGAGGTGTATCTATGAGGTTCCAAATAAATACATTGTGGAAAGATGGAGAAAAGATTTAGAATGAGGGTACACATGCATTCCAACCACGTATACTAACTCCGGGGCTGCTGTCAATGCAAAATTCCATGATGCGTATCACAAGACATTGGATGAAATTCTAGAACTTGCTACCAATGATGATGGTAAACACGATGTGATTCAACTTGGGTTGAAGGAAATCAAGGATAGAGTGAGAAAAGAAACATCGGGTTGCGCCAGTAATATGTCACATAGTAGTAGTGTACCACCTTCTAATATTGTACCACGTTTTAATACTTCCCCGAAAAGTCCGCCTGGTCATAGTACTGCAAAAGCAAGCATGATGCGCAGGGTGCTTAGTCTTTTGGTTGCTCACCGAAAAGGCCGTCCATGTACTAAACAGAAGGTTAACAAAGTCGATGAAATCGTGAATCGGTTAAAGAGAAAGAATAAGAAGGCTACGAATGCACAGGTAAAGTTTGATATGTAAATTTTAAATTTTTTTTAACCAAAATTATTAACCAATGTTTGTTACTATAGGGTCGTAAGGTGCGCCAAGGTGAACCTCGTAACTTAAACTTTGATTCTACGGAAGGCATGCAAGACATTATGTACCATCCGGTATGTATTCTCATAATTATATTGATTTTGTTTGTTTTTATTTTAATCTGTCAAATTGTTAATCGCATGTTGGTACTATTTCATTATAAGGTGCCGCAATCTCAATCTTACTACTGTCCTCATATAGATGGCACATAAGAGAGTATGTATGTTCCGGTATGTGTTGAAGATATGAGTACAAATCTTTTTTACATCCATTAAATTTCATATTACTCAATATGTCTGTGGACAATATTTGTAATACGTACTTTTATTTTTATAGGTAGAGGTTACCCCAATGCAAATGGTGGACAATATTGGAAGCACATCTCATACTCGAGCATGAATGAATATAAGCAGTCAAAGTTCGACACTAGCTTCAAAATTTATTGACTTCAATATAGATGTGGATCCAAATGCCCCATGTCATTTTTAGTGCCGAATCATTGATTTGATGACAATTATTTGTAAAGTTTGGATAGTTTGGTTCCATTTGCCTTGGCTACAATTTGTAGATTTTGTTTGGCTTCATTTGTAAATGAAGCAAGTTTTGGTTAATTATGAGTGAAAGTTGAATTGGACAGATATGGTCTTCTTATTTTTGTAAGCAGGTTATGTTGCCATTTTGAAGCATTTTGGAATTGAAAGAGAGTAGGTGTTGGTTAATTATGTGGTCATGTTATTTTTTAAGTAGGTTTTGGTTCATTTGTTGCTTTCATTAAATTCAATTCTAGTTATGGGTCAAAACAGAACAGGTTTTTCAACAACATATTGTTAACAAATAGAGTAGTTTCTTCATGGACACGGTAGGTTTTTCATGGACATAGCAGGTTTTGCTGAAAACAAAGTTGTGATTAATTTGTGAATTTGTTTCTTTCATTCAACAACATTGTAGTTATGGGTGAAAATAGAATGGGTTTAACAACACATTGCTAACAAATAGAGCAGGTTTTGGTTCATAGATAGAGCAGGTAAAAACATGGCCAGATCAAGTTTTGGTTGATGGACAGATCAGGTTTTGTTCATGGACAGAGCAGATCAGGTTTAGAACATGTTTTTCGGCCTTATTAATTTGTTGCTCACATTTAACAACATGTACTCCTAATCTAAATCAACAACAATTGAAAACACAACAGGTTTTTCATTACCCACAATCAAATCATCACAACACATACCCACAATCCATCAATTCCATTCAATCCATAAGTACATCCATGAAATTCCAAAAAAGCTAACAACTCAGTAATTTACATTATAAAATAGAAAACAATACAAAATACAATGACATAAAGCATTGCCTTGAAATTCTTCTCCATCCTTCGAAGCCTTTTACCATGCTCGTGAATTTCATTATCCATCTCTGAAACCCTTGTTCTCAGATCGTTAAATTCTTCGTTTCTTATAGCTTTACGAGGTGCAACATTGGAACAGATTGTAGAGCTCACGTCGTCGTCGTCGTCGTCGTTGTCGTCGAACTTGAAGTAATTGCAGTGTTCCTTATTAGTCTACAATGCATGACAATCGGTTAATCAAATTAGGCTAATCAATTTCCAAACAAATTTCCTTACTGCTTACATATTTTAATGGGCAAATAAAGAACAAACGTCCTTGATTTTCATTCTCATTAGTTCGGACAATGTACATGGTAGTTGTTATCCCACAATCACACAATCTTGGTTGTAATCTTATGTTGCTAGTAAAGGAACAAGCCATTTTTTAATCTGCATACAAAATACAAAACAGAGACATGATACATAGATAGCTCTACTATTGACACTTTAACTGAACTACGGAAATACACATGTTTTTTGGTTATAACTATGGTCTCTAACCCAACACATAAACCTTGTTCAACCTGATAATAGCATACAATTCAACAAAGGCACTAAAAAGTAGTTAAAATTATTTGACAAACCCACAACAGATTTATGGCCTTAAGTTAACCACATTTCAACATTTCCAGATTTCCACCATTGGATCAAAATGTATCTCTATTGAATTGGTATATGGTCAAAGAAGATAAGAACAATTCTATCTACATTTTATATGCAAAGGAAAGGTAGAGAGCAAGTAGTGGCAAATTTCATTTAGAGTCACTTATCATGTTATGGAAAATGATCTGTTTTTGCATAATAATTCCCATCCAGTATTCCTTTTCTGGCTCTGAACTTGGTATCAGTACCTTAATAAAGGAACTTGGAAACCTTTCAAGGAGAAAATTCCTTACAGATTCAGGATTAATATTTTTCAGTGCATAACTGCTTAGTTTTGAACATGCGTAGTTTTCTTGCTATGGTAGGATTGCATAGTGATCATATGTGGGAGACCTGATATAATAGGTACAAGTAGCAATCCTTATTTTGGGAAAACAGATATCCAAGATTAATCCATATTCCATAGTTTCTAGTTTAATGGGTAAATAATAGATTTCATCAACAGATAATAAAATTTCAAATGCACAATTTTAAGCATTGTGTTGTCCATGCTTTTCTAATTGAACCTTGTGAAGTAAATTAAGTTAGAAAAATTGAGTTAGAGATGTTCATTCGCATTTGAACATTAAGTTACAAAAATTAAGTTAACTACATTTGAACATTTCCAGATTTCAATCATTTAGTGATGTTCATTCACATTTGCCATCAAATTGAGTAAGAGAAAAATGGGTAAACAACAGCTTTCATCAACAGATATCCACATTTCATATGCACAGATTTCATAAGTTAGAATATTGGTTTACAATCAAAATCAACATAACAAAAAAAAAAAAAAAATTTGAAGGCAAAACCCATAATGCCCAAACCCAGGCTTTTATGAACCATAACAATCATAAATTCATAAGGCCGAAAAACATGCTCTAAAAATTCAAGTCAAACCAAAACCCTAACACAAATTGCAAGCAGAATCCAAACACAAACAGTCTGCTGCAACGAATCTGTTCAGAAATTGAAACAAACACATAAACCCAACACATAAACCCTAGCTTTTTTCGGATCTCGGGTTTACCTTTTGTTCCACTAGGTAAACAACTTTCCGTGTGCGATTTGACACCCGTAGCTCAAGATCTGTCTCAACGCATTCACAAAG
Organism: Camellia sinensis; assembly: GCF_004153795.1. Lineage (NCBI taxonomy): Eukaryota > Viridiplantae > Streptophyta > Magnoliopsida > Ericales > Theaceae > Camellia > Camellia sinensis. The sequence continues at coordinate 714,037 of NW_021025623.1, read as the reverse complement.
TCGGATGCTTCACAAAGGGATGAAGGATGAGAGGATCAGATGAAAGGATTTTGAAGAGAAATTAAGGGCTCGAATGCTTTTGGAGTGAGTAGAGAGAGATGATATTTTGGAGTCTAAGGAGAGAGTGAGTACAAACAGATGCTTTTGGAGTCTGAGAAGAGAGAATACATTTTTCTTTTTATTCGAGCCATTTGAGCTCCTTATTTCGAGCTACAGATCATTTTTCATGGAAAAAACAGTGTTATATACACCATTGCTCATAATATTATAGCAACTCAATAAGGCAAACTTTTTTGATTAGCATAATTTTCTATTTGGTCAAATATAAATTCCAAACAAGCAAGATATAAATGAGGAAGATTAAGAGGGCAAACCAAAAATGAAAGAATCCAAGATTCCATTGGGCATGTACTCGTAAATTAACATTCTTTCTTCTCCATGGATGCAACATCCCAAAAGCCTAACCAAATTACAGTGTTGAAGTTTGGCAACCAAAATCACTTCATTTTTGAATTCATTAAGACCTTGTTTGGAGTTAGTTAAGAGACGTTTGACAGCTACCTTTTTTCTAGTTGATAGCAGACCCTATGATAATCAACATAAAGATTTATTTTGATGATTATGCAAAAGGTTATAGCAGCTTCTTCTTCTTCTTCTTCTTCTTCTTCTTCTTCTTCTTCTTCTTCTTTAATGTGTTTTTCCTTATCAAGAATTTCATTTGTCCACTAAAATAGCTAAAATAGCCAGTGTAGGAATGGAATAAACTTACCTTGTAAACAGACCCAAAACCACCTTCTCCAATTTTATTTATGCGACAAAAACTATTAGTTGCTCTGCTAATGGTGACCATATCAAAGATGGGTAATTCAAAGTTTTCTTCATCACTGGCTTAAATGTTGAGTCCTCCTCAGTTAATTGTAAAAGACAACAAAAATTTAATGCTTGCGAAATTTTCTTGTGCAATTAACAGCGAAAACATATGATGAAAAAAAATTAAACATAAAGAATCAACACAAAAACATAAGAATTCATGTAGTATGTCCACCAATAGGTCATGTGCATGGGTGAAGATTATCAACCGATTAGAACACAAGTATATTAATTTTTTCAAAAAGAAAAAGAGAAAACGTATCCAACCCATAAACCGAAAGATAGTAGAAAATCTCATAAACCATAACTAATTTGATACACTAACCAAGCAAAATTTAGCAAGAAGAGTGCAAAACATTAACCATATAATTCTATCCCACCCACGACAACATGCCCTCTGTGAGGGGAGTACACTCCCCACCTTTTGGGCACACACAAATACTACACTAGACAACAAATGGTAGAAATTGAAGGTCCAAACTACTAAAAAGAAAGAATGAAAGATATAACAAAATCCATCTAGTTTAACAACTCTATTTTTTGAATATATATCTTCTATACCATAGTAAAGCAAACAGCCACGGTGGTATAGACGAAGCCGACTCACGTTGTAACTGTTTGGAGAAGTTTTTAACCCTATTGTTGCTCCAACCCACATGCATGCAAAACCATACATGCAGAGTCAAGGACGATGGCGTACAAGGACCTCCACCAGAAGTGAAAGTTTGAGTTGGGCATCTGTAAGACTCTCATTTCTCTTCACATTCTTTCCTTTGTTGATTCTCACCATTAACCATTAAAGAATGTAGAAATTTTTTGTGGGTTGGTATCTCTCTCTCTTTCTCTCTTTTTGTATAAATAGAGATGGGAGGAAGAGGATGTATTGTATCATCATAAATTTGAGAGAGAGAGAGAGAGAGAGCTGTGAGTTGAGTGAGAAAAGTTGTTCTCCGCCTCTGTTTTTGTTTTGCTCTGGTTTAATGGAAACTCTAATTTCTGTCCATGGACGTAGGCATTGGGCCGAACCACGTAAATATTTGTGTCTCATTTGCGTGTGTGATTGTTTGTTGTTTACTTTCTAGGTGTCCATGATCCTAACAAAGTGGTATTAGAGCCGGTTTTGTGCGTTTTCGTAAAAATAGAGCATGTTCTCAAAAATTGCCCAGAAATCAAAGTGGTTGAAATCCACTTTTGATCACACTAAATGAAAGCTCTTGACGAGAAGAGCACACTGGAAAAAATCGCATAAAAAATAGTGGTTGGAGGAGGTCGCACGCGCCACACGCGTACTTGACGTTGTTCTCACACGCCGGCGACTGTCCGTACATGCTTCACGCATGAACCCAGGGAAGAAGATGACCTTTCTGTTTTTTATGTACTAAATACTTATTGGTGAAGCCATAAGACATGAGTCTTGTGTTGGCAAAGTGGGTAAAGCCCAGGCCTTGGAGGTCAAGAGGTGAAAACTCTTTGGTAACAAAAATCAAATTCTTTATTTTTTTTTGAAAATCCACTAGAGCCGAGCCAATCGGAGCCGTTGACCAAGCTGAGTTAACCAAGCCGAGCTACTGACGCCACGCTGACGTCAGCCGATTCAGAGGAATTATCTGGTGCTTCTCAGACGCTCCTGATTCTGTAGATCTAAACCGTTAAGCAATTTTTTACTTTATCTAAGCCATTCTGAGTCCGTTTTTGACGATCCAATAGTGCTTTCCAACAATTTGGAATATTCTGGATACATCCGTACTATCAGATTTTGCAAATTAGCTTTCAAAAATTTGCAATTTTTATTTTGGCAATCCAAAGTGCTTTTCCAGCTAATTTGATTAGTCTGGACTCAACGGCAAAGTCTAATGGACGAATCAATATCGACTTTAGGATCCATGATAAAGATGAATGCTTCTAACTATGCAATTTGGAAGCCCAGAATGGAAGATGTCTTGTACTGCCGAGATTTTTTTGACCCCATTGAGCTTAATGGAGTTAAACCAGCAACGGAAACTGACGAAGACTAGAAGTGGAAGAATCAGAAGACCATTGACCAGATCAAACAATGGATCGATCACAGTGTCTTCCACTGTGTTGCTTAGGAGACTGATGCCTATGCTTTCTGGATGAAGTTAGAAGGCATGTACCAGTCGAAAACTGCTCGGAACAAAGCCCTCCTGATGAGAAGACTTGTAAATTTAAAGCTGAAAGGCAGTATCTCTATTGCTGAACACACCAGTGAGTTTCAAAATATGGTGAACCAAATGGAAACTGAAAAAAGGAGTTAGATGATGAGATGCAGGCCCTATTGCTGCTCAGTTCTTTGCCAGACAGTTGGGAGACGTTGGTGGTGTCCCTCAGAAACTCTGCCCTAGAAGGGAAACTGACCATAAGCATGGTTATAGATACTCTATTTAGTGAAAAGACAAGAAAGAAAGACATGGTGGAGATCAATCTCATGCCCTCGTCATAGAAAATAAAGGTAGATGTAGAGGTAGGGGAAGAAGCAAAAGCAGAGGACGTGGCAGAGGAAGATCTCAAGACAGAGGAAAATCCAGAGAAGGTACGAGCCGGCCAAGGTTCAAGTGTTACCTTTGTGGCCAGGAGGGCTACATAAAGAAATATTGCTATGCCTTGAAGGGGGAACAAAAACAAGGCAATAGACAACCAAAGACCGAAGATGGAAACATTGCAATTACTGTCTCAGAGGATATTTCATTATTCTCTGTTGAAGAAGAAGATTGCCTCCATATGTTAGACAACGACACCGAGTGGGTGGTAGATACAGCAACTTCCTACCACGCTACATCTCGAAAGGAGTTTTTCAGTACATACCAAGCTAGAGATTTTGGTACAGTAAAGATGGGTAACTACAGTTTGTCAAAGATTGACGGAATCGGTAATGTTCGTATCCAAATCAAAGTTGGGTGCACGATGGTGTTGAAATATGTCAGGCATGTTCCCGATTTACGCATGAATCTTATCTCAGGGATAGCCTTAGATCGACAAGGCTATGAGAACTACTTCGGCAGAGGCGTATGGAAGTTGAAGAAAGGATCTTTGGTGGTAGCCAGAGGACATGCAATTGACACGCTGTAGAAGACTCACGTAGAGGTGAATTTAAATAGCCTCAACGCAGCAGAAGATGAGGCGTCGCCAAATTTGTGGCACAAAAGGCTGAGTCACATGAGTGAGAAAGGGTTGCAGATTCTGGCAAAGAAGTCTCTTATTCCCTTTGCCAAAGATGCAAAATTGAATCCTTGTGACAGTTGCTTGTTTGAGAAACATCATAGAGTCGCTTTCCACTCATCATCCAGAAGACAATCAGAGTTGTTGACCAGAGTATACTCTGATGTTTGTGGTCCCATAGGAGTGGAATCTTTGGGTGGCATAAAATACTTCCTGATGTTTATTGATGATGCATCACAGAAGGTATGGGTTTATGTCCTAAAGACCAAAGCTGAGGTATTCCAGCATTTTCAGACATTCCATGCTATGGTGGAAAGGGAGACCAAAAAGAAGCTGAAGTGTCTTCGAACAGACAATGGAGGCGAGTACAGGTCAAAGGAGTTTGAAGCCTACTGTGCTACTCGCGGCATTTGGCATGAGAAGACTGTTCTTGGAACCCCACAACATAATGGTGTAGCCGAGAGAATGAACCGGACCATTGTGGAGAAGGTCAGATGTATGCTCAAAATGACAAAGCTACCAAAGCCATTTTGGGAAGAAGTTGTTCGTGTTGCTTGCTATTTGATCAACAAATCGCCATCAGTTCCACTGAATTTTCTGATTCCAGAAGAAGTATGGTCTGGAGGGGAGATTTCTTACTCTCACTTGAGAGTGATTGGATGCAAAACATTTGCACATGTATCCAAGGAGCACAGATAGAAGCTGGATGATAAAGCCACTCCGTGCATCTTTATTAGCTATGGAGATGAAGAATTTGGATACAGATTATGGGATCCGAAAAACAAGAAGGTCATTCAAAGCCGAGATATGGAGTTTCAAGAAGGCCAAACTTTAGAAGACTTTGGGCAACCAGCCAAACCCAAAGTTGATGATGTTTCAGAGATTGTTCCAAACCCTGCACCATCACAGCATGCCACTGATAAAGAAGAGCTACCGCAGCATGCAGCTAATGATGTAGAGTTGCAGGATGGATTTCCATAAAAAGAAGATCCAGAAGTAGATGGTGCTAAGTGGGGGGAGCCACAACCCCCTCCACCAGAGACTGTTGGTCCACGGTTACGAAGATCAACAAGAGAGTCTAAGCCGTCGTCAAAATAACCTGCTTCTGAGTATATTTTGCTTACTGATGAGAGGGAGCTAGAAAGTTTTCAAGAAGCTCAAAATCATAGGGAGAAGAGTAGCTGGAAGCAAGCTATGCAAGAAGAGATGCACTCCTTATAGAAGAATCAGACTTATGATTTGGTAAAACTTCCCCAGGGTCGAAAAGCATTGCAGAACAAATGGGTGTTCAAGTTGAAGAAAGATAGCAGCGGAAAGCTAGTCAAGTATAACGCTCAATTGGTTGTCAAAGGTTTTAGGCAGAAGAAAGGTATTGATTTTGATGAAATCTTCTCGCCAGTTGTGAAAATGACATCCATTCGAGTACTTTTGGGACTAGCTGCCAGTTTGAATTTAGAACTTGAACAGATGGATGTGAAGACGACATTTCTCCATGGTGATCTGAAAGAAGAAATTTACATGGAGCAGCCAGAAGGTTTTGAAGTCAAAGGGAAAGAAAACTTAGTCTACAGATTGAAGAAGAGTCTCTACAGCCTCAAACAAGCGCCAAGACAGTGGTACAAGAAGTTTGACTCATTCATGGTGGGTCATGAGTATAAGAGAACTGCTGCAGACTAGTGTGTATATGTCAGGAAATTTCCCGGTGGAAACTTCATCATACTCCTACTCTATGTTGATGACATGCTGATCGTTGGACAGGATGCCACAACAATCAAATCACAGAAGAAGGAGTTATCACAGTTCTTTGACATGAAGGACCTAGGCCATGCATAGCAAATTTTAGGAATGAAAATTATGCGTGACAGGAAAGCCAAGAAGTTGTGGCTGTCACAGGAGAAGTACACTAAACGAGTAATTGAGAAGTTCAACATAAAAGATGCTGAGCCAGTCAGTACTCCTCTGGCTAATCATTTCAAGATGAGCAAGAGTTCTTGTCTCTCCTCTACAAAAGAAAAAGAAGAGATGGAGGCTATTCCCTACTCATCCGTCGTAGGGAGTTTGATGTATGCAATGGTGTCCACCCGACCAGATATTGCTCATGCTGTTGGAGTAGTAAGCAGATTCCTTTCCAATCCAGGGAAAGAGCATTGGGAAGCAGTCAAGTGGGTTCTGAGGTACCTCAAGGGTACGACAAAAATGTGTTTGTGCTTTAGAGATGTTAAACCAGTCTTGGAAGGCTATACTGATTCAGATATGGCAGACGATATCTACATCAGGATTTATGTTCACTTTCGCAGGGGGAGCTGTGTCTTGGCAATCCAAACTGCAGAAATGTGTTGCTTTATCCACAACCGAGGCAAAGTATATTGCTGCAACGGAAGCTAGGAAAGAGATGTTGTGGTTGAAGCGGTTTCTCCAAGAGTTGGGATTAAAGCAAGAAAAGTTCACGGTACATTGTGATAGCTAGAGTGCCATAGACTTGAGCAAGAATTCAATGTACCATTCTTGTACAAAGCACATTGATGTTCGGCATCATTGGATACGCGAAGTGATGGAAAAACAGTTATTGGAACTAATCAAGATCCACACAGATAAGAATCCAGCTGACATACTTACAAAGGTGGTCTTGAGAGACAAACTCGAAAATTGCAGAGACATTGCAGGGATGGACTTCAAGTGAAAAGTCAGTCATGCATGTGAGCATGGAGGGGGAGAATTGTTGCTCCAACCCACATGCATGCAAAACCATACATGCAGAGTTAAGGAGGATGGCGTACAAGGACCTCCACCAAAAATGAAAGATTGATTTGGGCATCTGCAAGACTCTCCCTTATTTTCATGTTTTTTCCTTTGTTGATTCTCACCATTAACCATTAAAGAAGGTAGAGATTTTTGGTGGGTTGGTATCTCTCTCTCTTTCTCTCTTTGTGTATAAATAGAGACGGGAGGGAGAGGATGTATTGTATCATTAGAAATTTGAGAGAGAGAGCTGTGAGTTGAGTAAGAAGAGTTGTTCTCCTCCTCTGTTTTTGTTTTGCTCTAGTTTAGTGGAAACTCTCATTTCTGTCCGTGGACGTAGGCATTGGGCTGAACCACGTAAATATTTGTGTCTTATTTATGTGTGTGATTGTTTGTTGTTTACTTTCTGAGTGTCCATGATCCTAGCACCTATTTAACTCTTTCAATTCGTAATTGCCAATCTAATTGTTTCACTCGCGTACACATAGTATGTGCCAACACTTCTAGTATATATATATATAGCATAGGCAATAGTACAACTAGAAAGCCCCCTAGAAACACGACCCCGTGATGGCAAAAATATGAAAACCAGCACCCCTAATAAAATAAAACTACTCTGCCTAAGAAGCATAACAACAAACACGTTAGCTACCAACCAACCAATAAACACCTTAAGAAGAACAAATGAAAAATGAATATATATAAAAAGCAATTAATTTACCTCTTATTCTCTTTATCATTGCCAAATAGAAGATAATCAGAAGGGAGATGACCGCAACAGATTTCACCACAATGGCCACTATCTTTCCATGAGAAATCTTTGATTGTTGTTGAGATGCTGCAATGAAAAACCAATGACCCATTAGTTCAGCAGATTCAAACAAGAATCATCCACGTAAAGAAAATGTATTAAAAAAAAATTATATTTCATTCACAATTTCCCCACTACTCTTGAATTGAATCCAAAACCTTCGTTTGGGAAGTCAATATTTTAGCCAAAAAGTCAAAATATCATTATAAATTGTCACATTTTTCTTTACTTTTCTATATATCTTTTCATAAAAAGCCAAATAATTAATTAAAGTAGCCAATTTATAAACGAGAATATAAATTTCATTTGTGATTTTTTATTTACTCTAGGGTGAGAGTTTCTGACACACTATCTATTTTTTTTTTTTTATTATAGGAACCCAATTATGACATGGTAGGATACTACCATAAATTAACAAGTTAGTGCCAAACACTTATGGTACGAAATTGACATAGATAACTGTTTAATGAAAAATTAGTTACATAATTTAATACTATTTTTACTAAAGGATGTCATGATATCACTGCTGCAAATTGGACTTTTAGTGGCGTTTAAAAAACGCCGCTATATCTATCAAAAACGCAGTTAATTCATTTTGTGGCGTTTAGTACCAAACGTCGAAGATGCGGCCGTCGCTGTAGCTTTGTGACGTTTTAAAAACGTCGTGATATTATTATAGAAGGCGTTTTAAAAAATGCCGCAAAATGTCCTCATATAAACACACTGACGTCACCAACGATGTTTAGCGACATTTTGAAAACGCCGTCGTATCTGTTTTAAAAATATAACCGTTAGGTTTATGGTTTAGGAGGCGTTTGTAGAAACGTCGTCATATCCAATTTTTTTTTTTTTTTTTTTTGAAATTTGGCTAATTTTATTTGATTAAATTAAAAAAATACCTGTAATAAAATATTGAATTTGGTTTCTCATTCAATTAAGAAAAAAATACCTGCAATAAAACTAACATACAAAATATTAACTCTCATTCAAATACCTGTAATAAAACTAACATATAAAATAATAACTCCCATTCAAATAACAAATGAAGCATTAATTCAGTTTCTCATTCAATTAATATCCAATCACCATTACCCACAAAATAACATATCCAAATCCAAAAATCATGTTTTAACATTGACCACAAACTAACATATATCCAAAAATCATGTTTTAGCATAGAAGCTGTAGTCATCACTAGTCTACATGCCTGCATTAGAACATAAACTACAATCAGATTCACCAAAATAAACACAAATTGAAAAAAAAAAAAAATCAATCCAATTTTGCAAAAATAAGCCTACTATTGTCAACATATAAAGAACTATTTATTGTGAATTAACAAGCTCCCCAGGTGCAGCAGAATAAAGAATGTCACAATTGTAAACCAACTCTACTAGCATACTTATGCTCTATGTTCATGCACACGATTGCTATACTCCTTTACATATCTGGCCAACCTCCCAATCAGGGCATACTCAAGTTTCAAAGAACTAGTTCTCTAGACTTCATTCACCAAGAAAAATATCTCAAATTAGACTTGGGGATTACCTCGTAGGTTTATTCAATGAACTTCTTAAACTCTTAAAATTATTCTCTAGACTTCAAATCCAGTTACTTATTGGCAAAGCTCTTCCATAGAAGTGTCACATTGAAACAAAAATAAGCTTTTGCAGAATTAAGCAAGCTAAACATTAGTACCCATCTCCCTCCCAAAATATTAACACTTTATTGTCACTTTCAACAATGACAAGAATATCTCCAAAATATTAACACTTTATTGTCATTTTCCCATAAAACAGTTCAACAAATCCATAAGACAGTTCAACTAACCTTATTATGATGGATTGATTCACTTCATCTGCATGATCCATGATAAGAGTAGAGTCAGCAAAACAAATTCTTTAGTAGCAAAGTATAAATAGATGAATATGAGCCTTGTTTTTTTCTTCAAAATCCCTACAAGACTATTTAACTCACCTCTCATCATTTCGTTATAGGCAATATCTGCTATAGCAAAAACATGAGGATTGTATCAATTTCTTTATGATCATGCCAATATCTAAGTATCATGACTTCTCTGAATTTAGCATTTCTGGAGCCTGTATAAATAGATGAATTTATGAATGTCTAACTGTGTTCTGAATTGCTGTTTTAATGCCTAACATAAGCAGCCAGCATTGTTTTAACTTTTTCAATTATTATGCCAAATTTCAACAAATTTCAGTTGAATATCTGAATTATGCTTTTAATTATCAGTTATAACTGAGTCGTCCGTTGATAAATGTATCGGGGCTTGCTTCAGTGCATATGCTGTCAAGTTCTTAGTCAAAGGAGCACTTGACATCATCTGCCAAGAACATTGAAATAATTCATCATCTTTATTGCCAAATGACTTCTACGTTCAAATGCAGCAAATCAAGTAATAGTTCTTAATAGTCTTCTAACTCAAAAACACCATAAGAAAATATCAAGCAAAGTTTATACATACCAGCTGAAACAGAGCCATGTGATGTACTACCCCGCTACGTGATGTGGTAGGAAGACTCCCTGGTGGATGCCATGAAGCAAGATCCACAACAAGGTTAGCCATGTGAACAATGAAAGTAAGAGTCCACAACAACGGATCGATATATAATAGAGTTGAGTCCAATACCCACCATAAGTCAATAAATTCATCAACCACCCTCATGAGAAGCTTCTTTGTCTAACTCAATTGTTATTGACCCTTTTGAGGTATTTAAAATCTGTTAAAGCAGGAAAAACAAAAAAATATAAAGTATATCAATAAAAAATAAACAAGAAAATCTTACGAAGACTCTCCAAAAGAACTGATACCCCTGCATGTCCGAATAAAAAGAAAAAAGATAAAAGATAAATAGACATTATGTGGAAACAACAAACAGAGAAATATACAAATTATGACTTAAAAGGAGAAGAAAGAGGAAGGCACCTTATTGGTAGACAGAAAGTATTAGAATACCTTGCTGAAGTACAGGTGAAGCAGGATCTCCTTTAGCAAACCAGACATGCCATAAAAATATAATAAACTTGACATCACCTAGAGATTAGATGTAAAATGGATTTAGTACTAGAAACCTTCACCTGGATTTTTTTACAGCAATAGACTTCCCTAATCAAAGTTTTTTTTTTTCTCTACATGATAATATATCCACTTAAAATAAGATTCAAACTAAGAGTTTCACCATTTCAATATAAATTGACCCATTCTCAAATAGCAGATGAAAATGATGCCAGACACCCAAACCTCGAGACAGTTCAAATTTCAGAGTATATTTCAAAAGCCATAGGTCTATAGGGGATGTCAGTGTTATCATCAGAAACATCAAACCAAATATTTTTATCTACCTCTTTGAGTGGTTATTGTTCAAGCAAATGATAAACTATGCAAGGCTCTAAGAAAACAAAATGAAGATCAGTTACCTTAATAACTTTTCTAATGCAATCCTAGCAACAGCAATAGTGCCACGGTCAGGTACCCACTTTACAACACGATTTGGATCAGATCGCATTGGAGAATGAATCTTAACAAGCTAGAAAAAAAAAAAAAAAAAAAAAAAAAAAACGCAATAAAATGTAAACAAAAAAATCAATTATACACGACATCTAAAGAGAAAGGAGAAACCTTAATTTTGTTGGGAAAATTTTCATCAAACTTCTATACATGATCAACTCTATCGCATCAATTTTGAAAATGAAGTTCTAAATGAACTTTGTAGGAGATTAAATCCTTTGATTCAATTTTGAAAATAAAGTTTCAAATTTCATTAGATCAATTTTGAAGATGAAATTCTAAATGAACTCTGTAGGATATCAACTTCTTCAATGCAATTTTGAAAATAAAATTTCAAATTTCATTCGAAAATATAGACAAACGAATGAAGAAGAGCAACAAAATATAGAAAGATAAGCTCAAATTTTGATTTTTTAGATAAAGTCTCAAAAAATCATGGGCTGCTAGCCTGCTACCATCTGTAACTTCCTATTGTAATTTCAAAATTAACCAAATTTGTTATGCAAATGCAGAAGGTGAAATCACATTAGCAGTTACATAAGCAAATAATCAACATGAAACAATCTCTAGGGGAAGTGATATGGAAGGGGCTAGTTTGGAGCTTTGGTATATAATCTATATTTTCATTTTCTTTCTTTCTTCCGAATTGGAATTTCCTACAGAAGACAAAACCCAAAAGTTGTGACTTATTAGTGAGACGTAGGTTGAAAAGAAAAGAATAAAAGTCTCCTATTTTAGATGATCCACATTCCCCAAAACACAATTATAGTACATTGCAAATGCTGTCAAGTAAAGAGCAAACATATATTTGATTCTAACACTAGCAATAACAAAATCAAGAAATAGGACTTGATCTGTTTTGCTTATTATTCATCCTTGTTAGAGGCAATATCTAAAATTCAATACCATAGTCTGAATCCTATTACATAAAATAAGAGAAACTAAATTTCAATATCTAAAATTCAATACCATAGTCTGAATGCTATTACATAATAGCCAATTTATAGGCATGCAAAGAAAACCCTAATAAGAGTTACCAAAATTAAAACAATACAATAAATAAATCTTAATTAATATTCCAATGTTGATAAAATTCCTAAAAATCAAACTTTCCACAGTAAGCCTTTTCTTTCTTGATAACAAGGACTGATTAGAATATAAAAATGTTGACTCAACCAAATGATATTGAAGATATCTGCTCAAAAAGTCGCAAGCACTATTATATTGAAGATATATGCCAAAAATCAAAACAAGGAAACAACAACAATGAAACACGGAAACTGCTAAAATGTAAGAATCAAGTTTAAACATAAGAAATAGGAAGGAACAAATCTAAGAATTATGATTTAGGGCTAAATCAGGATAGGCAAGCAGTGTGCTAGTTTGTCTTGGTCTCCATACACAATAACAGACACAGGACCATGGGCAGTTCGTACAATATGTTCTTGTAGTAAAAGCAAAATAAAATTTGTGCATTAGAAACACATCAATCATGGATGGGGAAGAAAAAAAAAAGAAGCATTAACCAACAGAGGAAGATAATTTCCAAGAATTCATCAAAATGGTATAAAACTATAAAGGTCCATCAAAAATTCAAAATGAGAACACCCTTGGTATAAGCAATCATTTGTTTTGTGTATAGACCATTCAAATAAAGAAAAATTGCTGCTTACTAATCTTATTCCCAGAAAAAGCTTGGCATGTGCACTGCCCCCTTTAGAGCCTGATTGCTAAATCAGCATAATATTTATTCTAAAAGGAGATTAAACAACAAACCATTTTTTGATTTCAATCTTTTAATCCATAAAAAGTAATGACACTTAACAGGAAGCGCATGGGATCTAATATAAAAAATTATATTGACAAATAAACTAATTAAATAATGATTGCAACTGCTAATCAATGAAAAGTTTAATTGATTAATAAAGTAACAGTCATGCTGTGTTAAAAGAAAAATGAATATATATATATATATAAGAAAATGAAAGATATCCCTAAAGTCTCTAGATGATTGAGAGCATTTGCCAATGGCGATATGTGCTCAGAAGAAACGAAAAAAGTTGATGAAAATAGATAAAACTCTGCTGCCACATTCAAATTACAAATAACAAAAAAAAAAAAAATTCAAAAACATTAACATTAACATACACTACTAATCAAAAACATAAATAATAAAAAAATCCTAAATAATTACAGATCTGAACGAAAACTTACAGAGAGATCTGAACGAAAACTTACAGATCTGAACGAAAGCAATCAATCGATCAAATCCAGAGAGAGAGAGTGTGTTCAATATCGATCAATAGACTAAAAATCAATCGATCAATCGATCGGTCTGTGTTCTCTTTAACATAAATTAGTGTATATATATATCACATAGATCAAAGATCATAGATACAGATCTGTGTTCGTATATAAACAAAATCAAAAAAAAAAAATCAGAGAATGAGACTCACAAAATTAATCTTCAAATCGGACTGATCGAGAGCTTTGAACCAAGATGGAGAGAGCTGGATAGAGAGATCGTAAATCAGAGCCTACGATGCTCGATCTAGTTTCACCATAAGAAAGAGAAAAGTGATGAAGAGACAGAACCCTAGATCTATCTCGGGACTGAGAGAAATGAACAAAATGAAAAAAGCATGGGCCTTAAAAAAGGGGATATATGTTAGTAAGTAGGACACATGTTTTTTAAAATGAGTTGTCTGCAAAGTATTTTAAAAATCTTTGAAACGACGTTTTTTGAAAAAACGCCATAACAAAAACATGGTTATAGGCCAATTTTCTTGTAGTGTATGGTCAAATCCCTTATGTAACAACATTTAATTGAATAAAAAATACAAAAAATACAAATTTAAGATAAACATAGAATTTTTTTTTTCTTATTTCAAATAATTTGTTCCTTTTATTTACTATTTTAGAGTCAATTGTAAACAAAAAATTAAATAAAATGAATAAATTTTAATTTTTAAAATTGGATAAATGAAATTAGAAGTAAGCAATATAGTACAAATTCGTTTTATAAAACTTAATTTATGAAGAATTTTTTTTAATGTTTACATACACTATAATTTCAAATAAAGCTTGATGTATTAACTACCACAATATGAATTTAAAATGACATGACAAGATAATACAAAAAAGAAAACAATTTAAGTTAATATTACAAATATTCTAACACAAATCCCAAATAATCACTACAACATATAAGAGCTTTAGAGACAAAAATTTTTGGTCTCTTAAAAGTGAAAATTTTGTTGCAAAAGACATTTAGAGACCAATTTCTATCGTCAGGAGAACAGTAGTTAAAAGGTCGTCCCGAAAAGTCAAAAGTAAAACTTTTAGCGACAAAATTTTAAAAAAGTCATTAATAAATAGACTTTTAGAGACAAAATAATTTAGTTTCAAAATGATTTATCTTTTGAGACAAAAAATTTTGTCCCAAAAGGATAATAATTCATCATTAATGTTCAATTTTCGTTGCTAAAAATATAACAATGACACTTTTCGCAACAAAAATATTTGGTCTCTAAAAAATAATTTTGTCTTTAAATTTTAGTTTCTAAAACCTTAATTTTTTTTTTTTGTAGTGAATACTAAACAAACATGATCAACACAACACAATTCTTGGCCCTAGCCACACCAAAAATTCCTCCATATCCCGCAATCAAACACCGGATAAAAAAATGGGATGAAATTCATATGTTCGCTCTACTCTTGGCCAGAGTAACAATGAGCTTTTATGGCTTGGTACGGGTGTTCCAAAAGGATGATTTTAGTGATAAGTGTGTATTAATCTGTAGGTGTGAAGATGAAAATACTATTAGCTAGTGGGAAAAAAAAATGTTAGAGAGTTTATTTATGATATTATTGTAATTTTTTTTTTTTTTTTTTATTGTTAGTGAATTATTTCTCTCACCCGTGAACATAAGTATTTTACGAATCACATAAATTCTATATTTTTATTGTTTTCTGATTATTTTACTTTTACTTTTACTTTCACTATTTAAGCGGAGTTTATTCTGGATACACGCTAACCAAAACCACACATCCACAAAAACCATCTATATTATTACAAACTATTAGGTCATGTTTGATTCATAAGACTAATAGTGAAGTATTAATAATCCTATTAAATTAGTGTAGTATTCATCATCCAATTGGATTAATATCCATTGGATTAATAATCTCACTCCTACCCCATTACTAATAATCCTACAAATTTGTTGGATTAATTATCCATTGGATTAATAATCCTAAACCAAAATGTTAAAACAAACATAGGATAATTGGGTTCACAGATTAATTATCTCAATCCCATACTCTAATCCACCCAATCAAACATGCCATTAGCGTATTATTTTTACTATAAATCTACAAGTCTACTGTCTCAGAAGAATTTATCCGAAATTTTTTGAGTTTTTTGGGAGCCTAAGATAAAATCAAAAAAAGGGGCCTATGTTCATAAAAATAAAAATAAAAAATCAAAATATATCCATTCTAGAGTACCAAAAAAAAAAAAAAAGATACCAAAAGGTATAGTTTAAATTAACAAAACAAACTAATTTAATCAACAAATCTAATTAATGAAATGTTACAGCATTGTGAAGCAAACATAAATGATTTCACATTGTATAAAATTGAAGAGTGGATAATAATTTGAGTAATGCTAAAAACGCCAAAAATTTTACCAAAAATTCTACCAAATGTGTCACATGGGTGTGAGACCCACACAATGTCGGTCCCATGTGGATCCCACACTCATGTGAGACATTTGGTAGAACTTTTAGTAGAATTTTTGGGATCTCTAGTATTTTTGTAATAATCTTATTTCACCAGTAGTGTGAAGTAAACATAAATGAAAAGGAAAAATGACTATATAATCAATTTTCCATACAAAATACACAATCCACTCATTGTCTGATATCTAATAGCAAATAAATTATGGAACACAATTTAATGAAACAAAATTAAGCCAAAAAAAAAAATGGAATTTTATTCAATTAAAATATGATAAAGACATAGGGTAAAAAAATTAGGATAAAATTATTTATTCCATTAAAATCTAATAGTTTATGAGAGAGAGAAATTAGGACAAAATTATTTATTTCATTATTTGAGCCAACTACACTTGTATATGTTTTAAGGGATTTTTGGTGAAACCCCCCTTTTGGACCTTTTTATTAGGGCAAAGAACACAACTCTCAAAAGTACTCAAGGAGTGACAAATGTGGAAGTGTAACAACATTATAAGCACTGAAATTAGGTATGAAATGATGCCAAATCATCCAAACAATACAAGCATGGCATGCTAGGAGGCTCAAAGCTTGAAACTAGCATAGGCACTTGCACTATAGCTATGCAATACATGAAGCATATAGCCAAGGCAACCCAAAACAATCTTAGAGCATGTCAAAATGATGCTAAAACATGTATGGAAGGAAGTCAAAATAAGCTAGCATGGTGAGCATGAAACATGAAATGTGCGAGGCCAAAAGGGAGGATTACACTACACCTACTAAGACCAAGCACGAGATGACTTCACCAACAAAATCAGAGTTATATCATGGCAAAATAACACCAAAAACACATTGAAATGATGGTCCAAAGGCCTAGGCAAGATGGCATACACAATGACTCATTCTTAAGGCATAAAGAACCAACCTTCCAAAAAGGCATAAAGGACCAACCCTCCAACGCATTGAAAGAGTGAAAGATGTGAGTGCATGACCATGAAAAATGCCCTGAAATCACCTAACAAATGATGTCAAATCATGAAAATAGCCCAAGTAATGCATACTAGTGACTTGGAAACTCAAAGCTAGTGAGCAAGATTGAACCATAGCTATACAAAGCAATGCATGTATGACCCAAAACACTTAAAACAGAGCTAGGGCATGCTAAAACATGGACAAAAGCTTGCTGGAGTTAAGCCAAGATCATACTAGAATGGTGGTCTAAAGCATGATACACATTAGGCCAATGAATGGAATTGCACTACAAGTGCATAGAGCTTTCAAAAGGCTATCAAACCAACCTTAAACAGAGGTATAACATGGCAAAACAATACCAAGAACATGTTGAGATATGGCCAAAACATGCTAGAAATACATGCTCAAACATGAGGCATACAAAGCTAGTTTGTGAGAATTACATTACAAGTGTAAATAGCATGCAAAAGGTGACTAAACCAAACCAAAACAGGGTATGCTATGCTGAGATAAGGCCAAATACATGCTAAGACGAAGCCAAAACAAGCTTAACAAACATGCCACTTTGATGAGCCATCTATACAAGCATACAAGACACGAGGAGAGGGGATGACCCTCTCCTATTTAAGACCTCAAAATACACTTTCCACCACTGAAATTCCTTTGGAATTCAGTTGTAGAAAGGTCATGCAAGGGCTAAAACAAAAGCCTAAAGTGATGGCTCAAAACAAGGCCAAACAAGGCCCCTATTGGGGGTAGACCACCCCCAACACCAACAAGGCCTGAAACAAACATTCTTAATACCCAAAAATGAAGATTTTCATAGTTGAAAGTTAAGCCTAAAACAATATGCAAATAGGGCCAAAAGCTTAATAAAAAACAAGAGTTTAAGAGGTTAGAAGCTCACCCTTGTAAAACAACTTTAGAGCAACAACTCCAGCATTCTTTTTTGATTACTAGTACAAAAACACCAAAACCAACTTCAAAGTGCCTCAGCAACAAGAGTGTGGTGTTTCACTAGGTGTTTGTGTGCAAAAGTGTGAAGAAAAGGCACTTTTGAGCACAAACAAGCACAAATATGGAGAGAGAAGAAGAAATATAGAGAGAGATATATATATCTTTTGTATCTCAACTTTTCAGAACCTTTAGAAAGGGAGAGGGGTCTCCCTTCTTATAGAAAATCAAATCCTAAGCTTGTTGGACATGCTAAGGGTTTGATTCAATCCCTCCATACATGTGCATGGGGGATGAAATCTGTGCTCACCAGTTGTCACAGCTGGCACAAAAATATCTGCAAAAGTAAATAAAAAGGCCTTGGCCAAAAGATATGACCGATAGTCCAAAAAGAGTGCCGATCGGCCAAAAAGAGTGCCGATCGACCATCACTAATGGCCGATGACAAAAAAACATGGCCGATGAGCACAAGGCTTGGCCGATGGGTTGTAGGGCTGGCCAACAAGCTACCCTCTTCCCTCAGAAACAAAACCACAAGTCCTTGGTCCACAACCAAGCACAAAACAGACAATTTGAGAGGTTCTAAGGCAAGGCGCGCAGCCCAGACCTTCAGGAACTCAAAACGAACACAAGCATGGATGATCATCGAGTGTTCAAACGATGACGTATAAGTCTTGAGGACGGTCAAAAATGGGGTTCCTACAATAACCCAATCAACTTTCTTTCAAAAAGCCCCTGAATAGGAAATGCCTACCTTTATAAGGACATTTTATAATTTCTATTTTTTTTATCACAATATTGCCCTCCTATATATACGTATCATATATTTGAAATATTTGAAATCTGAGCTGAAGATCTCGCAGGAACGAAATTAGAAACGAAATCGATGAAGACAATCTCCAAATTTGAAGATCTCGTAGCCGAAGATCTCTCACTTGGTCAACAATAGACGATCTCGCCACCGACGATCAACACTCTCAATTAAACAAGAGTTTCATTGAGATTTGTGACTGTTGATCGAGTTTTAGAGGTTTTTATTCTCAATTAGGTATGCTGATTTGTTGATTAATTTTTTTTGTTTTTTTTAATTTATTTTTGTTGGTTTGATCTGATTTCGTTTGACAGAATTAGAGTAAAATTTTACTCTGGTTCTATTGCTCTATTTTTTGTTTCAGAGAATGAGAGTAAAATTTTACTCTGATTCTATTGCTCTATTTTTTGTTTGAGAGAATTAGAGTAAAATTTTACTCTGGTACATGCTTTGTTTAGAATGAGAGTAAAATTTTACTCTGTCAAGAGGTGGTCATTGCCAAACACTTCAATCGCCACAAACACTGCCTCTGCTGACGTTGATCATGTTTGTTGCAACTTTTGCTTAGGTAAAATATCTTAGATAAGCAAAATTTTTGATTATTGAGAAGATAGGGGAGACATGTTGTTTAGCTTATGCGTTTTAGTTATCAATTTTTAACTAGCAAAAAATTACACCAAACAAGTTCATTGTTTGCAAATAATACCATTTCTATAAAGTACAAATTTACTATGTTGTTGAATGGTTGTCTATAGGTGTGATGAGCCTGTGGTTTCACAGTAAAATTTTACTTTATTTCAAAGAAAAATGTTACTTTTAGATTAAAATTTTACCTTATTTCAGAGTAAAATTTTTTACTTTTGTGCAGAGTAACATTTTACTCGTTTTTCAAAGTAAAATTTTACTTTTACATTCAGAGTGTTACATTTTACTCGTTTTTTAGAATAAAATTTTACTTTTAGATTCAGAGTCTAACATTTTACTCAATTTTCAGAGGAAAATTTTACTTTTAGATTCAGAGTAACATTTTATTCGTTTTTCAAAGTAAAATTTTACTTTCAGATTCAGAGTGTAACATTTTACTCTTAGATTCAGAGTGTAACATATTATTCTTATTTCAAAGTAAAATTTTACTTTATACAGAGTAAAATTTTACTTTTATGCTGAGTAAAATTTTACGTTTAGATTCTTTTTGTAACATTTTACTCTTATTTCAAAGTAAAATTACTTTTAGATTCATGTCTGAAGTTGTGTTGGTGACACATTATATGAGTTGTCAATCTTTAGCAAACCAAATAGTAAAAATTATCTCTAAAATATAGTACAATGTTACACTAAACCACAGTAAAATTTTATCAATTCAAACCAAACACAAATTGACTTTTGGACTTGTAGTGACAGTAAAATTTTACTTTGATAGTGATAGTAAAATTTTACTTTGATAGTGACAGTAAAATTTTACTTTGATTGATAGTAGATTTTTACTATTGATTGATTGCAGATTTGTAAAATGGTTCCACCTCTTATGTTGTTATGCAAAAATGGTGATCATACCATTGTGTTCAAGGTTGTGTCAAACTCCGCATTGAAGGATTTAACTGATTTCTTAAGTTGTAAATTGAAGAAGTTTGACAGTAGTGGTTGCATACTGTTATCGTACTGTTTACCTGGACATTTGCAGTGCATGATTGATAATGATTCTGATTTTCAAAATATGTTGTCGCTTGTTTATCCCCTTGGTGTTGACCAGGTTGATGTGACTATTACTGAAATGGGCATTTCAAATGAAACACATGGAGTTAGAGAATCAAGGGACGCTAGTGGATCCAACATTACTGATGATGAAATGGATTTACTCCATATGTTTTGTCAACATGACAAAAGGACTTTGTTGTCTTGTGGATGGGTGAATGGAATTACTCATGTAGGTTAAAGATTTATTGGAGGTGCAAAGGATTTTCGGACTGCATTATGTAAATATGCCATTGAGATAGGATTTGGGTTTGTGTATATAAAGAATGAGAAGTGTCGGGTCATTGTTGTGTGTTCAATGCGGGAGTCCAAAGCTTGTTTATGGCGAGTACATGCATCTCTAGAAAGTGCTAATAATTTTTTCTATATTAGGAATCTACATGATGAGCATACTTGTGGAGCTGCAGTTCGTACTTCTAAAAACTCAAGGATGAGTTCAAATTTGGTTACAAGTTTGATTGTTAATGAAGTTCGTGGGAATCCCCAAACTTGTCCAATTGATGTTGTGCGTCAATTTACAGATCAATACGGGCTCACTATTACGTACAATCACGCCTGGTTGGGAGTTGAGAAAGCTAGGACTACTACTTTTGGAGATTTCTCTATGTCTCATGATGAGATTCGATGGTATATAGATATTGTGATGAGCACAAATACTGGTAACTATTTGCGTCTTGACTATAACCATGGTTCAAGAGGTTTTTTGTTGCATTTAATGCTTCCATTCAAGGGTTTAGACATTGCCGTCCTCTATTGTTTATCGATGGAACTTTTCTGAAGGGGAAATATAAGGGCACCTTGTTAACAGCTACAACGAAGGATCGAGATCAAGGTAGATATTACTATAGTTTATTCAAAAGTAACAAGTTACTTATTCTTAGAGTAACATGTTACTTATTTTCAGAGTAACATGTTACTGTTATTCAGAGTAAAAATCTACTATATTTGCCCTTTTCGTTTAATATACTTACTAATTGTAAAATGCTATTTTTCAGGTTTTTTTCCTCTTGCAATGGCAATTGTCGATACGGAGACTACAAACAGTTGGGAATGGTTTTTTATGCATTTGTCGAATATATTGTTGGATAAAAGACCAATTACCTTCATATCTGATCGGAACGCAGGACTTTTGGAGGCTTTACCCAAGGTTTTACCTATTGCTTACCACTATTTTTGTCTCCAACACTTAAAGGCCAATTTGAGAGATAGGTTCTCTGGTCCAAGTTTCAACAATACTTTTAGGAGTAGAATAGTTTTTTTTTGTTTTCTTCATGTGCTTATGCTCTGACAGTGGGATGTTTTAATCAGTGCTTGAAAGAATTACAAGATGAGGGAAAAGGGATCGTTTGTAGGTTTCTATCCAATTTTCCCTATGACAAGTGGACTAATGCAAATTTTAAAGGAAAAAAATACGGTGAAATGCACTCGAATGTGGCAGAGTCTTTCAATTCATGGATCCATCAAGCTCGTCATTTGCCCACTACGAAGATGATTGATTCAATTAGGTTGAAGATCATGGATTTGATGTTGAGAAGGAGAGAACAAGCTAAGAAATGGAATACTTTTCTTTGTCCGGAGATGGATTCAACATTAGTAAATGCTCTTAAAAGTGGATGAACTTGGTTGATTAGTTGTTCAAGTGATCACGTTTTTGAGGTTCAATCTCGGCCATCGGTTAGCGTTGACCTCTTGAATAGAACTTGCTCATGTTACCAATGGCAATTAAATGGATTTCTTTGTGCTCACGGGGCGACCGTTATCCAAAAGAGCGGAGGTGATTTGTATGCACATATGAAACCATTTTATTACACTAACAAGTTCAAAGCTTGCTATGCTGAGTCCGTTTATCCAATACCCACTGTTGAGAAACCTCTTGTAGCTATGGATGATCTTGTTGTCCTTCCTCTAATTTGCAAGAATCCACCTGGTAGGCCAAGGAAGAATAGGATTCCATCTAGGGGTGAGAAGATAAGACGAGTATAGTGTGGTAGATGCAAGAAGTACGGTCATAATAGGAAGACTTGCAATGAGACATTGCCGTGAAAGACATTATTGATTTTGTAATAGAAGTATAAAAATAATGCAGTTCTTCTGCAATAAATAGTCCATAGCAATAATAGTAGTCTTTTAGACTAGATTTGTAAGGAGACATTGCAATAAAAGACATTTTTACTATGTTCTTGAATGGTTGTATGTTCAAGTTTCTGATTTGCTTTGTGGTTGAGTTTGACATTTTAATATATTTTTTTAATGTGGTTGAATAAGTTTCATGTAAATGAACTTATAATGGAGTTTGTTCAATAGGTGTGAAGGTTTGAAATGGCTGTGCTCAGCCTGTGCTTTCAAAGTAAAATTTTTCAGTATTTTAGAGTAAACTTTTACTTTATTGCAGAGTAAAATTTTACTTTTGCCAGAATAAAACATTGCCTTCATTCACAAGAAAGTAAAACTTTACTGCTTTTCAAAGTACAAATTTATTATGTTGTTGAATGGTTGTCTATGGGTGCGATGAGCCCGTGGTTTCACAGTAAACTTTTACTTTATTTCAGAGTAAAATGTTACTTTCAGATTAAAATTTTACCTTATTTCAGAGTAAAATTTTACTTTTATAGAGGGTAAAATTTTACTTTTATGCAGAGTAACATTTTACTTTTTGATTCAGAGTCTAACATTTTACTCATTTTTCAGAGTAAAATTTTAGTTTTATACAGAGTAATATTTATTTTTGTACAAAGTAAAATTTTACTTTTAGATTCAGAGTGTAACATTTTACTCGTTTTTCAGAGTAAAATTTTACTTTCGTGCAAAGTCTAACATTTTACTAGTTTTTAAGAGTAAAAAAGATCATGAAGAAGGAAACAACACTAATAATACTAAAAATAAGTTAAATTAAAACTGAAGAAGAGGGAAACAGTTTAAATAAACATTAATAATAAAACTTACAATTGTTTAATGGAGTGAAATAAACAATTCTTCAAAATACATAACTTGAAAACGGACTTGAAAATAAAATTACAGTGATGGATTTTTCTCTTGAGGAAGGAATGCTCTAAATTTTTTCTAACTCTACCCTATTCTTGACTAAAGGGGCCTTTTTATAATCAAAAGAGACCACCACTGTTAGCCTTGTGAGTGATTGCTGTGAGCCTTGTGAGTGAATAGTCTTGACTTGAAAGGAGCATGAGAAGCACATGGGAGTTGTCTGCTGCTTTCGGTGAGTGACTAAAGCTTTTACTGTGGTGAATTTGTCAATGGGATGAATCATAATGAATGATGAATAGTAATGTTGACTTTTTGATGAATAGTGAACAGTAAAGTTTACTTTTTTACTATTCATTGCTTGGAGGCATGCGACTAAGGGAATCAATATAGATATATATATATATATATCAACAACTTTTCTCAAAAGACGAGTATTGATTGAAGCTGATAATTATAGCTATATAGAATCCAATGACTGAATTAAGCATATGGGTCCTGAGCATCTGGGAACTCGGGTCCATATGGATTTTGAGTAGTTGAACCTTCAGAAGAGTTTGAATTGTCTGAACCACCTTCTGAACTGCTATTATCCGAGTCTGATTTGGCTTGGGCCATGAGTAGACGAGCCATTTGGAGGAGCTCATCTTTGGATGACTTGGACTTGGGCTTAACCTTTGATTTGGATTTATCCTTTGGCTTGGGTGGTCAGAACTGGGCTTTGCTGACTTTGGATTTAATCTTTGATTTGGATGACTTGGGCTTGGAAGAACTGGATGATGGGCTTCCAAGATTGACTGGAGGAAGTTGGCTTCCTTGAGTGACTGGAGTAGTTGGGATCTGTTGAGCTTTAACCATAGCAGGTGTAGGAGCATGAATATTAATCGGGAACTCAATTTGAACAATTTCAACAATTCGTTGAATCTTGAAGTTATCCCACCATTTAACCTTATGTAGCCGCTGAATTACTTTACCAGAAATACCATATTGCCATTTGAATATCCAAGGGATCTTATGTTCGGATATAAAAATAAGCAATTGAGGGAATTCTCTTTGCTGTGGAGTGAATGAGAAAACAATGGAGAAGTAATTGACTTGATCCAAAATTATTGATGGAAAGATGTCTGGAATGGCACCATAATGGGTCCACCATCTCAGAAACCAAGTAGGTAATTCTGACTTAAACTTTTCATCAAATTGAAGAAACCAGGAGTGACTAAATGTTTCATTTTGATATAGGAGGACTTTGAACCAGGCATCAATATAATCATAATAATTATACTGAAGGGAGTGATTAGGTAAATCTCGAAGTTGATAAGGAGAACCCCATTCAACTAAGGAAACAATATTGTGAATATAAAGTGAATGGTAAACCACTTTACTAGTGTAAGTACGATCATAAATGGGTTTAATCACAATTGACTGATGGTTGAATAGGATGTCTTTATAGAAGGTGATTGTTTTCTCTGGATGGAGAGGAACAAAATGCCATCCAGGAGGGAAATAAGTTTTAACCAGATCATTAACAGATTGACTTTTTGGGTGACTAGGTTCTTTGAAAAAGAGATTAGTAGTTGTTGAGTCAACATAATTAGATCGAGCAGTTTTAATAGGATTAAGAGGGTATGGAGTAACTGCTTGGCTGGATGAAGCAAAAGGATCAGTGGCCAAAGCAGATGTGAAACTGGGTCGAGGAATATTACCAAGAACTTGGTAACGGCTAATCATTTCAATAGGATGGTATTGGGTGACTAACTTCAAAGGAGGAATAAAAGGTTGACTAGTTGGGACCAAGGCTTTAGAAGGGGGCCTTGGGTGAGACATCTGTTTAAAAAGAAACAAAGGTTAGCAATAAAGATTAGCAACCACTAAGGAGATCTAAATAAGTTTGATGAAAATCCAAACAATTGTAATAATCAGCAAGTAAATGACGACGAGCTTGAATTTGGTGGTACTGAATGTATTGAGCACGTTTAGTAGTTTTCCTGGCTAATTTTATCCGGGCAATGCGATAAGCAGTTTGGTGAATCAGATCACAGTAATGGGTAATGTGGGTTTTATGGTAAGCAATAAATGGAGTGGTCATCCCTATCCCCCCGGTAAAAATTCCCGGGTAAGGAAATCAGGGATGGAATTTTGACAACCAGGTATATATTCAATAGTAAAATCAAAATACTTAAAATAGATTGCCAACGGGCAAAAATTTTCTTATTAGCAAGATTTTGAACATCTTTTTCTAAAACATATTTAGCAGATTTGCAATCAACACGAAATAAAAATTTTTGATTTAAAATATTATCTTGAAATTTACTAATACATAAAACAGTAGATAAAATTTCTTTTTTAATAGTACTATAATTCTTTTGTGCTTTATTCCAGACACCAGAATGATAACGAACAAGTTGTTCAAATGACTGAGGAGTAAGTTGCTGGAGAAGGATGCCGCCATAACCGATATCAGAGGCATCAATTTGAATGAATTTTCAGTAGGAATACCAAGACAAGAAAGAGACTTGACATATTGTTTAACTTGTTTAACAATAGCAGTATGAGTAGAAGACCAAGGAGGAAGATTGTCTTCTAACCGATCAAACAGGGGCTGACAAGTTTTCCTAAGGTCTTTGTAAAATTCAGCAATATAATTCAGTGATCCTAAAAAACATTGTAGCTTAGTTTTATCTAAGATTTCATCAGGGAATTTAGACGCAAATTCAATGGAACGACTAATAGGTAAAATAGTATTCTGGTGAATATTATAACCTAAAAATCTCACTTTGGTTTGAAATAATTTAATCTTAAGAGAAGAAATGACTAGACCATGACTCTTAATGGTATAAAAGAATACAGTAAGATGTTTCCAGTGTTCACTAATTGATTTTGAAAAAATAAGAATATCATCTATATAAACTATGGAAAAATGACTAAATGGATTGAAAATATCATTCATTATCTTTTGACATTCACTAGGAGTATTTTTTAACCCAAATGGCATGACATTCCATTCATAGTGACCAAAATGTGTAATAAAAGCAGTTTTATATCTATCTTTAGAATGAATTTGTATTTGCCAAAAATCACTTTTTAAATCAAATTTACTAAAAATAACAGTTTGACTCAGTCTTTTAATCAAATTTTTTTTATTAGGAATAGGATATCGAATCCATTCTAAAACTTTATTTAATGGTTTACAATTGATGACTAAGTGAGGGACACATCGTTCTAATTTGGCATTTTTATTTACATAAAAAGCAGGACATGACCAAGGTGATTTACTTGGACTAATTATTCGATTTTTTAATAGTTCATTGATTTCTTTTTTACACATTTCAAGTAATTCATGATTCATTTGAATAGGTCTAGATTTCATAGGAATTTGACTTTCATGAAAATTCGTAATATATGGTAATGTGATTACATGTTTTTTCCTATGCCAAAATGCAGTAGGTAAAGTAGAACAAACGGTAGTTTCCAATTTTAATTTAAATTCATTAATTTGAGAAATAATAATCGGATTAGTTAATTGTTGATCAATTCTTTTGTAATTAATTTCTTCTTTTAAATATCTTAAATGTCTAGTTAATCGATTAATAGTTTGAGAAATAGAACAATCTTTTAATTGATTTAATTCTAACATTTCAAGAGGAGACAAGAATTTAAATGTAACAGGTTGACCCAAACCATGAGTAGTTATTCCTTCGCTAGATGTGGTAAATGGCTATAATAAATATATAAATGGTGTACCTAGAATAATTTTATCAATCATATTTTTGACTAAAACAAATGAGGTTTTAAAACAAACATTATTTTGACAAACATGGACTTTAGGTAATTTATATTTAATATGCATTTTACTACCATTAGCAGAGGTTAATTTTTCATGACATTTTTCATAATATTTAGTAGGGAGTAAACCTTCTTGAATACAATTAAGATCAGCACCTGTATCAATTAATGCAACTAATTCTAATTCAAAATTATTAATAACAATTTTAATTTTGGAATACCATTTTTTAATATAGATTTTATTAATTAAATTTAATCTTTTTTCTTCAAGATCATGAGATTGGTGTAATCGATTATCAAATAATAAGTTATCAAGATTAGTGGGGTCAGAATCATGTTCAGATTCATGAGGAGATTCATCATTATTAGTTTGAAAATTTTCTAAGTTTTTATTAAGTTTTAGTGTAATAATTTCATCTTCTAAATGTTGATCTTTACCTTGTAATTCTTTAATAGTTTGTTTAATCTGATTGATTTCTTGTTGTAAATCTTGAAGAGTAACTTCTTTTTGTTTATTCTTAAATCTTTCTAAAGTTTTAGATAGACTAATAATAAGTTTATCTTGTTTAGATTTATGATTAGTATTGATTAATAAAGATTTAAGTTTATCAGTATATTTTCTTTTTAATTCTAGATCATCTAATTTACTAATTAATTCAATAAGAGCAGATTCTTCTTGATTCTGTTTAGTAAGAACATTAATTTGTTTAACATGTTTACAACAAACATCATTACATCCTAATTCAATATTATTATCAGAATTATCACTTGGTGAATGGTAATCAGAGGAAGTAGTAAGATTATCAGAAGAGGAATCACTAATAGATTATTTAATTGAAAGATTTCAAATAATTGATTCTTAGATTGATCATCAATTTGAAGTTGATTTACTTTATCTTTTAATTTTTGTTTTTCTTTACATTTATTAGAATAATGACCTTTTTGACCACAGTTATAACAAGTAATATCTTTATTAGATTTAGATTTTGGATGTGATTTTGACTTGTAATATTTCTTTTTGGGTTTAGTATAAAATTTATCATTTGATTTGGAAGGTGAATAGTTCTTTTTGTATTTATTTGAATATTTGTGAGATGATTTATGTTTTGTAAATTTATGTGATTTCCTATGAGAGGGTGCTACAGGAGGTAAACCATATTGTTCACAGAAATTTCCTAATCCATATTTAGCTTTGTGTTTATCTTTTTGAGCTTTGTGACTAAGTTTAAGATCAATACACATTCTTAATCTTTCTTTTTGAATAGTGCTAATTATATCGCCATATGTTAAATTATCATATTCAATGATTCCAATTGGTTGACTAAGAACATCTCTAATTTTGTGTGCAAATAAATCAGCTAATCCATTAATAAATTTTTCTTTCCAAAATGACTTAGTACAGTCTTCTCTTAATATAACTCTAGAGGTAAATGCATCTTTATACCATCTAAAATCACTTAATGTGGGGCAGGTCAAGTTACTAAGTTGATCATGTATGCGAGAATATATATTAGTAGGAGTTCCTATGAAATGTCTAACTATTGTGTAGATTAATGTGTTAACACCATCAGGGACATAATAACCAATATGTTCATCAAAAATGGGGAGATCATTGGTATAAGATTGATTCACGTTGGTCTTCAGTGAGATATTTTTCCCACCAAGATTTGAGCATATCGGTGAAACCAGAGGTGATTAAAGAAGCAATTTCAGGTTGAGAGTAATCAGGGTAATTAGTTAAATAACTATTTGCAACCATAGATAAATGATTTAATTTTTGCAGTATTTGATCTTCACTTAATCCATCAATATTCCATTCATATAATCTTTTAGCAGAGACAGAAAATTGATTAGCAAGATTATTTTCCTCATATTGGAGATCAGGTGATGTAGGTCTAGAATACCAGTTTTTAGTAAAAGAGGTAGGATTAGATTTAGGATAATGTAATTTATTAAGCTGAGTAGAGGGTGCTACAGGAGGATTTTACTCTTATTCAGATAAAGTAAATTAATGTTTTACTCTTAGATTCACTTTATCAATAAGAGTAAAATCCTTATTCATTTTACTCTTCTTTTAATTGATTTACTTTATCAATAAGAGTAAAATTTTACTCTTATTCAGAGTAAAATTTTACTTTTAAACTTAGAGTGTAATATTTTACTCTTAGATTCAGGATGTAATATTTTATTCTTATTTCAGAGTAAAATTTTACTTTTATGCAGAGTAAAATTTTACCTTTAGATTCTTGTTGTAACATTTTACTCTTATTTCAGAGTAAAATTTTACTTTTATGTAGAGTAAAATATTACTTTTAGATTCAGAGTGTAACAATTTACACATATTTCAAAGTAAAGTAAAATTTTACTTTTATACAGAGTAAAATTTTACTTTATTTCAGACAGTATGTTAGCTCTTTAGAAAAACATTTCCAACCTGCACCAAAATTTACCACAATACACAAACTCTCCTGATGATCATCATGCAATCTTTATGCAAAAATAATCTAACAAAAAAACTACATGTATCATCAAAGATACACAAGTATAACCTATATCATTGTATTCTATCCACAACAACGTTCATTCCTAGTCAAAATAATATCCTGCTATAATAATGTGTTAATCACCAAACCACAGTAAAATTTACTAGAACAATAGACATAGCATGTACTATCTAATACTCTTTTAGTATTCTTTCACTTACAATAACTTTTTCACCATTCTTTCATTTACAAAAACCGAAATTACAAACATCATTCACAGTAGTTCCCCAAAAGTTGTCCACATTGTCATCCTTAAGGTCTTAGCTCTTGCCTTTTTTTTTTTTTTTTGAGGTTGAATTGTTCCTCAGTCTATGCTTTTGGATAATCATTCAAAAATTGATGCACCATTGATGCTCGGAAATTGTTAATTTCATCCTTTTCCATAGAATTTGCAATAGGCTCATCTCTTATGATTTGGTGCATGATATAACATACAATAATTCCGCAATCAACACTGTTAATAAAAATTAATATCTTGTTAGATTAAGTCAAATTTGAAAACTACCAATTCAAGCATGTAGTAGTAGCTGAAATACTTACGATGTTGGGCGTTGTTGTGGACTATCTTTCACCGAAACCAGGTTTGCAAACTTTCTTCTGCCTCTCTTCGTTTTGTTGGCCAACTTGTTCTCCACATATGATATCTAACATCATTGCATAA
The DNA here is from genome assembly GCF_004153795.1 of Camellia sinensis. Classification (NCBI taxonomy): domain Eukaryota; kingdom Viridiplantae; phylum Streptophyta; class Magnoliopsida; order Ericales; family Theaceae; genus Camellia; species Camellia sinensis. The sequence goes on along the minus strand of NW_021025623.1, from coordinate 683,714 downwards.
TTGTTTGGTCACGATTAAATTCAAGAATAAAACACAGCAAAAAATTACCGTTAATACGATGCAAAGCACTTACAATCTTTTTTGCATTCTTAAGGTAAGGATCTTTTCTATTGTCTCTTGGCCTTAAGGAATTGTAATGTCTCCACTCATCTAATTCAGTGTCAAATACAAGAAATATCCAGTGGTGAGGTTTTTCTTCCTTCTTGTTCCCATTCGGGTTCATGCAAAAGTGAAGGTATCTGTATCCACTCAAATCTTGCTCAAGCACTTCATCAATTAAATGATTTCTCAAATCTCCATAACCCTATTTCACTAGTGACTGCATTTAATCATATAAGTGTGTCATGTCTCAAGTTGTGTTAGTGACACACTGTATGAGTTGTCAATCTTTGGTAAAGCAAATAGTAAAAATTAACTCTAAAATATAATACAATGTTACACTAAACCACAGTAAAATTTTATCAATTCAAACTAAACACAAATTGATGGCTTACCCAACAAAGGCGTGCGAAAAAGAATGACTCATTTTTTTCAGCCTTCTTTGCTTGTTGCTCAATCTGAAGCATTACTACAAAGCTGTCAATGACCTACAAAAACAAAAATCAATTACATATATGTTAATAAAATGAACTATTTTTAGTTATTGAAGTGAACACTAGTCATTGAAAATTGTATGGCCACTTACATCATTTGCAGTATCACCATCTCTCAGAATTGCATCCACATCATACAATGTAACATATACTCCATTTCCTATGCCGAACCATATGATTGCACTAGTCATAAGGTAAAAAAAATGTTGATTAACACGTTGCAGTTTGATAATAATAAAAATCTGTTGTTTGATAAAATTAAAATGGTCTTACTCTGTGGTTTCCAAATTGTAAATCTTGTTTAGTAGACATTTATCATTCTCATCAAGCAATTTGCATATTGCAGCCTTATCTGGAGACAAAACCCTTTCAACTGGCTTTGGTTGGCTTAGAGGCAAGTTGTCAACACAAATCACTTCATTTGATATCGCTTCAATTGCTTGTTTTCTGGTCTTTTTTTCATTTGCCTCTCTTGGTTCACATTCAAAATCAGACATCTCCTTTTTCTTCCTCGCCTTGATTTTGATTTTCTTGACCATGGATGTTTGCAATGGCTCTATGACAGTAGGTGTTTCTTTCAATGTAGTTTGAATCCCAAAGTTTTGCTCTTTTTCTACTCCTTTAGCATATGGCATTTCTTTAGAAGCAAAAGCTTGGGTAGCCGCATGAACTGCATTTTCTTCAATCTGTTCAACCAACTGTTTATTTTCATATTCGAGTACTGCAAACTCCTTTCTCAGTTTCTCCATTTCTTTCTCTGCGTTGCTCATTTTTTCCATCATTTCTTTTGTTTTTGCCTCTTGATCCTCTTGTATTTTTTGCATTGTTTCCCTCATTTTCTTCAGTTCTTCAACCAATGCCATATTCTCACTTTTCAGCCTCTTGTTTTCTTTTTGAACTGGTTCTAATTTCCCAAGATCAATGATGTCCTTCAAAGGTTGATCATCTCCTAAAGCTTCAGCTACATGATCTTCATCTTCTTTAGTCTCCAAATTTTCCTCCATGTCCAATGCATCTTCTTCCTCATCATTACAAATGAGATCCATTTCTTCTTTGGAAATGGGCTTCAGTTCATCGTGATTTACCTGCATTTGAAAAATAGAAAAAGAAAAGAAGTCAACAATGAAGCAAACTTTAAGCACCAGAGTAAAATTTTACTCTGTTTCAAAGTAAACTTTTACTCCGATTGTAAGTAAACTTTTACTCTGTTCAAGAGTAAGTAAAATTTTACTCTAATTGTAAGTAAACTTTTACTCTGATAATAAGTAAAGTTTTACTCTGTTCAAGAGTAAGTAAAATTTTACTCTAATTGTAAGTAAACTTTTACTCTGATAATAAGTAAACTTTTACTCTATTCAAGAGTAAGTAAAATTTTACTCTGTTTCAAAGTAAAATTTTACTCTGATTGTAAGTAAACTTTTACTCCAATTTTAAGCAAAGTGAACCAATAAAGCTAAGTTTGGAAAAATGATACATCTTTAGGCTTTAGTGTTTGCAATGACCTCTTCATTAGCTTTTTCCTCAACGTTGATAAGTGCCATCGAAGGAGCCTTGGACACAAATTTTTTCGTTGAGGTTGAATGAGGGTAGTATGCTCGCATAACCAGTACTATAAAATAAAAAATCGAAATTAGTTAATTCTCTAAAGATAGATTGTGTAATATTTCAAGTAGTTCAATTTACTTACCAAAAGAAAAAGTACACATCCAGTTACATTTTTAGGACTTACTAATGAAGAATGGATTGAAGTAGTCAACGTGGATGCAACTGCAGGCGACCATGCATATGAATTCATCATTCCAAATCTTCTACAAGGGCGACAAAAGCCCATCCAACTGTTAGACTAGTTGTTGGTAATAGCAAAGTTGCCACAACAAATAAACACATTATTCGGGCAACATCCTCAACATCAACTGTCGTTGTGCCTTCCAATGCATCTCCTAATGCCTCTCGCAAACTCTTTATGGATATTCTTGACATATTACGAAACCTTCTCTGCACAAAAGCTTATTCTTGTTTCATCCCATATGAGACGTCTACTTTTTTCATTTTCGATTTTATCCCAAAAATCAATGTAACGTCACTGTCTCGTATGTCACACGTTTTTCCCCCAAGCTTAAATCCCTTTGCATGAAAGTCATAAGATTTGATCACATCCATGACATTATCATCAACTTTCTTGAACTTTTTTAACACCACATCTTCTTTTTTCCAAAAAGATTTAAACAACATCTCAAAAGGTGTTCTCTCGAGGGTAGTACTATGTCTTTCAGTGAACCTCATGTCTCGCATTAGGTTTATCAATGAAACAATATTTGACCTATATTGTTTCACATAGTTCTCCCTCTCTCGTACTCCATGTACAATATTCAAGTTCGAAGGTTTTGTTGTTGAAGGCATTGGATTGCTTTCATTACAGCCTTCATCATCACTAGCATTGGATTGAACTTCTTTACTACTTTTACTTTTTTTTTTTTAGGGACTTCCTTCTTTTGTATAGCCGTTGGTGGAACTTCAAAATCATCATCATCATCACCACATTTGCTTCTTGTAACAACCATTTTAAAGCAATAAAAAGTTTCCCTATATCAACAGTGTAACATTTTACTTTAAACAACAAAGTGACAAAACAAATAAGCACTAAAGAAAATGCACAAGCATTGTAATGAGACAGTAAAGTTTTACTCTGTTTGGCAGTAAAACTTTACTTTTATTGAAAGTAAAATTTTACTCTGATTGGAAGTAAAATTTTACTCTGAACAATATACCCTAGGAAATAAACCAAAAACACATACAAAACTTATGGAACCAAGAATCAAGAAAACCTTGTCTCAATTTTGACTATACGTAACATAGTTATGAAATTAACATGTACAATTCACATTCAAACCAAAATCAGAGAAATGACGAAACTACAATCACATTCACATACATAAATAGATACATATATATATATACACACAAATTGATATGCACATTTATGTAATGAGCAAAGGCTAGAGTTAAAGTAAAATTTTACTCTGTTTATAAGTAAAACATTACTCTCATTGTAAGTAAAATTTTACTCTAAAAAATTCATGAAGAAAGTGAAATTGAAAGCATTGAAATTGCAGGACCAAAACACTACAGAAATCAAAGCAACGAAATTGAAGAATATAGCGATCCCGGTTTTCCCCTGTCATATAATGTGTTCCGGACTCTGTCCTGTAGGTGGTTTTTGTTGTCTATATCTCTTTTCTGTCCTTTAATTCTTTGTATTTGAGTTGTGGGATGTGTTAGGTAAATTTGGAATAGGTTGGTTGGGTGTTGGAACAAGTGGTTGCTGTCCAGAATTTGGCATCTTCGCTCGAACGAGGCTTTTTGCGCTCGAGCGAGCCTTGGGTTTTAGCTTATTCGCTCGAGCTAGGGTTCTTGTGTTCGAGCGAGCTTTGTGTGGTGTATCTCTTAGCTCGAGCAAGTACACTTGCGCTCAAGCGTGCGTCTGCATCTCTGAAAAACCTGAAGGTTCGTATTCTTCACTTGAGCGAGGCTTTTGTCGCTTGAGCGAGCGAGCTCTATGTTTTGTGTTCCTTCGCTCGAGCGAGCACTCTTGCGCTCGAGCGTGCGTCTGGATTGTAGACCTGAAGCTTTGAATTGTACGCTTCAGCAAGGTGTTTGCTGTGTCTTGTCGCTCGAGCGACCACTTCTTTGCCCGAGCGAGCCTCGCATATATCAGATCGCAGTAGCGGCTCTCTTTATCACCTTTTCATCTCCTTTTCACTCCAAACCCTAGATCTGACTTTCTCTCTTTCTACAAATATACCTTATTTTAGGGGTTCTCTACCCTAGTCCCTTTGTATAAAAGGTAGAGCTTTGTGTGGGCTTCACTTTGATCTGAAAAATCTTGAGTTTGGAGCACCTTGGGTCTTTCTCTCTCTCTCCTTTGAGCTTCTCCATTTGAGGTAGGGATAATCTACTCCTTTCTGTGAGTTTTAACATAAATGCAGGGATTTTGGAAGTTTTAGAAAGTTAGGGTTTGATTTGAAATTATAAAAGAGGGGTTTCTTGGTTTTGGACTCTATTGTGAATGTAAGGTTTTGAAATGGGGTTATGGGTGTACAATTGCTGAAATTGAGCCTTAGAAGTGTTATTTGAGAAAGAAGGAAAAATGCCCTAATTGGGATTAAATGAATTATTTGTTAAAATAATGAAATTAATTATAGGAATACATAATTGAGTTATTGGGGGAAAATGTAATTAATTGGTATAGTTGGATTGAAAATCGTTTACCTGTGGAAAATGTATTAATTTATCTGTTTGATAAATTTAATTATCTGTTTAGAAATAACTGTTTTGGGCTATTGGTGGAGGATAGTCATGATTGTTGTAGAGTTGCATGATGATTAGGTAAACTAAAACTAATCAATTGAAATATGTCATTGCATATGACAGTTGGAATAATACATTGAATACGTGCATTAATTGATCATTGTATATGATAAAGTGTTTAAATACATTGCATATGTATCTTTGTTCAGGAGGAGATAGGGGATGTACTCCATGGTTTAGGAGGAGATAAGGGATGTATTCCACAGTTTGCGAGGAGATAGGGGATGGACTCCATTGATAATTAAGTTGGCCGGAGTGTCCAGGGTGAATGTCTCGAAACCTTATACACATCTGAATGATGTTGATGATTGAACTGCTGATAATATGAGTTGTAGTCTCATTTTGAATTGTTGATGAATTCAAGTGTTGTCTTTATGAGTTGTAGTCTCATTTAAATTACTTGGATAAACGAACCATGTCAATAAAGTGAATTGGAAATAGAAATGAAACCGGGTTGAAAGATGAATATCAATGTTGATGGGTTATAGAAATGGTGAAAATCGATGTACATGTGTTGAACATTTATCAGATGCTAATGTTTTAGTTATTTCTCATATTTGATTTAGCAGATCTCTACTGGGCTTTGGCTCACCCTACTTGGGACACCATTTTTCATGTAGAGGCAATATGCCACCTCCAAGGGTCTAGCTTGGGAGGTCTCAAGGCTGAAGTCTCTCTTTTGTTGTTTTAATTATGTTTACATGTTTTTATTTCCAAGCCGAGGGCTTTATATGTAAAGGGCTTCTGACCCTCTTTTGGTTGTATCCAAGTGTTGACTTGGAAAGTTGTAAGCCTGTAGGGCATTTACTTTCCTTGTCAACACGTAACATCTTTTGTAAATAGGACTCTGATGAATGAAAACGTAATGTTTCCTTTATGATTCTAGGACTTGTGAATGATTGATTGTGTATTATTCTGAGGGCGTTATAACTTGGTATCAGAGCGTACTGGGTTTGAATATTTTGGGTATGTGGGAAGTGGTTAGCACCACAATGGGTTTGTCTTGCTTGTTAGAGACTTATGTATGATGTTATGTGATTATGTGATAACATGTTTATGTGACTATATGGGTATGGAATTTAGTTTCTAGGATGTTGATCGGATCTATGGGTTTTTGGGTGTCCTATTGGAAAGGCACTTGATCACTGCTGTTTCTAACTGGAACTCTAGCAACGCCACAGGACAGTCATTATCCGGAAATGAAATTCGTAAGTGTTTATGTGATTATGTGCTTATGTGGAGTGATTTACAGTTGTCCAATGTATTAGGACGCGAGTGAAATAGCTTCGGCACATTTGTGAATGTGCTAATCCTTCTGTTACCTTTATTAGGATGTCAGGACAAGAACGTGATGGTAGGCGTGGTAGGCCTAGGAGGCAAGAGATGCCAATACCGGATGAAATTCTGGCATAGGAGGAGGGAGTTGGTCAGGCCAACGTGACCGAGCCAGTAGGTCAGCAAGCCATGACCTCCTTAGCCCGCGAGATGGTAGGAGCATTGAGGAAATCCATGGACATTCTCAGGGCTAAAAATCAAGTCCAGGCCCATGTAGCTGAGGCAGGGCTGTCTTTTCTGAAGAAGGAGTTTTTCTGGTTGAATCCGGACAAGTTTTGGGTGATCCAAAAGAGTCACTAAAGGCTGACGAGTGGCTAGAGCAGATGACAAAGACGTTTGAGATGCTTGGCATCGAAGACGGGTTTGCTAGTGACCTTGGCATCCTTCTAGTTGAAGGGACACGCGAGTTAGTGGTGGAAGTTTGTTCGGGGGCGTATTGGAGGGACTTTTGTTGACGCATTTCAGGAGAAGTTTTTGCCTCCCACTGTTAGGGAGAAATTGAGGGATCAGTTCTGTCAGCTCAAACAGCTAAATACACCAGTGGCGGAGTTCGAGGCCACCTTTACTAGTTTATCCAGGTTTACACCTGAGTTAGTGGTGATTAAGGAACGCCGCTGCTTGGAGTTTAAGAAGAAATTGAGGACCAGACTCATGTTTCAAGTGGCCGGGTCCATGATTAGGGAGTATGGGCACCTTGTGCAGGCTGCAGCCCATCTTGAGACCATTATGCATGCGGAGGAGGAGAGGATGAGGGGCTCCAGGAGGAGTCAGGAAGGTCAGGGAGACAATAAGAGGCAGAGGGGTTCTAACCCGCAGCAGTCCTAGGGAGCACATTTGAGATCTACCTTTCCAGTACCGAGTTTTGGTTCTAGGAGAGGCGGTCAAGGAGACATCACTTGTTACAAATGTGGTCAACTGGGCCACAAGTCTCCAACTTGCCCGCAGAGGGGAGGAGGGCAGAGAGTAGCCTCTTCTTCGGCTCGTTCTCAAAGCCAGAGTCAGGGCAGAGGCCAGCCGCTCACTTGTTATCAGTGTGGACAGGCGGGGCATCTGAAGAGGTTTTGCCTGCAGTTGAGTGGCACATCTGGTGCATCTGGTTCGAGGCAGACACAGAGTCATCAGCCAGCTCAGTCTGTTCAAGCTTCGAGGGCCAATCAGGGAGCCTCTTCAGCTCAGTCTGTGCAGCAGTCTTATGCTTCGAGAGGTGATTAGGTGGATCAGAGGCTTACGGGGTGCGTGTATGCTGTTACAGCGCCGGATCTTGTACCTGCTCCATCAGTAGTGAGAGGTACCTTTTTGTTTTGCAACTCGGTTGCTAATGTGTTAATTGATACGGGTGCATCCCACTCTTTTATATCTTCTGCATTTGCATCTATTTTGGGGTTAGAGTTAGCACAGTTAGCATCTCCTATTTGTGTTGTATCACCCATTGGGGGCGAGATGGTTCTGAAACAGGGGTGTCGGGGCTGTGATATAGAGGTCGCTGATCATCGGCTTCCCTTTTCTTTTGTATTGATGGATATGTCGGGGTGTGATGTGATTTTGGGTATGGACTGCCTATCATCATACTGGGCTATTATAGACTGTTACCGCCAGAGAGTTACTATATGTACCTTGAGCGGGGATTGTTTTCATTTCTTAGGAGATCGGGTTGGTAGGGTTTTACTGTCGGTGTATGATCTGCGACGGCGGAGTGAGTTTAGTTGTCTTCTCGCTAGCTGTATGAGTAGTGAGTGTGATGAGACCCAGACTGAGTTGCCCAGAGTGGTTTGTGAGTACTCGGATGTCTTTTCCAAGGAACTTGTTAGTTTACCACCCCATCGAGAGATCAAGTTCTCTATTGACTTAATGCCTGGCATGGCGCCGATTTCCATGGCATCGTATCGTTTCGCCCCAGCCGAGTTAAGTGAGTTGAAGATTCAACTCCAAGAGTTGTTAGATAAGGGTTTTATTCGCCCTAGCACTTCGCCTTGGGGAGCACCAGCCCTCTTTGCTAAAAAGAAAGATGGAGCTTTGAGACTTTGCATTGACTATCGAAAGTTGAATCGGGCTACGGTTAAGAACAAGTACCTTATGCCTCGTATAGATGATCTGTTTGACCAGTTGAAAAGATCCCGTTGTTTCTCTAAGATAGACTTAAGATCGGGTTACCATTAGTTGAGGGTCAGGGAGGAAGATATCCCGAAGACGGCATTCCATACGCGGTATGGCCACTATGAGTTTCTAGTGATGCCTTTTGGGCTCACCAATGCACCAACTGTGTTTATGGACTTGATGAACCGGATCTTTTGGGAGTTCTTAGATTGCTTTGTGGTCGTTTTCATGGACGATATTCTGATTTATTCACCTTCTGAGGAGAAGCACGAGGAACACTTGCAAGTGGTGCTTGAGTTGCTTGGATCCCATAAACTGTATGCTAAGTTTGGGAAGTGTGAGTTCTGGCTAAAAGAGGTTAAGTTCTTAGGCCATGTGGTATCCGGGGAAGGGGTGACTTTGGATTCATCCAAGATAGAGGCAGTGCAAGATTGGGCATAGCCTAAGAATGCCTTTGAGATCCGTAGTTTCTTGGGGTTGGCCGGGTATTATCGTCGGTTTGTGAAGGATTTTTCCAAGCTAGCTTCGGCTTTGACTAGATTGACGTGGAAAGGAGTCAAATTTGTGTGGAGTGAGACTTGTGAAAAGTCGTTCCAAGAGCTTAAAGTTACACTTACCACCACTCCAGTTTTGATTATTCCGGAGAGCGGTTTGGGTTATGCAGTATATTATGATGCCTCACGAGAGGGTTGGGTTGTGTATTGATGCAAGAGGAAAAAGTAATAGCCTATGGCTCGCAGCAATTGAAAACACACGAGAGAAATTACCCTACTTACGATTTGGAGTTGGCGGCTGTGATATTTGCCTTGAAGATTTGGAGACACTATCTTTATGGCGAGAGATTCGAGGTGTTCTCGGATCATAAGAGTCTAAAGTATCTATTTACGCAGAAGGACTTGAATTTGAGGCAGAGGAGGTGGATGAAGTTTATAGAAGATTATGACTTCAAGTTGCATTATCATCTGGGGAAGGCCAATGTTGTGGCCGATACCCTTAGTAGGAAATCCATTGGTGATGTAACTTGCATTGCTATCTAGGAATGGGAGATGTTGGGTGCTCTTGGCGAGTTCAACCTACTTTTGGGTGAGTCTGTCGAGTCTGCGGCCTTATTTTCTATAGTTACACAACCTACGCTTGTGAATAGAGTATTAGAGGCACAGAGGGGTGATTTTGAGGTAGAATCCCTCCGGGAAAAGATCTCTGGTGGAAAGGTTAAGAAGGGTCTGACTATGTATCCTGACCTGAGTGTGACATACCGAGACCGCTTGTTTCTGCGGAGTCTTGCCGAGAGGAAGTACTCCAAGAGTTTCACCATTCACGCCTTGCGGTACATCCGGGAGGCACAAAGATGTGTCATGATCTGAGTTGCCAGTTTTGGTGGAGGGGTATGAAGAAGGATGTGGTGGTGTTTTTGTCGAAGTGCTTTACTTGTCAGCAAGTGAAGGCCGAGCATCAAAGGCCAGCGGATTTGTTACAACTCTTGCCTATAGCTGAGTGGAAATGGGAGCATGTCACGACGGATTTTGTTGTGGGCCTTCCGAGGACTCCACAGGGTAGTGATGCTATGTGGGTGGTAGTAGACCGGTTGACTAAGTCGGCGCACTTTATTTCTATGCGCGTGAGAGATTCGGTAGATCATCTTATCGACTTATATATTTGAGACATAGTGAGGTTGCACAGGGCCCCAGTGTCGATCGTCTCAGATAGAGATCCGCGTTTCACTGCTAGGTTATGACAGAGTTTACAAAGTGCCTTGGGTACTAGATTGACTTTCAGCACGGCTTACCATCCTCAGGCTGACAGTCAATCCTAGTGCACTATTTAGATACTTGAGGATATGCTTTGAGGCTGTGTCCTTGACTTTAAAGGGTCGTGGGAGAGACACTTACCCTTAGTGGAGTTTGCCTACGATAACAGTTTCCAATCGAGTATTGGCATGGCACCGTATGAGGCCCTGTATGGCCGACCATGTAGATCTCCTGCACGTTGGGCCGAGGTGGGTGATGCACCTTTGTTGGGCCCGGAGTTGGTGCAAGAGATGACGGAGAAAGTAGCACTTATTCGTAAGAGGCTAGTTATGGCCCAGAGTCGCCAAAAGAGTTATGCCGACCGTAGGAGGAGACCCTTGTCATTTGGGGTGGGTGATCATGTCTTTTTGAAAATATCATCTAGGCGGGGTTTGATGAGGTTTGGGAAGAGTGGGAAGTTGTCCCCTCGGTTTATCAGCCCTTTTGAGATCCTTGAGCGGATTGGAGAGGTTGCATATCATTTGGCATTGCCTCTGCAGTTGTCCGGAGTGCATGACGTGTTTCATGTTAGTATGCTTCAGAAATATGAGCTAGATCCGTCACATGTGTTGGATTGGATTGACTTAGAAGTAGACAAGGATGCTTCGTTTGAGGAGAGACCGGTGAGGGTCTTAGATAGACGGGACCAAGTCTTGCGAGGCAAGACCATTCCCTTGATCAAGTTATTGTGGAAACATCACGGGGTTGAGGAAGCCACTTGGGAACGTGAATTGGAGGTCCGAGAACAATATCTGGACCTATTTGTGAATGTTAGAGCTTATATTGAGAATTTTGTTTTGTTGATATACTCTAAGAACATTGTATATGTTTCGGATTATGGAAGTATTGAAATTGTTACATATGTTTCAAAGAAATGAGTTTAATTTAACATTGTATATGTTTCGAATTATGGAAGTATTGAAATTGTTGCATATGTTTCAAAGAAATGAGTTTAATTTAACATTGTATATGTTGAATGTGTTGTAGAAATGAAAATATGTTTTTAACATTGCATATGTTATGGAATTATAGAGTATGTGTATTGGAATTTGTTGAAATTCAAAAGAATGCATGTTGATAATGCATATTGAGATATATTTGTAAAATTGTTCTCTTGAGAAGGGATGGAATGATTGGTAGTGGACCATGTTGATAAAGGATGTGTTGTAATCATGTTGAGAACTGAAAAGATCACAATTTTGAAACTTATATATCTAATTTCGGGGACGAAATTCTTTAAGGGGGGAAGGTTATAGCGATCCCGGTTTTCTCCTGTCATATAATGTGTTCCGGACTCGGTCCCGTGGGTGGTTGTTGTTGTCTTTATCTCTTTTCCATCCTTTAATTCTTTGTATTTGAGTTGTGGGATGTGTTGGGTAAGTTTGGAACAGGTTGGTTGGATGTTGGAATAAATGGTTGCTGTCCAGAATTTGGCATCTTCCCTCGAGCAAGGCTTTTTGTGCTCGAGCGAGCCTTAGGTTTTAACTTCTTCGCTCGAGCTAGGGTTCTTGCGCTCAAGTGAGCTTTGTGTGGTGTGTCTCTTCGCTCGAGCATGCACACTTGCGCTCGAGCGTGCATCTGCGTCTGTGAAAAACCTGAAGGTTGGTAATCTTCGCTCGAGCGAGGCTTTTGTCGCTCGAACAAGCGAGCTCTATGTTTTGTGTTCCTCCGCTCGAGCGAGCACTCTTGCGCTCGAGCGTGCGTTAGGGTTGCAGACCTGAAGCTTTGAATTGTGCGCTCGAGCGAGGTGTTTGTTGTGTCTGGTCGCTCGAGCGACCACTTCTTCGCTCGAGCGAGCCTCGTATATATCAGATCGTAGCAGCGGTTCCCTTCATCACTTTTTCATCTCCTTTTCATTCCAAACCCACGATCCGACTTTCTCTCTCTACACACACTTCTTCTCTCTACAAATACACGTTATTTTAGGGGTTCTCTACCCTAGTCCCTTTGTACAAAAGGTAGGGCTTTGTGTGGGCTTCACTTTGATCCGAAAAATCTTGAGTTTGGAGCACCTTGGGTCTTTGTCTCTCTCTCCTTTGAGCTTCTCTATTTTAGGTAGGGATAATCTACTCATTTCTATGAGTTTTAACATAAATGTTGGGCATTTGTATAAATGTAGGGATTTTGGAAGTTTTGGAAAGTTAGGGTTTGATTTGAAATTATAAAAGAGGGGTTTCTTGGTTTTGGACTCTATTGTGAATGTGAGGTTTTGAAATGGGGTTATGGGTGTACAATTGATGAAATTGAGCCTTAGAAGTGTTATTTGAGAAAGAAGGAAAAATGCCCTAATTGGGATTAAATGAATTATTTGTCAAAATAATGAAATTAATTATGGGAATACATAATTGAGTTATTGGGGGAAAATGTAATTAATTGGTATAGTTGGATTGAAAATCGCTTACCTGTGGAAAATGTATTAATTTATCTGTTTGATAAATTTAATTATCTATTTAGAAATAAGTGTTTTGGGCTATCGGTGGAGGATAGTCATGATTGTTGTAGAGTTGCATGATGATTAGGTAAACTGAAACTAATCAATTGAAATATGTCATTGAATATGACAGTTGGAATAACACATTGAATATGTGCATTAATGGACCATTGTATATGATAAAGTGTTTAAATACATTGCATATGTATCTTTATTTGGGAGGAGATAGGGGATGTACTCCATGGTTGGGGAGGAGATAGGGGATGTACTGCACAGTTTGGAAAGAGATAGGGGATGGACTCCATTGGTAATTAAGTTGGTCGGAGTGTCCATGGTGAAAGTCCTAGAACCTTGTACACATCTAAATGATGTTGATGATTGAAGTGTTAATAATATGAGTTGTAGTCTTATTTTGAATTGTTAATGAATTGAAGTGTTGTCTTTATGAGTTATAGTCTCATTTGAATTACTTGGATAAATGAACCATGTCAATAAAGTGAATTGGAAATAGAAATGAAACCAGGTTGAAAGATGAATATCAATGTTTATGGGTTATAGAAATGGTGTAAATCGATGTACATGTGTTGAACATTTATCAGATGCTAATGTTTTAGTTATTTCTCATATTTGATTCAGCAGATCTCTACTAGTCTTTGGCTCATCCTACTTGGGACACCATTTTTCATGTAGAGGCGATATGCCACCTCCAAGGGTATAGCTTGGGAGGTCTCGAGGCTGAAGTCTCTCTTTTGTTGTTTTAATTATGTTTACATGTTTTTATTTCCAAGCCGAGGGCTTTATATGTAAAGGGCTTCTGACCCTCTTTTGGTTGTATCCAAGTGTTGACTTGGAAAGTTGTAAGCCTGTAGGGCATTTACTTTCCTTGTCCACATGTAACATCTTTTGTAAACAGGACTCTGATGAATGAAAACGTAATGTTTCCTTTATGATTCTAGGACTTGTGAATGATTGATTGTGTATTATTTTGAGGGCGTTACAAAGCAAAACTACATACACCATTCTGAAATACCTAAATTAGTTTTCAAAATTTTTAAACCTTAACATTCTCACATGATTTAGTAATTTAAAGTATTTTAAGATAGTGATAAAAATTTTAGAACAGATGATCCTTAGTGTAACCCAAAATCCCAAACTCTACTCACCCTAATGTAATAATGAAGAAAAAAAAAAATCCTTTGTAGCCTTACAATTCCACCCCATACCGTGCCAACATAATCTCATACACCACTCGCAAAATGAAAACGAACCCAAACAGACTTCATAATATCGAAAAACTAGCAGAAAGAGGGAAAAATCACCTGCAAAATGTGTGTCCAAGAGAGGGAGTAAAGCGTAATGCGGAGTTCGATTCGAGCGCAAGCGACGAACCTGTAACATGCCAGGGGTAGAAAGAAAAAGTAGCTCTAGAGAGCAAGAGTAATAAGACTTAGAGAAGGGTTTTCAATTGATGCTAGGGTTTTGAATGAGGATATTCAGAGGAGGGTTGTCAATCAATGAAATAGAGTGAAGGGAGAGAAATGGTGGAATTGTTTCATATTTCCCCACTTATATGGAAGGACATTTCAGTCAATTCATAATATTTTTTTAATTGAGGGGCTTTTGGGGTCATTGTTTTATTCCATGGGTTGGACACAAAATAGTCCCAATGGGAGGGGTTTTTCACCAAAAATCCCATGATTTAATTCATTTTTTTCAACTGAGCCTAACCACATTTGTGATTAAATATTTTTTTTAATTGGGTCCAATCGAATTTTTTAGAATCCTTTAGACTAGCCCTAAATCAATAAAAATAAATTGGGCCTATTTAAATTTTGAATATAGTACTAATGAATTTGAGGGGCATTCTATTTGAACCCAAAAAATATCTTAGTACGCCCAATTTAAATTTATAAATTTTAATTCCTATTATATCTTAGTGTGAATTTACTAATAAGGGCAATCCATATTAAACCCTAAAATAAATTTTTTTTTCTTCTCATGGTACACCCTAATCAATTATTCCTATTCAAATCTCTACATCTTTTGCCCCAAGAGATCAAAGTTAGTTTGTCTTCTTCTTCTTCTTCTTCTTCTTCTTCTTCTTCTTTCTCACTCCAAAACTCCATTCCACCTTACCAAAACTCACCATTAACATTAACATCATTTTTTTTTATTATTTTGAAACCCTAAACCCTAAAAGAAAGTTTGAACAATCAGACAAGGGTAGATTAGGGTTTCAAAACTTGGGGGATTGAACAATCAGACAATGGAGGAAAACAAGTTTTGAAACCCCAAGTTTTGAAACCCTAATCTACCATTGTCTGATTGTTCAAACTTTCTTCTAGGGTTTAGGGTTTCAAAATAATAAAAAAACAATGATGTTAATGATAATGGTGAGTTTTGGTAAGGTGGATTGGAGTTTTGGAGTGAGAAAGAAGAAAAAGAAGAAGAAGAAGAAGACAAACTAACTTTGATCTCTTGGAGAAGAAGATGCAGAGATTTGAATAGGAATAATGGATTAGGGTGTACCATGAGAAAAAAAAAAACATTTAGAGTTTAATATGGATTGTCCGTATTAATAAATTCACATTAAGATAAAATTAAAATTAAAATTTACAAATTTAAATTGGGCGTACTAAGATATTTTTTGGGTTCAAATAGAATGCCCATGAATTTGGGGACCTTATTTTTTAGCCAAATTTTGGGGCCTAAGACACAAATCTTAGTGGCCTTAGCCCAAGGGTAGCCCTGAGTTTACGGTACCAGAAGAATCTATCTAAATTTTTCTGGGTAGTAATACTACAAACTAGATTTAAATACCCATAAATTACCAAGAATTATCATCTTGTGGTTTAGATTTATTCTGCACATGGACCTCACACTACACAAATTCATTTTCAACCACACAACTCTCGTTCGGGGTAAATTTGAGGTACATAAGTGGGATTCATAGCATTTTTTTTTTGTATAGTGTGTTTATGTGATAGAGATTATATTGATATAGCATAAGATTCAAATACAAATGAATTCGAGCTATAAATTAATGTATCTGGATAAAATTCAGGATAAAATTTCTCAATTCATAGTATTGCTGTTATTTTTAAGATTGTAACTTAAAAAAAAAAAAAAATCTTTTTTCTTTGAAAGATATTCTCAATTGAAAGAAGGGAGCACAAGTTTCTTTGTGAAATAAACTCTCTTTGAAAAAAAAAAAAAAGAAGTTGTGATTATGTAAAGAGATTTAATCAATTTGATTGCCTTCTACATGACCTTTGTTGTCACAATTGCTCATTTTCTTTACACGAAACATGAAACTTATAATAAAAATTTATGGTGAGTTTGGAATCCAATTAAAAAAAAAAAATTTGAATTTTTTGTCTTTAGTAATTTTTTCTTTCTTCTAATTGTGAGTAAATTTTGTCTTTAGTCCATCTAGTGTAGGAAGATCTAAAAGGTAAAAACTATTTTAAAAAAATTCAAAAAAACTTCATCAAAGACTTTTTTTGCGGGGGGGGTGTTAGTGGACTTACATATATTAGTCGTAGAACTTAAAAGTATAAACTTTTAATAATTTTTTTAATTAAAAAAATAGCAAAAAAAGGCACTAAAAAAAATATTTTAAAAAAATCAATCGTAAACACACATTTAGGGTTGGTTTGGGGTGTCATAAAAAAGTGCACTTTTTGTCTTTTTACGAAAAGATCTTATATATATATATATATATTAGTCCATCTAATTGAGTAGAATTTTTAATAATTTTATTAATAAAAAAATTAGTAAAAAAGGAAAAAAGTCTTTTAAAAAATCAATCGTAAACACACCTTTAGTAGGAACGAGCAACATACCTAATTCGACTGCATCCACTCGAATATACTAGTCTAATCCTAGAGAGCACTCTTGTATTTGTCAAATTCTCATACCATGTGACAAAATGCCCCTATTTCACTCGCGTAAGCCAAGCATGAACACTTTCTCAGACACTTGTCCTTGCACACTTCATTACTTATGTTCATCTCTGAATGTGCTACTACTTAGGTATCAGGAATCTTTGCACATGTAACCTTGACACCCTTCACCATTATTGCACATAGCAAGTGTGGCACTCTTCCTTTTGCATCCGGCTGACCCATCTTGTAAATACCAGTCACATGTATGAAAAAAAAAAAAAAAAAAAATACTAGTCACGTGCCAACCTAGGCTCGTATCTTGGGAGGCACGTTCACTCGAACAAACCACCATTGTTTGGGTCACAATTACCAAATGGACCGCATCAGCTATAATAATCACACGGATCCTTTGGGAGCCGACCAAAACCTGACCCATCTACTAGTGTCCTAGCTCCATGTACTCCATTGTGAATACCCTAATTCATCCAAAAACACTAACGATACAATTGAGAAATTAATAGGACAATACATCACAGAGAGCTCTCCATTGTTGTCAACATAACAAGCATTCAATATGTTAGGTTTTTGTAATTGACAATCCCGTTTAATAAAACTCATTTCAGTTGTAATTTTATTACCTCTTTTATTTCAATGAAGTTATGAGTGTTTAAATGCAAATTCAACCTGAATTGTGCCTATGCAGATGAGTTCCTGATCTTGAGGCTTTCATGTTTGCACTTCGCTGACTATGTACTGGGATTGAGGGGAAAAAAGGATCATCCAGTATTTTTGCAGAATGCCTGAACTTTTAGGAATAAAGTTTTATCGCTCGAGCGGTGAAAATTGCTCTCGAGCAGTCTGCCGATATATTTTGCACCACCTTTACTCACACCGCTCGAGCAGTGAAGTGTGCGCTCGAGCAGTTTTCATGATCTAGTCTACTATAAAGTGCACTTTATAGTAAACTGGATCAAACCTTAAAACGAACAAACCATGCTTAAAGTTACACCAATAATTAAGCTGCACAAAACAAGCATACAGCAGCTGCAACATACACCAACAGCCTTTTCTATCCTTTTCTAACCTTAACCTTAATAAGCTCACATAGGTTTGCTCCACAAGGCCAAGCCTTAAAACGACAGCCGGTTGACCGGAACAGTGCAATTTTTTTTTTATGTGCTTTAATAGAATTTTGAGTTGTATCTTTGGTTATGAGTTGTAAGTTTTTTTATCAAATATCATATGTCACATCAAAAATTTCTCACTCAATTCAAAACTCTCTTCAAAACTTTTTTTCAAAACTCTTTTACCAAACAAATTTTCCACAAACTTGTAATTTCAAAACTCACAAAATCAAAATGCAACTCTTACTTTCAAATCATATTTAGAAAGTTCTACCAAACGCAACCAAAGTGTTTTACATCAAAAGGTGCTTTATGAGTGTTTCCTTCATGATTTAAGAGTGATCAATGGATTCATGAACTTTATATTAACATCATCAAGGGGTTTGTTTGTTTTCTTTTATTCACAAAAGAGAGAGTTATTTTTCGGTGGATTCCTTGGGCTTGAAGATTTGGTGGATTTCGAAGCAGCTCATTGTCGTGGATTCGACATCGGTGTTGTGGATTGAACGTTTGAGCAAGACAATTCCAAGATGAAAACAGTGATGGAAGAGGCAAATTGGGGTCGGTTCAATTCGGACATAGATTTGCTAGGTAATTGAGAGTACACTTGTGTAATTCCTTTTTGTCTTCTTAGTGAATTGTTTTATGGTTTTTGTCCGTGATTTTGTTATCACAATTGGAGGCACTTCAATTGTGATTTTTCCACGTTAAATCGTTACGTCGATTCGTCTTGATTGTTTAATTGAGATTGTTATTTATTGTTTTAAATTGAAATATAATCACGAATCAATATCTCACGATTTAAAGATTATTCCCAATATGAAATTGGGTGACATCTCTGCTGTGCCACTCCATTTGTCACCAATCCATGGCCCGTTTCTCCTAAGGCTAGGCATAGGGTCATCTGACCCGCCCAAACCGTCCTACCCAATCCGAACCGCGCATGTATGGGCAGTTTCGCAAACACATTAGGATAGGATGCGGTTTAGATTTTATCTAATTTTCGGGTTGTGGACGGGTTGCGGCTTTGACCCGCACCCGCCCCCATAAAACTCTTTTTTTTACTTTTTATTTTTTTTTTTTTTTTAAATCTGACCGTTCAAAAAAAACCCTTTTTTTCCCCTTCAAATCTGACCGTTCAAAAAGAAAAAAACCCTAATCAAACTCACTCACTCTATCTCCTCTTGGTCTGTCTCTCACTCTCACTCTCACTCTCGCGATTTTCATCTCCACTGCATGTACCCACTGATCGACTCTCTCTCTCGTCGCAAGATGGACTAATCGACCGATCGACCTCATCGCATACCACACAGGTAAGCTCCTCTCTGAATCTCAATCTCTATCTATGTCTCTCTCTCCCCGATCTTTGATTTTTTTTTTCCAACATTTCAGATCTTTCTGTCTCTGATCTGCCTCCCTCACTCTCTCATCTCACAGTTTCTCACTCTCTGGTTTTGCATCTACACCGATCGACTCTCTCTCATCACAAAATCGACCGACTCTCTCATCGCAATGATCGACCTCACAAGTAAGCCTTTCTTTCTGTCTCTCTCTCTCTCTCTCTCTCTCTCTCTCTTTCTCTCTCACTCTCCCCGATCTTTGATTTATTTTGCAACATATCAGATCTGTCAAATTTTTTTTTTTTTAACAACAGATCTGTCTCTGTTTGTTTGGAATGTATGTGTTTTTTTGATTTAATTTTTGATTTAATGTATGTGTTAATTTTTGGAATTAAATCTATGTTTTTGGAATTTAATTTTTGAGTATCAGTTCATAGATTTATCTGTGTTTATTTATTTTATTTTATTTTTGTTTGTTGCAACAGATCTGTGTTTTTGGAATTAAATCTGTGGTATTGGATTGAATTAAATCTGTGATGAATCTATATTGAATTCAATCTGTGATGAATCTGTTATTAAAATTAAAATTAAAATGTGTTGAATATGTATTGAATCAAATGTTTTTTTTTTTTTGGAATTCAATCTGTTATTAAAATTAAATTTGTTTTTTGGAATTAATTTTTGATTTAATTTGATTCAATCTGTTAACTTTTGGAATTAAATATGTTGAATTAAATCTGACTGTTATTTAAATCTATTATTTAAATCTGTTATTTAATTTTTGGAATTAAATCTGTCTGTGTCTGTATAATTTTGGAATTCAATCTGTTATTAAAATTAAAATTGAATCTATGTTTGTAAAATTGAATCTGTGACTGTATTTTTGTAATCCAGTTTAAATGGAGGATAGTATTCAATCTCCCACAATCAATCTTGTACCTCCGGAATTCTCTAATTCTCAAATGAATCCCCTCTTAGTCGAACCCGAACTTGAACCTGAAGCTAAGCCTCCTAGACTCCCAAAGAGAAAGAGTGAGGGTGGAGTGGGGAGAGCATCATCCACAGTTTGGAATCATTTTGACAAGGTTGTAGGAACCGATGGGAAGCGTAGAGCCGTATGTAAATATTGTAAGAAAGAGTATATGTCTGACTCTAGACTTCATAGGACTAGCAATTTGAGAAGTCATACACCCAATTGTAAAGAATATCCAAATAGGGATACAGATGGTCAACAAACATTAAATCTTAAACCGAAACAAAATGAAGAGGGTGTTAAGGTTGTAGCAACAATTTTTAATTTTGATACTTGTAAAAGGGCTCTTGCGGAGATGGTGGTCATTGATGAGTTGCCATTTAGATTTGTGGAGGGTGTTGGGTTTAGAAGATTTTTGTAATGTCATGCAACCCAAATTCACACCAATTCCCTCTCGTCAAACCATATCTAAAGAAGTGCTCAATATATTCAAGAATGAAAGGGATAAGTTAAAGAAGGCCATGAAGGGTCGCAGAATTTGCTTTACTATGGACACTTGGACATCTATTCAGAATTTGTGTTACATGTGTTTGACTGCTCATTTCATTGATGATAACTAGAAACTTCAAAAAAGAATCATAAATTTTCAACAAGTTGAGGATCACAAAGGAGAAACATTGGGTCGAAAAATTGAGTCGTGTTTGATTAAGTGGAACATTGATAGCATATTCACCTTAACAGTTGATAATGCTAGTTTTAATAATCTTACCATTCAATATTTGAAAACGATAACCAAAGATTGGAAGGGGACTATTTTGCAACATGAGTTTATTCATATGCGTTGTTGTGCACATATTCTTAATCTCGTTGTGAGTGATGGGTTGAAAGAAATGGATGATTCTATTGCCAACATTAGACTTATGGTGAGATATGTGAGGTCTTCTCCTCATAGGCATGATGTTTTTAAGAAGTGTGCGGCCACACTCAAACTTGATTCAAAAGCTCTTGTATGCCTAGATGTACCAACTAGGTGGAACTCTACCTATTTGATGTTAGAGGCCGCCGAAAAGTATGGGAAGGCTTTTAACCAATTGAAGTTTGTGGATTCCAACTTTGAACCTTATTTCAAGGATGTTGATAGTGGCATAAGATTAACAAAATGGGAGAAAAAAAAAGGTTTAAAAAAAATTTTGAAAAAAAAGTTCAATCCGCAAACCACCCGCAACCGCTCGCACATCCGCGAACCCTATCCTCACAAACCGTAAACCGCATTGCGGGTGGTTGTGGGTTGATTTTTCCCCAAACCGCATAGATGCTGGCGGGTCCAAACCGAACCGCAAACCTTCCCAAATCGAACCGCGGACACCCCTAGTTTCTCCATTACCGGGTCAAGTTAGGCCCTTGGGCAAGAATGACTGGGGAAACCCACTGGGGTCCGTCTGGAAGAAATATTCCCCAGTACCTAGGTCATCACGTGACTTCCAAGATATCAGGAACCGGTACAAGCCTGTCCTTCGATCCAGCTCAAGTTTCATTGCTTACCCAAAAAAGCCCAACTTTAATTCTTGGAAGCATAGTATTGGTAGGATAATCAAAACTTTGCCATACAACAACACTACTACTTCCATTGATATCACCACTTTGGAACAACTAAATTACCTGAATCCAAGAGCTGTGCTAAATAAGAACTATTTATTGCAGTTTCTGTTAAAACATTTGTATGCCAAAGTTTTGTAACGTTTTGGGTATTGTCGCAGTAGATGACAAGGTTTCTACCTTGGTTGATGGATATTGCTCCAGACTTACCATTGATTGGGTTGTCTCAATTGGCAACCCAAATTACGGTTTGTTCGGAGAACTTGGAGTACCATATTCCGACATACCTGAGACTAGATGATTTATTTCCAGGACTGAAAAACCCAACTGCGAAGGTCTGTCTCATCGTTGGAGACTAAAAGATCACCGTCTTTGATGCGTCGGGTTGGAGTTATGGTGTCTGTGGAATTACAAAGTCCAAAGAAAAGAAATAGAGGCAAGAAAATATTGAAAACTCTTTTCAGGACCCATCATTTTGGTTTGCAATTCTCTTCTGATTGAGCAATTTATTCTATTATTGTTGTGTTTACATTAGATAAGATAGTCAATGGAAATTGACTGAGGAACATGTGTAAAATTGGGGGTGACTACACCCAGTGGAATGCAGGAAAAAAAATACAAATCCATAATATATATATATATATATTTAATTATTAATATTTATATAATTTTTTGTTAATTTACAATTAATTTTCAAATATCCACTGATGTGATATTTTTCCACAAAATTGTACACTTGGACAAGAATCACCTTTAGGCCCATGCGTACAGTCACCCCCACTAATCAATAATTAAACAGTGATACTAAGAACTTAGAAAATAAATAAATAAATAAAACTTGGAAAATGAAATTAATGGATAGGGTTTACTCAAAATTCAATCCTGCCACAATAACTTTAAACACACACGGTAGATTTATGGGTAAAATACAAATGGGTAAATTACACCTGTAGTTTTACATTTTGTTTCTTTTGTCATTTTGGTCATTCTATTTTTAATTGATTCAATTATGACCCTTAATTTTAAATTTTGTGTCAATTTAATCTAATTGATAATGTCCTTAATTAGTGTGTTTGATGGAAAATAATCACTGAATTGGTTTAGATTAACTTACTGAGTTTAGTAAATGTATAACTTTATTCAAAAAAATATGACACATGTCATTTATATGCATATTTTTTATTAAAAAAATGCTGAGAGTTGTAATCAATTAGAATAAATTGAAACAAAATCATAAATTCATGATCAAAATTGAGCAAATTAAAATTACGAAAATAAAGTGACACAAGAACCAAAGTATAGGGACTACTAATGTAATTTGCCCAGTACAAATACCCCTGTTGATATTTATTTAAAATGCAGATTGATCCTTGTAGTTTTGAAAATTATATATACTCCCATGTCAACAAAATTTATTTAACATAATTACCATAAAAAAATTAAATTTTTAACTACTCTTCTATATAACAGCAAAATTATTTGAATTATTAATTGAAATATATTTTTGATGTCATAAAAAATTATAATTGAGCTGATAGTTTATTAATAAAATGAGTTATTTGTTATGTGATTAGAAATTTAAAGGAGTGGGATATAATTTTTAAAAGTATATAAGACAATCTATATTTTAAGTAAATTATAAGAAATGTATTTGTAATTTATCATAAATTTATTTTTCACAATAAAAATCTGAGACCATTTTCCGGTCTCCTAAACTTTTCTATACTCTAATCAAATTATATTTCCATCAGTAAGTCCCACTTCAACAATGATGAATCATCTTTATTTTAAATTCAAAAAAGGGTTGAGGAAAATCATAATTCATGTAATAAATTGTTAAATATAAACTGTTATTTTTATATTTTGATGACATGTTACAAACTTATACAATGAAATAGAGATTTTTATGAAATGGGAAGGATCAAAATCCACATACATGATGCTTGCTAAATCTCAATATATAACTTTGCTCATCTAAACTTTATTAGATATATCTCGAATTATAAAAAAAATATTGAAAGTTGCCAAGAATGCTCATAATAAACTAATTTTTTTGACACCTAAACCCCACAATTTTAATCAATTCCAGAGCATCTCAACCCCACCATAAAAAATAATAAAAAAAGGGAAAAAAAAAAAAGAGAGAAGAGAATAGTGGAGAATATATAATAAAGATTATATTTTTTTAATTTTTAAAGAGGGGCTATAACAAAATTAAGGGATACATATACAACTTCTAATGGAGAAAAATGAAATAAATAAATAAACTGTTTAAACTATAATCAAAATTGTAATTTTAAAAACCTGAGAAGGGCAACTACCCACCTAGGTTGCATGTGGCCCATCGTTGCAAGTAGAAAATGTCTTATCGAGCCTCTAGGCATGTCATAGTCGCTTCGTTAATACTAGGACTACTTTTATGTAATGACTGATTATGTGTTTCGATGGAACTCCTTTCTGTATAAAAACCAGGTTGCTTGGGTTGAGGCAAAATTGCACTATCACTAACCAACATTAAGAACACAGATGACATCATTGGCCTATCTTTGGGGCATTTTTGCACGCATAGGAGACCAACTTGTATGCACCTTAATACCTTTGACATTGGAAATGAACCCTCCATCATTGGATCTAATAACTCAGAAGCCCTTCCTTCAGTCCAAAGGTTCCATGCCTGCAATGGCTCAAAATATATGTAAAAATTAAATATAAGAAAATATGAGGAAAGTAAAAAAAAGGATTCTTTTTTATAAATCAAGAACCCCCTCCAAACCAAGGTTATATTCAACCTACCCTTGCAAGGTAAGCTTTGGATGGTTGCAACTACCCACAAACCACAAGTATTGGATAAGTCAAGGTGTTGCTAGTGGAACACAATATCTTTGGTTTTATAGTTGGTTCGTGTTTCGACCTTGAACCATTGAACCATGGGTTGTAAGAAGGAGACATATTATACGTTTATGAACTTACATGTCCAGGAAGGTTAAGATCATGGTCTGAATAATGAAACATTCAGCTCCTTTTGCCACTCATTATTTCTAAAATTATGACTCTGAAGCTAAAAACATCAGATTTCATTGAAAAGAGGCCACCAATCGCATATTTTGGAGACATATAACCACTGCATATCATTATCAAAGAAAACTAAACTTTAGACATGAACTTAAATCTATAGTTTAACCTAAAACAAGGAAACAATACCTTTTCTGTTTTTGTTGATGATTGATCATGTCCAAAAGCCTTGGCCAAGCCAAAATCTGAAATTTTAGGATTCATCTCACTGTCAAGTAACACATTGCTAGCTTTAAGATCCCTATGAATTATTCTCAATCTTGAATCTTGATGAAGATAAACAATCCCTTGAGCAATTCCCACAATAATTTCCAATCGTGTACTCCATGTAAATGATTTACTTTTTTTTTTTTTTTCTACACTTGCTAGGAAAAATTCACCAAAGATTTTTGCTTAGTTTATTAATTTTTTTTCAAAAATCATTCTAGTTAGACAAACTTCTTTGGCAATAATACTTTTTTTTATTGGTGAAATATAAATTTCAAGTAAGAAAGATATGATACATGATCTAGTGGGCCCAAATGCCCCCCAATCCCATATCATCCACATCCATTTGATTATTTCATAAATTCCAGGTTATGAATGTTTTGGGACAGAGAACATAAAAAATTAGACAAAGGATCCATGGTTGAAAGATACCTAAGAAGGTTGAGAAGGCAAACCAAAAATGAATGAATCCAA
This sequence comes from Camellia sinensis, assembly GCF_004153795.1. Lineage (NCBI taxonomy): Eukaryota > Viridiplantae > Streptophyta > Magnoliopsida > Ericales > Theaceae > Camellia > Camellia sinensis. Next base: position 658,433 of record NW_021025623.1, on the reverse strand, counting down.
GCTTCCATTGGGCATATACTCGTAAACTAACATTCTTTGTTCTCCATGGATGCAACATCCCAAAAGCCTAACTAGATTTCGATGTTGAAGCTAGGCAATCAAAAAAACCTCATTTTTGAATTCATCCACACCTTGTTTGGAGCTCGTTGAGAGGTGCTTGACAACTATGTTTTTTCCACTTGATAGCTGACCCTAAGGTATTAACCTAAGGTTTAGAAAAATATTATACAAACTAACAAATCTTGTATATTTTCTTGCAATAATAAAACTTTGTATTTTGAAACAAAATCTACTTCAATGATATAATAGGTGCCATATCAGTTAGTATGCGAAAATGGTAAGATTTGGTAATTTATATAGCATTACACCAAGATTTATTTTTCTATGAAACAATAGAGCAATGGAATAAACATACTTTGTAAACAGGCCCGAAACCACCTTCCCCAATTTTATTTGCATCAGAAAACTTGTTAGTTGCCACTGTAATGGTGATCATATCAAAAATGGGTAATTCTAGTTTTTCTTCATCACTGACTTGATTGTTGAATCCAACATCTATTAATCACAAAACACACTGGTACTGAAATAAGGAGGAAAAACAAACCCTACAAATTTTACATAAGTGGTGTTTAGTTTACTGAAATAAAATGACAATTTTATCCAAAAAAAAAAAAATCATTTCTCACATTTAGCTGATCAAAAAAATAAGAAAAATACATTAAAAATAAAATTTTCATTTATCAATGTAAGTGAATGTTCATGAAATATAAATACTAAAAAAATATCATTTCATTTCATTCTACTTTTATTCAAGTTAACCAAAAAGCTTTCCACATCATACAACTAGCTATGTATATATAAATGGCTCTAGGTGATGAATGAGAAGCAATCTGTTTACCTCTTCTTGCCGTTTTCGTTACCAACCAACAAACTAATGAAATAATCAGGGCCAACATCAAGAGAACAGATGCCACCACAATGGCCTTCTTTTTATCAACACTCATGGACTTCTTCTTCTTCAAATGTTGATCTAGAAAAAAAAAAAAAAAAAAAAAAAAAAAAAAAAAAAAGAAGAAGAAGAAGAAGAAGAAAAAGAACATGGTCATTGATTAAATTTGAAATATGAATTAGCCAGGTAGATCATAATAGTGTAAATGGAAAATTTCACTTTACCCTCTTATGATTTGGGTCATATGTGGTTTATCCTCCTAACGTTTGGAAATGACCACATAACCTCCTTGTGGTTTATGGACTAAAGTGCACCGTTCGGCCCATTAACAATTTAATGAAAAAGACTAAAATATCCATGTATTTTCGTCATTTATTTGGAAGATAGAGTATACTTTAACCCCATGTGCTTTATTCTACGTGCAATTTATCCCCTTGTAATTTGAAAATGAGCATATAGCTCTCTTATGCCGGCTATGTGTTTCACACTTGCTATTAAGTTGGACGGCATATTTAACGGTGCACTTTAGTTACAAACCAAGTGGGGGTTATGTGGTCATTTTCAAATGTTAGGGAGGTAAACCACACATAGCTTAAATCAAATAGGGTAAAGTGAAGTTTGCCCCAGTCTAAATTATATAGAAATAAGAGGTTATGTACGAGTGATTATTCTATTTTTCGAGAATTTCACATTGGCGGTGTGCTCCACCGACAGTAAGGGTTGGTTTGGGAACAAGCTAAATAAGCAGCTTACTTGCTATAAGTTGTCACATTACCTTTCTATTTTTCTGCACATTTTATAAAAAGTCACTAAATAAATAAACCTCAAACCAACCCTAAAAGCCTAATAATTAAGTGGTTCTAAAAATAAGAAAATTATAGAACAATGACAAAGGTACTATTGGATGGATACGCAACCATGTGATCTTTCTTAGTCATATGATAATTTCTTAGTCATATGATAATTTCTAACAAAATTTACCATTTTCCTCTCTTGCTATAACCTAAAGGTGGCAAACAGTCAGGTACGGATGGGTTTGGGTGGGTCAAAACGAGTTATGCATAACCCGCCTATTTAATAAATTGGCTTAAATTGATTGGGTTGAATTGAATATAGATTGGAGAAATAAACCTAACTAATCCATTTATTTCATCTCCTTGCATATATTTTTTTATATATTTTTTTTAAAAAAAATTTATTCTTTTAAGAATTTTTTTTTCAAACTTATTAATTTTTTATCTGTTCAATTTTTTATTTTTATTTTTATTTTTATTTTTTATTTATTAATTTTTATTCTTTTATGACGATGATGGCGATGACGGAGCAGAGGTGATGGTGGTGGAGTGGTGGTGGTGTAGCAATAGTGGTGGAGGTGGTGATGGAGTGGTGATGGTGGTGGTGGTGGTTGTGGAGTGGCGGCAATAGAGGATGTGGTGTGTCAGTGGCGATGGAGTAGCAGTGATGGTGGCAGTGGTACTAGTGGTGGTGGTAGAGTGGCGGTAGTAGATGAAGTGGTAGTGGAGCGGTGGTGGTGGAGTGGCGATGGTAGAGGTGGATTGGAGGTAGAAATGGGCCCATTTGAACTGGTATAAATGGGTAATCATATCGAACCCATGTAAATCCAATTTTAATTGGGTTGACCATGAGTAACTCATTTAATTCTATTTATTGATTTGGACGAATTTATATGAGTTTTAAATAAATACAATCGGACTCATTTAAGCCATCTCCTTTTTCTCTATCAAACCTGAGAGGGAGATTTTATGAGCTGGAAATGGGTCATGGTAAGGGCCGAGCAAGTTGAAGGCTGAGCGCGTTTGGGCTAGGATAGCTTTGGGCTTGCACGGAGATGGGGCTGCTCGGCTAAAGCCCAAGACCGAGCTACTTGAACTTGCACAAGTGGGAACCGTGCTACTTGAGTTGCTCGGCAGGAAGGCTCGTGCCTTTAGCTCGGCAGGAAGGCCTTTGTTTTACCCTCGTGACCTATTTCGAGCTTGGCTCTGCCGGAATGCAACTGAGCTCGGTCGGTATGGAGCTCGGCTAGTGAGCATTCGGACATGCAGCGCAACACGGCCGTGTGAGGCCGAGGTGATTCCGCCGGTTTGCCGAGCTCCGCCATAATATCCTGACAGTTTGGTTAGGTGGTGATTGTTGGATTTGTGCTGATAGATGGGATAGCAGCACCACATGTCGAGAGACTAATGGGAGTAGATTTGGGGCGCAGAAGGTATATAAGCGTGTCTGCGCCCCCATGCTTGGACAGATGATCATTTACGTGAGATACACTTAGACATTCAACACTCTCCTCTCTCTCTCACTCTCTCTCTCTCTCTCTCTCTCTCTCTCTCTCTCTATCCCTGAGTGTGTGCTAACTTGACCGTCGGAGGGGTTTTCCGGCCACACACCGCCGGGTAGCTCACCGCCGTTGTGTTCGCAGGTCGATCGAACAGACAGGGAGCTTGGAAGAAAGGAGTACGGGCTCACTGGAATATTTGCTCCCCGTACAGTTGGCACCGTCTGTGGGAACTTGATAGACAAAACCTTGTCTTCCCAGCTCATCTAATCGCCATCCATGGCGAACAACGAAGAGATTCCGTTGTCTACCATCAATGGAGTTACCCCGGAGTCAGCCAGACGGAGAGAAGTACACCCCGCCATTCCTCTTATGGCGGACCTGGAGATTTCTCCAGGAGGACATTCAAGAGACGCGCGGGATAAGCGCGGAAGAAGTTTTGGTCATTCTCGGAGTCCAGACGGTCACCGGCGGCGGAGAGAATCGCACGCCAGACGTCTGGAACACAAGCTAAGGAACCAAGACGCCGTCATCCGGAGAATGGCGACGGAGATGGAGGATCTTAAGCAGCATGTCAAAGGGAAGGGTGTAGCTGGAGTGGGAGACCACAGTGAGCGCACCCAACCCCGCCGTTCAGACAATCAGAGCCAGCGGCACACTCCGTCCCTCTCAATCACCAGAAGTTACAAGGTTGGAGATTCCGACGAGCCCGTAGAGAAGTCTAGCACGCATGATAGCACTTACCAACCCTCACGTCCGGCGACGACGTCAAGGTACGCCTACTCTGCTCGTTCAGAGGATTTGCAGGTAGTCTTGAAGGAGCGGGCTCGCCGGCGGGAGACTCAGAGGGTGTCGGCGTTCCAGCGGTTATCCTATGGGGGTCGCACCAGTGAAGAGGTCGTAATGTCTCCACCCCGCCTTGCTATGCCTCCTCCTCCAGACACGGATTTGGCGAGGCTGAGCACCACTCCTTTCTCCTTGGAGATAGAAACAACACCGCTTCCCGCGGGCTTCCACCAGCCAAAGTTCACGCTCTACGACGGAAAAACCGATCCATACATGCATGTAAGCCACTTCCGACAGGTCATGGCTGGACATAGGCGGAATGACGCTCTTATGTGCCTTATCTTGCCGTCAAGTTTGAGCGAGCTGGGCTTGAAATCGTTTGAGAAGCTACCGGAGGGGAGCATTGAAAGGTGGAAGCAGTTGGCGGAAGCTTTCATGACGCGTTTCAAAACCAACACCAGAACGCCAAAGGAAGTTGACCACCTTCTTAGTGTCAAGATGGAGCTGAACAACACACTCAAGGCATACAACTCCAGATACTGGGAAACCTTCAATGAGATCTTGGATTGCCTGGTCAACCTGGCAATCACACAATATAAGCGTGGTCTCCCGGTCGGACATAGACTGCGGGACTCGTTTACCATGCACCAGCCGACATCCATGGGCCAACTAATGCAACGCATTAACGAGTACATCCGAGTAGAAGATGATGCGGCAGCATCTACCGCGAAGGTAACTCCGGTTGCAACAGACAAGAGGTCGGCTGGCAAGGTGCACGTGGTCGGACAGGAGACCAACCGTTCAAATGATCACGCTGAGGAATCTGACCGAGGTTCAAATCGTCGAAATCGGGGTAGGGGTCGGCGGAATGACCGAGATGAATACCCCCGCGACGACGTAACTTATGCAAACAGAAGGTTGAAAGCTCGGACGGGCATCACCACGGCCTTTAAGATTCCAATCTATCGCATACTTAGTGAAATTCGTGACGAGGATTACGTCTAGTTTCCTGCTTAGTTAGGCGCAAAAAGGCTTCAATCCATGGTACCACTGCACATTCCACCGGGAGCGCAGACACCGGACAGAGGACTGTTTGCCTCTGAAGCAACACTTGGAGGAGCTAGTCGCAGCCAGACACTTGGACCTTTACATTGATGGGGGTGTGAAGGCCGCACATCAAGCCCCGGTTGACCGGCGTGGACCGGATGACCTGGAGGCGCCCCCACAAGGAGTTGTTAATGTCATCCACGGCATAGTGGAGCCGGCGCGTGTATGCGAGCTCCGAGGTATGATCAAGAAGGCAGAACACAAGAGGGAAGTTTTGTCGGTCCAGCCCGTGATCAAGAAGGGGAAGACCGAAGAGAAAGACGTGATCAGTTTCTCTAGAAGGGACTTAGAGCGCATTCAGACGCCGCACAACGATGCCTTAGTGGTCACACTCCGCGTCAAGGAATTCGAAGTCAAGCGCATCTTGATCGACCAGGGAAGCTCGGTCGAGATCATGTATTACGACGCGTTCAAACAACTCAAACTCCGAGATACAGACTTGGCTCTGGTAACTTCGCCACTGGTTGGTTTCAACTCGCAACCGGAGTGGCCTCTGGGAAAAATTATTCTGCCGGTCAAAGCGGGATCCGTGGTCAAGCAAGTGGAGTTCTGGGTATTGCAAGTGCCATCTACATATAACCTGATCCTTGGAAGGGGATGGCTTCATGCTATGCAAGCCGTGGCGTCGACCTACCATCAGGTGATGAGATTTCCCTCAGCTATGGGGGCAATTGAGGAAGTTTAGGGCGATCAGGTCATGTCGAAGCAATGCTTCGTGGCAGTGAACGGGAGCCGAGCTGCCAAAGGCTTCGTCCAAATGATTAAAGGATAGGAAGACCAGGGAGTCCTTTGACGACTTGGGCACCAAGGCTACGGAGAAAGCCGTTGAAGATTTGGTGGAAGTACGGATTCACACGGAGAGCCCGAACAAGTTCTTCTTGCTCGGATCAAGCCTTACCGCCCAAGAAAGGATTGACATGGTGGAATTTTTGATGGCAAATATCGAAGTCTTCGCATGGTCGCCTTACGACATGCCCGGCATCGATCCGAGTTTTATTTGCCATCACCTCAATGTTTTCCCCGGGGCAAAGCCGGTCATTTAGAGAATGAGGAGATCAGCGCTACACCATGCCGAGGTAGTTGCAGAAGAGGTGAAGAGCTTGCTTGAGGCACGAGCTATTCAGGAAGTGCACTACCCTCGGTGGATTTCAAACACGGTCGTTGTACCTAAGAAGAATGGAAAGTGGCGAGTTTGCATCGACTACAAGACCGTCAACCAAGCTTGCCCTAAAGACAGCTTTCCTCTGCCCAGAATAGACCAGTTTCTCGATCTAACGGCCGGACATAAAAGGCTCAGTTTTTTGGATGCCTACCGCGGCTATCATCAGATTGCTATGCATGGCCCCGACCGTAAGATCACCTCTTTCACTACTCCAAGAGGACTTTTCTGGTACCGAGTCATGCCTTTTCGTTTGAAGAACACCGGGGCAACTTTCCAAAGGATGGTGACCAAGATGTTCGCTCCTCTGCTAGGCAGGACAATGGAGGCTTATATTGATGATATGGTGGTCAAAAGCCGGCATCAAGAAGACCAGTTGTTCGACTTGGCCGAGACGTTCGCCGTTCTTAAACGACACAAGCTACGCCTGAATGCGTCCAAGTATGCCTTTGGCGTGGGATCCGGAAAATTCTTAGGCTTCCTAGTCACAAACCGAGGCATCGAGGCAGACCCCACACAAATCAGAGCCGTACAATAATTAAAGTAGCCAAGCTCGGCTAAGGACGTGCAGCATCTGGCCGAAATGGCCGCCGCGCTTAACCGATTCATAAGCCGGTCATCAGATCGCTGCTGCCCTTTCTTTTAAGCTTTGAAATCAAAGTTCTCATGGGATAAAGAATGTGATCGGGGTTTGGCCGAGCTCAAGGAGTATCTGTCTTCAGCACCACTGTTGGTAACACTGAAGCTCGGTGAGGAACTTTACCTTTATCTGGTCGTTTCTTAGCATGCAGTTAGTGCGATGCTTGTCCGGTCGGAAGGAATCAAGCACCTCCCTATCTTCTACGTAAGCAAAACCTTGCTACTGGCAGAGTCGAGATATTTGCCACTGGAAAAACTTGCGTTGGCATTGATAATGGCCTCCAGGAAGTTGGCGCACTATTTCCATGCTCATACAATCATTGTTTTGACCGAGTTCCGCCTCAAAGCTTTGTTCAAGCGGGTGGACTTCTCCGGTCAAATTCTCAAGTGGGCGGTCGAATTGGGACAGTTTGACGTCAAGTTCCAGCCACGCATTGCCATAAAGGCCCAGGCATTGGCCTATTTTGTTGCTGAATTCTCACCCGGGATTCATCTCATCTGCCCAGTGGATCTTGCGGCGGCAGCCGAGGAGGTGAGTGCAGATTTAACCGAAGTAACACAACAAGGCGATGTTGGCGATGTGGAACTTGCGCGCCCCGCCGAAGAACCTTCAGCTAGTACGACACCACAGCCCGGCGATGCGACGATGGAGTTGGGTATTACCGACCAACCTGCCCTGTCCGGTGTCGCATCGCCAGAAGGGGAGGAAATGGAACTGATCGGCATTGCACCTGACGCCGCACAACCAAGCGACCATGCGCCCATCCACCTGCAAACCTCCGAGGACCCCTCAGAATGTTGGAAGCTCTTTGTGGGCGAAATGTGGAAACTTTTCGTAGATGGGGTTTCTAACCGCCACGGTGCCGGGTTGGGCATAGTTCTGATTTCGCCAGACGGACTGACCATCGAACACTCTATCACCCTTGGATTCCCTGCATCAAACAATGAGGCTGAGTACGAGGTGCTTTTGGCCGGGCTCAAGAGCGCGCTTCAGATGCACGCATCCGAGCTAATGGTTTATAGTGATTCCCAACTTGTGGTCAATCAAGTTTCTGGGGTTTCCGAAGCTAAAGACGACAAAATGGCGAAGTACCAAGCTCTGGTAAGAGACCACATCAAGCGATTCCAGGCAATAAGGGTCCAACAAATTGGCCGTGAAGAAAATGGCCGAGCAGATGAATTAGCCAGCCACGCTTCCATGGTCGATAGCACATCTCCCAGCCCTCTCCTGATTGAATTCCTTCCGAGGCCCAGCATTGAGGAAGCCGAGCAGACAGAAGTACTTTGCACCGAGCTAGGTCTTTCCTGAATGGACCTAATTATCCTTTTCTTCAAAGATCAGACCCTTCCCACCGACAAAAAGGAAGCACATAAAGTCTGGGTGAAGTCAGAGCGGTTTTGGCTCTCTCCATCTGGCGCTTTATACAACAAGTCTTTCACCGGTCCCTATCTCAAGTGTGTACACCCAAGTAGCGTGGAAGCTTTCCTGTACGAAATTCACGAAGGCATATGCGGCAGTCACATAGGGGGCAGATCTCAAGCCTACCGGGTTATCTCGCAAGGATATTGGTGGCCGTGCATACAAGTAGACGCGCAGAAGTATGTTCGCAAATGTGAGAAGTGCCAGAAGTTTGCCCACCAAATCCACCAGCTGGCCAGGGAACTTCTTCCCCTCACCAGCCCTTGGCCCTTTGTGATGTGAGGGCTAGATATAGTGGGACCACTCCCAACGGCACTAGGCAACCGGAAGTTCATCATCGCGGCTACAGACTACTTCACCAAATGGGTTGAAGCTAAGCCTTTGGAAACAATCAAGGAGAAAGACGTCAAACGGTTTGTCTAGCAGAATGTGGTAACGCGGTTTGGCGTCCCTAAAATTCTGATCTTTGATAACGGCACCCAATTTGACGGCCGCCTGTTCAGAGGATTTTGTGAAGACTTGAAGATTGAATTCTACAACTCTACCCCGGCTTACCCACAGTCTAACGGTCAAGCCGAAGCATCAAACAAGAGCATTCTTGATGGGTTGAAGAAAAGGCTTGAGAAAGCCAAGGGAAAATGGGCCGAGGAACTCCCAAGCGTTCTTTGGGCATACCAAACGACCTCACGGCGATCCACCGGGGAAACTCCTTTTGCCTTGGCATATGGCATGGAGGCGGCCATCCCTTTGGAAGTCGGTATGCCCACCCTCCGCAGTGAATGTTTTGAGCCCGAGCTGAACGCCGAAGCCATTGCCCTGAAATTGGACCTAGTGGAAGAACGCCGGGAAATGGCTCTCATCCATGTGGCCGCCTATCAACAAGAGCTTTCAAGAAAATACAACAAAACGGTGCACCCCAGACCGTTCAAAGTCGGCGACTGGGTTTTGAGAAGGTCATGGGCAACACCCTGGTGCCAGGTGAAGGCAAACTAGGGGCAAACTGGGAAGGACCCTACAAGATAATCGGTTTGGCGGGCAAAAGGGCATACCACTTGGAGGACTTGAAGGGAAGAGGAATACCCCAGCCATGGAATGCGACCAACCTCAAACTGTACTATTTTTAGCTTTTATGTTCTTTTTGTGCAAAGGAATTTTTTGCCTCACACTTCAGAATGTAATATTCTTTTTGTCAATATAATAGAAGTGTCTCATCTTTGCTTTAGCATCCAGATTGTTGTTTTTTACTTTGAGATTCCAACCGAGATGTTTTACTTCAGTTAATTGAGTCGATGATTTACTCAAACTTTTATGAATGTCAACCGAGATATTTTATTCCGGTTGACTAAGTTGATGATTTGCTCAACTTTGAGGTTTTTAACCGAGATGTTTTATTTCGGTTGATTAAGTTGATGATTTGCTCAACTACTTTGAGATTTCAACCGAGATGTTTTATTTCGGTTGACTAAGTTGATGATTTGCTCAACTGAGGTTTTCAATTGAGATGTTTTATTCCGGTTGATTAAGTTGATGATTTGCTCCACTACTTTGAGATTTCAACCGAGATGTTTTATTCCGGTTGACTAAGTTTATGATTTGCTCAACTTTGAGGTTCGCAATCGAGATGTTTTATTCCGGTTGACTAAGTTGATGATTTACACAACATCTTTGAACTTCAACTGAGATGTTTTACTCCGGTTGACTAAGTTGAAGATTTATTCAACTTCATTGAACTTCAACCGAGATGCTTTACTCCGGTTGATTGAGTTGATGATTTACTCAACTTTATGATTCAAACTGAGATGTCTTTTCCGGTTAAATAAGTTAAACAAGATGGTCTGTTTTGCCAAAGTATTTTGTCCGGTTAAAGTTATTTAGCTTGCAGACCGTGCAAACACTTGATGAAAATTGAACTTTTTCATTGATGTGCAAAATAATTACAAGAGGGGGGGCAGATAGCGCGGTTACATGTTCAAACAAAAAGAAAGACAAAGAAAACTAAGCTAGGGGGGAAAGGTTTGTGAATTCATCCCCGGTCGCGACCTCCAGGTCGACCGTGGTTGTGGTCTCCTGGGCGCTGGTCTTCTCTTGGCCGGCCTGATTTGGGCCGTTGTCACCCTCTGTATTCTCCTCGGCATCTTCAGCTTCTTCTTCCTCGACCTCAGCCTGCAATGTGCTGAAGACGTCGTTGGCATAGCGCACGAGATAGGTCGGTAGGAAGGCAGCTGGAGGAGAGGCAAACACATCGATATCAGGTCCTTGGCTGAGCTGTTCACAAGCAGCCTTCCAGCTCGCCTTGAAGAAGATGTTTTGGGTGGCATGGACCTGCTTAGTGTAGTTCTCCTCAGCCTCCTTGAAGCCAGCATTGTTTGCATCCCCCAGCTCCTCCTTTCTCGATTGCTTCAACCTCTCCAGCTTGGTCTTGAGCGCATCCCTCTCTTGCTCGGCAACACCAAGCTGGCCAAGCAACTTTGAATTGTCAGAATTCGCCATCTGTAGTGATGCTTTGGACCGGCCGAGCTCAGCTTGAAGGTGTTCCACCTGGTTGCCAGAGTTGGTGGCCTTCTGCCGGAGTCGGTGAATGCGCTCCATGACCAAGTGTTGTTTCTGGATAGCCTGCAAGAAGAAGGTTTGATTAGAAAGAAAACCGAGCTAACACTTGGAAATTTTTTTGGCAAAATGTGCAAAGCTCTTACCCTGGTCATAGACTTGACCAAGGATTTCACCAGCCGGGTGTCCGGCACATGGTCGCTGCCGACCACGTCGCTCGGTAGCAACAAGGCTTTGGTGAGGTCAAAGGCAAGCAGATGCTCCTTGTCACCTTTAACAGAAGCTATCGTTGGGATCTCTTAACCCCAGTGATTGAGTTGGGGTCTCCACGGCGGAGTTAGGTCAGTTATCACGGCAGGTTGCTCGGTGTTGAGCTCCGCAACTAGCTCGGTGGAAGGGTCTGCACGTGACCTTTTGCCAGCCCGGCGGTTGTCTTTGCTAGCTTGCCCGGCGGCGGGAGACGCCAGTGCAACCACGGTCCCGTTGGATTGCTCGGCAGCAAAAGAGCGAGTCGGGATGCTCAGTATCTCGGTGAAGGTGGCGGTGATGTGGTTTTTGATGCGACTTCTTTTGGCCATCTCTTCTGCCTTGGTCAACCGGATGAATGACACGTCCGTTAATGTGGGATCGGCAGGTGGAGATGGGGCGCGAAGAAAGTCTGTGACTTTACTCCGGCGTGGAGCTGAATATCTGTATGTCGGTGTGTAACTGAGGAGCTCGTGGCAATCCCGGTTGTGGTAGCAGAGCACAGTTCTGATGGCTGCTTCGTTGGGATAATGATAGTGGGCTTATAGGGCTTCGATTGCTGCAAAGGAAAGCAGAAAAAATGTCAAGTACAGAATAGTGAAGAAAGATAATTGACCGAGCAAGTAGCACAGCTTACATGTCTCACTGAAATTCTTGCTGATAAACCAGCCCGGTACGTCGGCTGTTTCGTAGTTACCAGACACCCAAAAAAAGTCATCGTCGTGCAAGTCCTTGTCTGGGGTGCTGGTCACTATCTTCTTCTTGCCTGATCTGATTTTTAAATAGTAGGCAAGGCCATCGCTTGTGTGCCCGAGGGTATACTGGCGTAGTATCTCGGCTAGTCCTAGGTTGGTTCCTAGCCGGTTGTTCAGTTCGTAGATCCCGTTGATTATCCTGTAAGTGTTGGTTGAGACCTCGGTTGGAGCTAGCCCGGTGTGCCGCAAGAATTCGCAGATCAGCGGGTTAACTGGGAAGCGAAGGCCCCCTTCTATAATGGACAGCACGGTGAAGGGACATTGGTCTAATCTGCCCCATGGGATTGTGTCCTCAACGCCGAGCTCTAAATGAATGTCGTCCGGGATACCGTATTCTTTCCGGAACGCGACTAGAGCAACCGAGGTGTCGACCAGGAAGCAGTAGCGCCCCATGTGTAGCCGGTTGGTTTAGCTCGGCTGGGGTGGTTTGGCACAGACTAGTGTTTGATGGCTGCTCGGTCTTCGAGAGCCTCGGTATTGGTCAGCGGTCCCCTTGGACTCTACAGGAAAAAGAGGGTAATTGTAAGTGGAAGCACGGTCGCGCAAAATGAGCTTGACTTTAGCTCGGTCAGGAAGAGTGCTAGACCACCTCGATCGCGAAGGCAAACCAAGGAGCTCGATGTCAGCCCGATCGAGCGGCCAAGTCCTCTGCCTACCTCGGTTTCTACTAAGGTTTTGGCAAACTTGTAACTTGCTCAGTCTTAACGTTTTTTGGGATCAAAAGAAGGCCTGGAGCCCGGTCTGCCCCAGATCTTCAGGTGTTCATCAGTGAAGCTGAAGAACAGCAAGGAGAACAAGGGGTAGGGGAGAGTTTTGGGGAGCTATACCCTAAAATCTATGGTTTTAGTGCCCTAAAACAAGAAATATCAAATGAAACAGCCACAAAAAGATTCGAAGAGCTTACCAGTAGAAGCGAATGCAGATCCTTCAGGCACGAACACAAAAGGAGGGCAAGAGTGGGAGTTGCTGAGGGCACTGGAGCTCTGGATCGACAAGAATGAAGGAGAGTTAGTAAGAACGAAAGTGAAGGGGAAGAGACGTATAAATAGAAGTGAGAGACCGCCAAAAATTTTGAATATGAAGGGACGTGATGGTTGGCTGCTCGAGGCCAACAAACGAGCGACACGTGTCCCAATTAATGGCGGCGTCAGAGTTAAAGAGACAGGAAGGCGAGATGAGACGTTGGCCGAGCAAATCGAGGAACCGAGCACTGGAATTAGTGCGGTTGACGTCTTGTAAACAACAGACCGAGGAAGGGCCTACTCCGGTCGAATCATGTAATCCCGGTCACGCTTTTGCAGACGGAATTAAGGGGCAATTGAGAGGGAGATTTTATGAGCTGGAAATGGGCCATGGTAAGGGCCGGGCAAGTTGAAGGCCGAGCGCATTTGGACCAGGATAGCTTTGGGCTTGCACGGAGATGGGGCTGCTCGGCTAAAGCCCAAGACCGAGCTACTTGAACTTGCACAGGTGGGAACCGTGCTACTTGAGTTGCTCGGCAGGAAGGCCTTTGTTTTACCTGCGTGACCTATTTCGAGCTCGGCTCTGCCGGAATGCAACTGAGCTTGGTTGGTATGGAGCTCGACTAGTGAGCATTCAGGCATGCAGCGCAACACGGCCGTGTGAGGCCGAGGTGATTCTGCCGGTTTGCCGGGCTCCGCCATGATATCCTGACAGTTTGGTTAGGTGGTGATTGTTGGATTTGTGCTGACAAATGGGATAGCAGCACCACGTGTCGAGAGACTAATGGGAGTAGATTTGGGGTGCAGAAGGTATATAAGCGTGTCTGCGCCCCCATGCTTGGACAGATGATCATTTATGTGAGATACACTTAGACATTCAACACTCTCCTCTCTCTCTCTCTCTATCCCTGAGTGTGTGCTAACTTGACCGCCGAAGAGGTTTTCCGGCCACACACCGTAGGGTAGCTCACCGCCGTTGTGTTCGCAGGTCGATCGGACAGATAGGGAGCTTGGAAGAAAGGAGTACGAGCTCGTCAGAATATTTGCTCCCCGTACAAAAACCATCGCCCCAAACTACGGATGATTTTATCCAAATAATAACTTAGTATGTCCAACTAGAATTTTAAATTTTTAATTCCTATTATACCCTAATATAAATTTATTAATAAGGATAATACACATTAAATTCTAAAATAATTTTTTTTTTCTCATACTACACACTAATCACTTATATGTATTATTCATATTCAAGTCTCTTTATCTTCTTTCCAAAATTCCAATTATTTTCTTTTAATCTTATTTCTCACTCCATAACTCCAATCCATCCCACTAAAACTCACAATTATTATGTTGTTAGTTGCAAATAGAATAAAGTTTGAACAAAATCAAACCATAGAAGAGAGTAATAATGATGAGTGTTTTTTTGAAGCAATCCATCAAAGAAGAAGCTTGTCACCAGGATTTGCAAATGAACATAGCACAAATCCACCAGTTTGCACTAAGAGAGAGAAGAGCTTCCCAAGAGTATATAGTTGCTTCATACATAGGAAATAAGAAAATTGAGGCTTCTAAGATCAAATGCACACCAACCTTTTGTATGTACCATATAATGGTGGGAGTTTTTCATACCACAAGTACAAACATATACATACCAGTGACGGGGCTGAGGTTTTTCGACGTCGTTCCCTTTTGCCATTGTCATCTTCCCTGTATGTGAATAGAGCAAAAAAGATTTTTCAAAATGGTGTAATTTGGAATTTTTGATTTCTTTATTATTTGGGTGTACCATTTTATCTTGAAAGATAATTTGTGAAAAAATATATGATGCATTTAGAGTAAATTAATTATAAATAATTTAATAGGAAGTGCTAAGAAATTGAGCGTGCAAAATGATTTTTTGAGTGCAAATAAAATCTCCCCCCAAACTACCCGTGAACTCATGATTTTTTGTCAGGCATGGTCATGAAGGGTATTAATGGAATGAGATGGGAAAGAAACGCAAAATTAAGGATATTTTGTCTCTATGATGTGGGACATTTTTTTTCCTATCCAATCAAGTGTTTATCGATAACTAATCAACGTAATTTTTTGAAGGGATCATGTAATTAGCAGGTTTATACATTAAACAGTTTGAATTATCAACATAGGCCTGAATTAGGGCCCACCAAACCGGAACAGCCCTATCCAATAACTGAAGAGGAGCCAAGTCCCTACATATATATATATATATAAAATGTACAACCACTTAAATCTTTTTTTCAACTTAGAGGGAACTAATCTGTATAGTTTTAAAATAATCAATAATTAAAATTAATGTATAAAGATAATTTTTGAAATTGTGGAGGGGCGATGCCTCCCTTTGCTCTATTCTTGGCCAAGTGTACTAACATACCTAATTCATCAGCATCAATACGTATATACCATTCAAGCAGAGCACTATTGTACTTTCTTACATCCATCAAATCTCCATACCATGTGATACAGCCCGAATCAACTACACTTGAGTAAGCCTTGCAAGAACAGTTCATCAAGCACACCGCTTCACACTCATTCATGCTCAGCCGCGGCGCCACATGTGCCCAAGATGTATCCAGAATCTATGCACCTTCGACCTTCACGAACCCTTCTCCATTCCCACACATGCCAAGCCCCTTCTCCAACATGTCACTGTCTTTGATGGGTTGGGTTAGAGTTATGGTGTCTCTGGATTTTCAAAATCCAAAGAAAAAAAAAACAGAAGCAACAAAATATTAAACACCCAATTTTCAAGATTCGTCATTTTGGGTTGGTGAAATTGAGGGACACGATGTAAGAGCATTCCAACAATGTTACTTATATTCCTTTCAAATTTTATCTAAAAAGTGTATTTTTTATTTTAAGGGTCACTTTTTCAATTACTTTTTAATACCTTTTATTCTTTCGCTATTTTATTTAGGGAAAATTATTTATAAGTCCTATTATAGAGACTTATATTACATATGGTCCTAAGTAAAACCTTATGTTTCCATAAGTCCTGTGAGAAGTTGGTTGACACATTTACCGTCAAATTAGTTGTTAATATCATAAATAATGGCAAAATCATATATAAGTAATTGAATGTTACCATATATCATATCTATGTGGATGTGAATTTGAAATTCAAAATACATGTGATATTTGGAGATTTCTGCTTTGAATAGGAAAAATTTTAGGAAACAAAATAAATTAGATATGTTTTGTCTCTTCATTCTAATGTGAATTGCTGATTCATTTGAGAACATTTCGAAACCCACCAACGAGAGGAGAAGGGGCGCAATTTGACGGCCAGGTTGGTAAACAAAAAATAAGAGATATCCTGACCAAAATCAAATTCAAGAGGCACAAGATATACCTAGAGTAACTAGACACTAGATTTTTTTTTTTTAATGCTTGGATTTCAATACGGTCATTTTGCTTCTAAACATGAACAAACGAATCAAGGTTCCGATATTCACAACCCACTTCACAGGCTATCATAAGAAAGTTTACAGATAAACAATCTAACTCCGAATTCAATAATATATTATGAAAACTAAGAGTTTCACTTACATAGATTCCAAGACTTTCCATGAACAAGCAACATTTTCACATGCAATTAAAAAAATCAAAAGCCCATTAAGTTTGCGAAACGTAACGTGACCCATACGTAAACACTGAATTCAACAACATCACAACACAAATTCAAAGACAAATACAACCGAACGTAACACGCACAAAACATGACAACATTGTAGATGTGGGTTAACATTACAACCTAAATGTAACGTCATTAGAGGCTAACGAAAGTGTGCCAATGTATGGCTATACCATTTTTCATAAACCATCAACATTTTTACATTCAATTAAAAAATCAAAAACCCAATAAGTTTGCGAAACGTAACGTGATACATACGTGAACAATGAATATACCAACGTCACAACACAAAATTCAAAGACAAATACAACCGAACGTAACACGCACAAAACTTGACAATATTGCAGATGTGGGTTAACATTACAACCTAAATATAACGTCATTGGAGACTAATGAAAGTGTGCCAATGTATGGATGTACCAATTTTCATAAACCAACAACATTTTCACATTCTAATATAAGAATCAAAAACCCAGTAAGTTTGCAAAACGTAACGTGACACGTACGTAAACACTGAATACAATAACATCACAACACAAATTCAAAGACAAATACAACCGAACGTAACACGCACAAAACATGACAACATTGCAGATGTGGTTTAACATTACAACTTAAATGTTACGTCATTAGAGGCTAATGAAAGCATGTCAATGTATGGATGTATCATTTTTCATAAACCAGCAACATTTTCACATTTAATTTAAAAAATTAAAAAATCAGGAAGTTTACGAAACGTAACGTGACACGTATGTAAACACTTACTACAACAACGACACAACACAAATCTAAAGAAAAATACAATCGAACGTAACATACACAATACATAACCACTCTGTAGATGTGGGTTAACATTGGAAGGCTGTAACAAATTGTGAAAGCCATATCATAAGTAAAAAAATCCTTCCCCCAAACACTTTGAGTCCAAATCGGCAAAAAAAAAAAAAAACACAACCTCCAACCTTGACGATAGCATCACTCATATCTAGATCCAAACCGACAACATCATCAAAATCTACCAGAATCCGCTATCAATGTGGCATTCACTCCCACGGACGATGCTGTAGACGTCCCCGAACGCCCCGGGAGGGTTAGTCCCGTTCTGTTCATTTTGGGGTCACTACAGCTCGGACTCTCAAATTGTCACGGTTCTTGATCTGAACCAAAGAGTCCAAATCCGGCAAATCGTTTTGAGAAAACAGATTTTTAGAAAAGAAGTGCCAAACATGGACTGCTTTGCCAGATACAGAGTCGCCACCTAAATATTTTATTTTGGGAAATTTAGGAAACCCTGACTCGTTGCCTAAGGCCACGTGTCCGTCATCACCAAAGTTACCTCGGCTCGGGAACTTGGGTACGATTGGGGAAGGTCACTTCGTGAGCACCCCCGCTCGCCCGATCAAAGATAGGCCTCTACTAACTATGATATCAAGTTTTGAAAACATTGTGTGTTCTTATTCCGATTTTTTAGCCTAGCTTTACTATGTGATGCGCACAGCATACAAGTATAGACTGGATCGCCTGAATTGGAACAAAACATTTCAGGCTCGTTTATTTGAAAATGGTTTGATGGTGCTACCCGCAAGTAGGCTAAGACGTGGATTTGCCACCCTCGGGTGGGCTTAGAAAACATGGTTTTGCCACTATCCAGTGGGCTTAAAACTCACAATTAATGATTTGTTCCAATTCAGATAACCCAACCTTCACCCACAGGCACTCAAGCAGATATATCACATAAGCAATTAGCCTCATGGTAAGCATGCTATCATGGCAATCACTCACACACATGCAAGGATGCTAAAGCATAAAACATACCGAGTACTCCAAGCCAAATAGAAGCTAATTAGAAATCCATGCATGATCCTAACTATACAGCAATGCCTCTAATGCAACACAGTGCAAAAATGCAACTATAGCAGGCTCGCCTTTTCTAAACATGGCATATGAAATGCTACAGCTAACATGTATTCAAACTTGGAATTGAAATACAAATGCAGTTAGTATGATGCGCCGAGCCCGATGCATGCAATACAGATGAATGAATGCAAACATGTTATCATACTGTATGCTAATTGAAACATGCCCTAATCTAACCATCATAAGCAGGTAAATAAAAGGGAAGAAAGACGTGGGGTTGGAAGACATACATCACACGCGAGCACACTTATTACAGTTGTGCCCTCGCACAGAGTGTCCGAATAAAATAATATACAGTCCCAAATACTACAGTCCGAATAAATACAAAAATCCTAATTAATTTACAAATTTAACTAGGAAAGCTGTAAACTAGCATGCAAGCTAGGGACTGCCTCGACTCTGATGAATGATGTATGCTTGGGCTGCCTTGCGCGGAAATCCACTGGGATGCCCCAATTGGCCTCTGTTTTGCAGTTTATTCTTGGAAAGCGTGCCAAGCTCCGGAAGGTTGCTGATTCTTGATTTGTTGCAACAGAGAGCAGGAAAGGGGCATAGCAATGTATTTTCACAAATGTATGCGTGCCTCGATCCTCGTGCCACCAATCACGCATCTCGATGCATGGTGGCCGAGGGGTCGAATTGTGTAACTCGATATAGAATGAATGCACATGAAAACACAATGAGACCTAAACTCCATCATGGGTAATCCGGAGTGTCGGTGACAGGGAATTGAGACACGTTCCGTCACTCGGAGTACGGAACGTACCTCGTTTTTCGTGCTCGGGCTAACTCCTATCCCAAACACAATGCAATATGCATGATATGCATGAAATGCAACTAAGATGCAACCTAGCATACACAATGCTATGAAATGGCATACACGATGCACGAGGTAATATGGCATACACAATGCGCTAACAGATAATCTAACATACGCAATGCTATGAGATGAAATGGCATACACAATGCATAATGGGCTTACACTAACATGAGTGGACCTCAGCCACACTCACATAAGAGGCCATTAGATGAAAATGAGACAACTCGAGATGTGCGCACGCATACACGCAAACCGAGGACCGACCCTAAGGCACCAAATGCCACTCTAACAAGACATGACAAAGCATGGAACATGGCATACTAGCATGCAAATTTCAGAAGCGAGGTATGATGCAAAACAGCCCCCGAACATAGAAACATGGCACCCGATGCATGACATGTGACCCGAAACATGAAATTAGGCACATGCATTGGCCTACAGCTATACAAAACATGCATTATTTGGACATGGAATGTAAAGACAGAGTCAATATAGCCCAAAAATAAGCACATTTACAGTTCTAAGCAAGGTCAAACAGCGAATGAAAATGGGGCTAAACTACCATGCAAAAATGGCCCCGAAAGCAAGCTAATGAAGCAAGTCACAGCTGCAGGTCCCAAACTGAAGAGGGGCCCAAAATATGATATTTTACAGTTCTGAAAAGAGCCCAAAAACAAACGCAGGTATGGCTAAGCTCTCATGCAAGAAATGGGCCAAAAGAGGGACAAAGAAGCAAGTGAAGGTTGCTGGCCTCAAACACAAGAGGGTCCTTCAACAAAGTTGAATAGGGACCCAAAACATGGCATTTTAAAGTTGGTGACCAGACCCAAAACAGCATATATACAAGCCAAAAATACTATGCAAAATATGACCAAAAAGAGAGATATAACACAAAGTACAAAAAATATGCCTCAAAAAGTGAAAGACCCTTAATTAAACATGAAGCGGGGGTCAAAATAATGCCACTTTCAGTTCAGAGAAGAGCCCAAAAATAGAAGCACAAAAGGCTAACAAATCATGCAAAAATGAGGCCAAAAGAGGGATATAAAGGAAAGTGGAAGATAGAAGCCTCAAACAGCAATGACCCCTTCAACAATGTTGAATAAGGGCTCAAAATGAGTCACTTTACAGTTTATTACATGCCTCAAAACAATTTATACATAGGCCAAAAATACTACACAAGAAATAGGCACACAAGAGAGACAATGAAGCAAGTGCAACAAGGAGGCCTCAAACAGTGAGAGGACCTTAAACGAAAGTGAAAAAGAGCTCAAAATAAGCCTAGTTCCAGTTAGGGTTGGAGCCCAAATATGCAAGCATATATGGCTTAGAAAAGATACAAAAATAAGCTCAAAAGAGAGGGAATGTTACTCACCCTTGAAGACCAAACTTTGATAGCTTCTTGGCTTGAGTTTGGTGGCTCCTTAGCTCTAGAAATGGCCCTGAAGTTTCTGGAATGGATGATGGTGGTGTGGTGCTTGGTGGTGGTGTGAAAAGGGTGTAGAAAGTGTTAGGTTTTGAGCTTAGAATAGAGAGGGAGAGAGAGATAATGAAAGGGGCTTGAGGCAAATTTTTGTAACCCTAAACCAGCAGCTGGAGCTGCTGATATATAGGCAAGAGAGGGAAGAAAAAGGGGGGGGGGAAATGGAGGGAAATGAGTCAAGTTTCCCTCCAAAAAGTTGCCCCCCAGATGCAGAATTTGGGGGGAAAATGAATACACAGCTGTAAGGAACAGGGTGCAAGGATCATGACCGGCTGGTTATTGGAGCTCTAGGTGGCCGGTCGGCTACTTCCCATGGCCGGTCGGCTAGGGTTCAAAAGGGTCAAGAAGGATTAGTGGCCGGCCACCACATATTGGTGGCCTCCCATGTGTGCTTAACACAACCCTGTGGTCAAAAACTGGAGACAATGAACCAGGAGAGAGAACAATCCACTTTTCAAAGGGGTTCAAAAGGGTCAACAACAATTACTGGCCGGCCACCAAATATTGGTGGCCTCCCAGATGTGTACATCACAAATATGGGGTTTGGGGTGCAAGAAAATGGCCCAAGGGTGTTCAAAATTGGCTTTGAAGTGAGAAAAATGGGCGACGGAGGGCGACGGAGGAATAAAATTGGTTGCTAGAACAATTACTGGCCTCCCACCCTACTACGACCTTTCTAATGATAAAACAGAGGTCTCTGCCAAAAACGAACCAAAACCGATGCAAAATAAAAGGTTCGGGGGCTGAAACGCGCAGCCCGGGGCCCCGAAAACTGACTGTTAGGCACCGGGAGTGGTGTAGGACAACGAAGTTGGTTTTTGGAGCCTTAGTGTCCCTCAAAAGGGAGCAAATAAGATGCATGCCAAAAACTGGAGCAAACGGAGGTGGTTAAGCGGTCCCGAACTGAGGCACACGGCCAACGGCTCCGAAAAACCAAAAACCGGACTCCAAACGGGCGAAAATGGCCTATGACCACAAAACGTAGCCTACGGCCACTGAGAGATGGTCTACAAGACCTCTCCCACCCTTCGGGAAGAGAAACAGAGAAAACCGAGCCTGGTTCGCAAATCGAGAGAAGGTACGAAAGAGTCCGAAAGTCCGAAGACAAGGCTCGCAGCTAAGACTATGTGACTTCCGAACGAGCACGATATGCAATATCACCAAGCGCTCTATCGGTGATGTCTGGGTCTTAAGGTCGATCAAAAATGGGGTGTCTACAGTTGCCCCTCTTTGACAGAACTCGGAAGTCACAAGTGACGGGAGTGAATGTCAAAGCCCAGAGACGACCCATTTTTGACAAGGCCGAAGACTTAGACAAACATACTGAATAACAAAGAAATGTGCCCACAGGCATGCCCGCAGGCGGGGGCAAAATGAAAAATGATATGCACAAAGCCGAACGTAGCTCATGATCATGCAAATGCAGCAAGCTGTAATGAGGCAAGTATTCGCAAATAGATGCAACAGTTTTAAGCAAGAATGCAAAGGAACAACTACATTTCATGCAGTTAGGAGTGCAGAGAGTTATTCAACTCTCGTCGCGTCTCACACGGAGAAGATACGATACCTGCACGATTCGTCTGGTCGCTGTAGACACCCCATTTTTGACCGTCCTCAAGACTTGGACGTCATCGTTTGAACACTCGGTGATTATCCTTGTTTGTGTTCGTTTGGAGTTCCCGGAGGTCTCGGCTCACGCGCCTTGCCTCAGGATCTCCGAACTTGACCGTTTAGTGTCTGGTTTTGCACCAAACACTTGCATCTTGCCTTTGAGAGGCAGAGTGGGGCTTGTAGACCATCCCCACCCATCACCGGCAGTGGCTAGATGCCACCGGCTGGTTTTTGCTGCCACCGGCAATATAGTTTGCCGG
>NW_021025623.1:608997-632164 GCF_004153795.1 Camellia sinensis | reverse complement strand
GTGGTGTTTTGAAAAGTTGATAAAAAATTAATTTTTTAATTTTTTTTTTATAATTTTTTATGTAAAAAAATTAAAAGTTAAAAGTTAAAAAGTTAAAAAGTTAACTTTTTACTAATTTTTCAAATTGCCCTAGGTGGTGGTATGGCAATTGTGGGGGTAAGATGGTGATGGTGGTAGTGAAATAATAATGGCAATAATAGTGGTAATATGGTGAGACAATTATGCCTAATAGTGGTGATGATGTAGTAATAGTGAAGTGACCATGGTTGTGGAGGTAAAAATAATAATTGTTAGTAAAATTGGTGTGATTGTTGGGATAACTTAATAGTGGCATAATTATAAAATGTTACAAATTGAGCATTTAGTATTTATAGTTAAATAAAATCTTGTAACTAAAAAATTAATTTAAATTTTAATCTATTTTTAAAAAGTAATTAAAAATTTGATTATAGAAGAATTCACTTTTAAATACTAAAAATTAAGTTATCAGACACTACATTTATTTATATATTGATTTATAAGTAATATATAAATAGCATTGAAAAGAAGATAGTAAGAGTATCTCTAATGAGTCTACATCCTTTGCCATGGTTTCCTATCATATTTGTTGTCATGTCCCAAAACGACGTTATTTTGGGAAGAAATTTTAAAAAAACAAAACAAAACAAAATTGAAGAGAGAATAAGAGAGAGGCACGAAGAAGATAAAGAGGCACCACTCTTAGGCAACTCACCCATTGATCTCATCAATCTCTGATTGGCCTAAACTTTCTTTGGAACAATACCCATATCAAAGTCCATCACTTCACCAATTGGTGTGTGGTCTGAGCCAAAAATATCACTGCAATGTATGTGAAATGGTGGTTACATTTGGGCAACAATTTAAGAGTCTTATCTTATTGAAACTCATTCAAGCAAACAGAGCACTCTATTCCATCAACTTTGTTATACTTACAAATTGGAATTAAATGGATGATTGATGGGATTTTCAGACTCAAACCCTAGATCTAGGGTTTGTAGCGGCGAAGAGAAATCGAGAGAGAAGAGCCTTATGATGGGGGCAACTGTGAAATGGTGACCAATGATAGTGGCTGGGTGTTAGCGGCGAGATCGCATGAGAGAAAGGGGCTTACGACGGTGGAGCTGGAGGAGGAAGAGGAAGGAGCGTAGATGGATTGCAGCAGCGAGATGGTGGCATGCCGGTGGGTATGGAAAGGGAAGGAGTGGAAAAGGGATGGCGAGTTTGCCGGAGAGTGGGTGACGACGGGATCTCCGGCGATGTTTTTTGTCTTTCTTCTTCTCAATTTTTTTTTTTTTTTAAAGTTTCTCAGACCCAAAGTTTGACATCATTCTTTCTTCTCTCTGGGAAATCCTGTTGCTCTCATCCATGGTGTTTGTTTTGTTTGGTTGCTAAGAATTAAGGTGAAAGGAAAATTTCAGCTTCAAAATTGCATGACTACTCTTCAATGTCTCAACATTGGTTCCCCTCTCTTTGTCCTCTCCTCTCTCTTCTGTTTGTTTGTTTTTTTTTTTCTTTTCCTTTTCTTTTATTTAACAAGCACATGAATCTCATATAAAACAAACATTTCGAGCCATTCGGGGTAGCTCATTTCGAGCTATCCAACAGTTCTGATTCATATACAATACATAAAAAAGGAAAATGTTTTTTCCCCCTAATTTCAGCCCCCCGAATCCCCCAAATGAGATAGGAGAAAAAGAGAAGAGAGAAAGAGAAGAGAGGGGAAGAGGAGGAGCCCGCCGTCGCCCTCCGCCCGATCGTCGCCCTCCGTCGCTCGTTGCAGCAGCCCCGCTCGTCGCAGCTTCGCCTCTGCCTCGCAGCCCCGTCCTCGCCTCTACCTCCGCCTCCGCCTCCAGCCCAATTTTGTTGGCCCTCTCCCCTCCAGTTCTTCTTCTTCTTCTTCTGATTCTTCTTCCTCTTTCTCCTTCTTTTTCTTCCTCCTCCTCCTTCTTCCTTCTCTTCCTCTGATTCTCTTCTTCTGAAGAAAAAAAATAAAAAATAAAAAACGACGTTGTTTTTGAATTTGGGGGATTCAGGGGGGGCTGTCTTTCGAGCTACGTAGCATGACTCTAATATGATATTGCTTTGGGTTGCTTTTTCAAAAATGAATATTATAATATTTTTAGTTCAACAATGACATATTCGCCACAATTAACACAAATGTTAACACCTGACAGGTTTAACATCAATGCTAATGCTAGCAGCTCCATTAAATAGGATAACAAGCATCACAAAGCTCACCAATTGATAAAATCTGACATTAATACAATAATAATATCAATTATATAATATATACACATCATAAGAAATGTATGAATTTTCTATGATAAAAGATAAAAATATTTGTTATGTGCAATGTTATTTTGTGGTAAAAATTATGGGTTTTTACTTTAAGATTCATGATATTAAAATTTTATAAAATAAAAGATATGTAACATTTTTATAATAGTTAAAGTTCCTCAACATTTTCACAAAGAAATTTCAGCGCAAAGAAATTTGTCTTCATAAAGAAATTTCAACTCTTCACAAAAAATAAATTTCTTTGTGACAAATTGAAATTTTTCTAATAATATTATTGAGAGATCTTAACTAATAAGAAAAAATATATATATATATTAGACCTCTCCTACTACCAAAAGTTGGAAAGGGATGTTTTATTCATTGTTTCTAAAAATTACCATTATTAAATTTATGATATGAACATCAAAGCGAAAGTGAAAGTAAAAATTATGAATGATATAGTGTAAATGTTACACACTTATGAGTTGTTATGATTATGTTATATATATTGTGATGACGTGTATACACCATGACAACATTTATCTTTTTAAATGTACACGCCATAACAACTTTCTAAAATATTATGTATTGAAATATTTTTGAAAATTCAAAAATTATTTTTGATAACACAATAATCATATAGAGTGATTAAGAATCTCTTTATACATTTCAGACTCGAAAAGGATTGGAGGTGATTGGTAGGAATGGTAATGGGTCGGGCCGGGGCTGAGGATGACACTCCCCGTCCCCGATCCCCGACGAGGAAGGCATCACCTCCCCCACCCTTGCCCCCTAACGGGGATCAGGTTTCCCAACCCAAAAAAATCCCCGACAGACCTGTTCACAACACACACAGAGATCTGTTCAACAAAATAATAATAATAATAATAATAATAATAATCTGTATATGGACAACAATCAACAGCAGATCTAGAACACACAATCAACAACGGATCTAAAAAAATTTAATCTCTATATATACGTACAACAATCAACAACAGATCTAGAACACACATACATATCTATATATAGAACAACAATCATCAAAAAATGTAATCTATATATGAACAACAATCATCAACTTAAAAAAAAAAAAAAAAAAAAAAAAAAAAAAACAACAACAACAGATTTGTTCACTACACACACACACACACACATATATATATAGAGAGTTGTTTAGGTCGGTGGCTTGACGGTTCACGGACCACGATCTGTTAGATCGGTGGCTTGACAGTTTAGATCAGTGGCTTCACGTCGGTGGCTTCATGGTGGTGGATCTGGATGATGATGATGATGACGACGACGACGACGAGGAGAAATGAGAGAATGAGAGAGAAATCAGAGTGAGTGAGTGAGTGAGGAGGGAGAGGGAGAGGGACATAGAGAGTGAGGGAGAGGGAGATGAGAACGCGGCGAGTGTGAGTGTGAGAGGAGGGTTTGGTTTATATATATATATAGGGGTAAAATGGTAATTTTACTTCGGGGACCAACGAGGACGGGCCGGGTATGGGGTTGGGACACATATCCCCGTCCCTGACCAAAAACTAATCGGGAATTGATTTTTAAATACCATCCTCGTTCCGTTGGGGATATTTTTTGAGAAAAAATCGCTCAAATCAGGGTCAGGGGATCAAGTTTTCAATTTGAACTCACTCGATAAATTCATACTATACATTTGTTTATCGATTCAATTGAAACTAGTTTGAAACAAATTAAAATAAAATAAAAAATAAACTTAATTTATTTAAAATAAAAATAAGGGTTCATTACACTTTTTACTCCTAAACTATCACCAAATTGTTGACTTAATTCTTGAATTATCGATTGAGCTATTTAGTCCTTAAAGTAAATAAATTAAAATTTATTTAGTCTCTAAACTATCAGCTAAATTTATTAAGTTCCTAAAATATTTAATTCAAATCTATTTAGCCCTTGAAAAGTTTATAAAAACAAAATATAAATTCATAAGTATTATAAATTCGTAAAAGGCCCTATCTACTTAAAATATAAGCCTTTTATCTAGCAGATTTCGTTTATAATTTTTTATTGATTGCTTTTAAATTTTTTGTTAAATTTTTTTATAATTTAATTAATATATTATTTTGTTCTATTATAATTTGTAGCAAAGTGCAATTATTCAAATTATCTAATTCTATTTCTTCAGTATGTGTGATGCTCATAAAATTTTATTGACAATACCAACCAAATTTTGATACTAATTTAAACACACACAAGAAAATACTTTTTAAAGATAAAAAATACTTTGTTTTTTGATACATGTAAGAACAATATAGTTTTATACCTATGGGAGAGGATATAAACGTTTGACCTGGAATAGCTACAACGCCCCTACCACTTGATAGAAATCACAAAATTTCTAAAAAGAGGTGAGAGATTAGCTGCTAGAATTTGAGGACTTTGGATTCATGAGTTTCCTAAAGATTATGCTCTTTTAA
Organism: Camellia sinensis; assembly: GCF_004153795.1. Classification (NCBI taxonomy): domain Eukaryota; kingdom Viridiplantae; phylum Streptophyta; class Magnoliopsida; order Ericales; family Theaceae; genus Camellia; species Camellia sinensis. Next base: position 627,410 of record NW_021025623.1, on the reverse strand, counting down.
ATAGTTTGGTACACGGTAGCAATCACACAAGTTGCTAGCTAAACCCATCAGGCTATCACGTGATTTCAATAATTACATTGAAGTTTTAATTTAGAGTGAGTGTTCTAATAATTTTGCATTTGTTTTGTGTTTGGAAATGAATAATTGCAAAATTTGATCAGTTCATTCTTCTAAATCTTTAATATATTGATTAAATAAAATAAAGGATATACAATGACAACTTAGAAAATCATGCTCTGTATATTAATTATTTAGTGATAAATTAGATCTCTTTCACTTACTTCTTAAAATTTTTAAATGCTATATTTAGATTAAGAATTTTTAAAGAGATTTGTAGAGGAAAAATCAAAGGTCACAGAAAAGTAAATGAAATTAAAGTTATTAGTCACCCTCCAAAAAAAAGTTATTATTATTATTTTCACTTTTTCCTTGCCCTTTTTTCTTTTCATACATAAATTTTCTCTCAAATTATTAATCCAAACACAATCTAATTTTGGTATTATGGTTTGGGGTTAAATTAGCCAAAATAGACAAAAAATTTACTAAGACAAAATGTTACATTCAAACCATAATCATTTTATTTTTAATCTCACAAAAGTCAAAAAATTCAAAAAAAAAAAAAAAAAACCAATCCAAACGAATTTTTTAACCCGAGTTAAAATAGCTAAAAAGTCAACTCAAAAAGCTAATTGTCAAACGGCATTTTCTCTAGGCTATTAACATATCAATTAGGGGTGCTCAGCGGATGTTCCGATTTGCCCAAACCAACCGAACTGAATCGATCCGCCGCATTTTGGACAAATGCGTGATGACGAGCAGACGATTGCAGATCAATTTTTTTCAATCCGCCTAGTTTTGGACAGATAGCGGGTTTGAGGTTTCATTAGCCGCAACCGAACTGTCAAACCGCAAGCACCCCTAGTAATTTGTAAGACTTTAGAGTTTTCAATTTATTTAGATATTCTGTTTGTATTTTCAATTGAAAAAAAAAATGTAGATATTCTGTTGTGGTTTCAATTTAGAAATCTTTTTATCAAATGACAAGTGTTGATATTTGGTGTTTTTGTGTAAAAAATATAAGGCTTAATTTTGTAATTTTTTAAAAAAATCAAATTAAATAGTTTTTGAATAAAAAAAAAGTAATGAAATAGTTTTGATAATGCATGGTTTTCTTATGTGTATTTATTGTTGGTATTTGACAATTTACTTGATAATCTTTTAGTTATATTGAGTTGGATTGTTATCTAAAAAAAAATGTTGACAAGTTGTTGTATTATGTTTAAAATTTGTACAAGTTTAAACCACCAAACCAATTCGCCAGTCCGCTCAATCCGCATTCGCTAATCCGGCGGACAGATGTGGATTGATTTTTTTTAATTTGCTAATTCGGCGGACAGATGGCGAATTAGAGGTTTTCCGGCCGTAACCGAACCGCGAGTACCCCTAATATCAATTATGGTAGAATCTAGGTTATCTATTTTTTTGGTTAATGAATAAACTCTCTAAATTTGTCCTCCGCCAACTTTAAAATCAACTACCTAATGTCGGTTTATCCAAAGTAAGATGAGGGGCAAACCTTAATTGTGTACACTGACTTCACAACACACACACCATTTAAGTCACGTGGTGCAACTACCAGAGGTTACCTATTATTATGATAGAATTATTTTATCAAATTGAGCAAACAAATCCTACAAGTAGAGTAGGGTCTAGGGTCATAATCGCTTAAGTAACATCAAATTTGAATAATATAAAATATATATATATCACAGTGATACTTCTAAAAAATTATTACAATTTTAGGGTAAAAATTATGATTTTAATAATTAATATTTATAAAATTTATTATTTATCTACATTTAAAAAAAATTAAACTAAATTAAAATTTTTCCAACCAAAAAATTGATTAAAAACTTGATTTGATATGGGATGTTGTAATGACTTCTTTTCAAATTTAACTAGCAGTTTAGTGAAAAATTAAATGTTGTGATCCTCCCTTAAAATTTTCATTAAATTCCTTCTAAAAGTTTTAAATTTATCTCCGAAAACATTTTTCATAAAATCTGATGAAAAACTTATTTTTGTCTTGATTTGATGAAAATTTCAATAAAAACTTAATTTGATATAAGTTTAAGTGATATATAAATATATAAAAATAATAATTGGTTTAAATTAAGTGTTTATTTAAAATTTTCAATTGAATTATTATTATGTGACATGTGTAATATTTTATGTTGGGAATTTTAATGAGTTGGTATAACATTATTGGTGATTGAAATTTGAATAATTTGTTATTAATATAAAAACTAACTTAAATGATTAATGGTATATATAAAGTTAATGATAGAGGGTTAATACCAGTTATTCAGGATGAGTCCTAGATTTTAATAATTTTTACATAAATTGTGTCGCGAAACCCTAATATGGCATGGGGCTTATTTGAACCCTTATCGGTATTTGGTTTTAGAATAAGGGTGGATGTGTGGGTGGCACGTAGGGAAGTTACGTACCCCTGACAGACCGTTCTCTTGGGGCAGATCACGGATGCCACGACTTGGGTATATAACTCCAGGTGTGGGTATCTTTGGTAATTCTTGAATATTTGACCAAGGGGGAGTTTCCAAATTAACCGTGGCCATGGCTTAATGGTTGGTAAGAAAATCTCTTGGATGAGATTTTGAGCGTCACCTAAACTATTAAAATTCTCGAAATTATTATAATAGTTGTTACATTTATCATGCTATTAATTATTATTATTATTTTAATTATTATGGTTTGATTATTTTCTTTTAAAAGAATGGTAGGTTGGTTATGTTTTCTTATTGTGTTGTAAAACTCAAGGCATATATTTTGTTGCCCTGGCGTTTCATACCAGATTATGCCGAAGAAGGGGCTGAGGCTGAATTTAGAGCTGCTGTTAATATTGAACATTGTCTAACTTAAAGTCAAGGCTTTATTAAAATAAAATTTTATTATCTCTTGTATTAGTATTTAAAAAAGGTTGTGACATTGAATGTGAACTTGTAATTTTATTTTATTTTTTTGTTTGGTTGAACTTTGACTATTTGAAAATTTAAAATTTCCTAATTAGTTGTTAAAATTTTATTTAGCAAGTTATTGGTTATTTAAATTTTATGATGTTTCAAAAAAAAATTTGGGGCGTCACATATACACAAATACCTCGAGACAATAACAAGAAAACAAATCCGTACTCCACATGTCTTAAGCATGGTAATCCAAGGATACACCTTTCTATAACAAAATGCCAATTTACCAAATAGCGACTAGAAGGTAATGGAACCTCTACTAAGTTCTCCAGGCACTAGCTGAAAGGTACTAGCACCTTTCATTCTAAGCATAGACAATTCTCCAAGTGCTAGCTGAAAGGTAATGGTAGCTCTCATTTTCAGCGCAATATATGTTACCAACCATCACAACATGTTAAAAGCATAAATACCATGAGTGTAATACATAGACATAAATCTTTTCAACATAACAGTGTCATCCTCCACCGATAACCAAGGACAAAACCTCTAAACACATGAATTTAATACACGTAATGTCATACTCCGATTCTCATGAGACTTTAAGTCCAACAACAATAATAATAAATAAAGTGTTCATAACCTAACCTCAAGTTCATTCTTAAATTTACAAAGAGTTATGATATCATTTTCTTTTAAAAATCAATTTCCTTATTTCCAAGTTACAATACTCCAAATCTTTATCCAAAATCCATTCTCTTCATTTCACAAAATTAGATCCATGGATATTAAAACCATAACCCAATTCAACTCAACTCAACATAATTAATCCAAAACAATCCCAATATCATGGTTAACTCTCCTTTTTAGCAATTAATACATTTACACAATTCATATTAAACAAAACATAACCATTATTCAATTTTATCCATTTTCACCTCATTACTTGCGAGTAATTAAATTAGGGTTTTTCCTTCATCTTTCTCAATATTGACCAAAAAGGCCTAATTAACATCAACAAACAACAATAACCACAATTAAGACTCAAAATACCTAAGTATTTGCCCAAAGATCTAAACCCCTCAATTAATCTATTAAATCGAATAAGAAAATTTAGGGTTTCCTCTCCTTTCAACAACCACATGCTAATTAACACAGCGTTCTAATAATTTTGCATTTGTTTTGTGTTTGGAAATGAATAATTGCAAAATTTGATCAGTTCATTCTTCTAAATCTTTAATATATTGATTAAATAAAATAAAGGATATACAATGACAGCTTAGAAAATCATGCTCTGTATATTAATTATTTAGTGATAAATTAGATCTCTTTCACTTACTTCTTAAAATTTTTAAATGCTATATTTAGATTAAGAATTTTTAAAGAGATTTGTGGAGGAAAAATCAAAGGTCACAGAAAAGTAAATGAAATTAAAGTTATTAGTCACCCTCCAAAAAAAAGTTATTATTATTATTTTCACTTTTTCCTTGCCCTTTTTTCTTTTCATACATAAATTTTCTCTCAAATTATTAATCCAAACACAATCTAATTTTGGTATTATGTTTTGGGGTTAAATTAGCCAAAATAGACAAAAAATTTACTAAGACAAAATGTTACATTCAAACCATAATCATTTTATTTTTAATCTCACAAAAGTCAAAAAATTCAAAAAAAAAAAAAAAAACCAATCCAAACGAATTTTTTAACCCGAGTTAAAATAGCTAAGAAGTCAACTCAAAAAGCTAATTACCAAACGGCATTTTGTCTAGGCTATTAACATATCAATTAGGGGTGCTCAGCGGATGTTCCGATCTGCCCAAACCAACCGAACTGAATCGATCCGCCGCATTTTGGACAGATGCGTGATGACGAGCGGACGATTGCAGATTAATTTTTTTCAATCCGCCTAGTTTTGGACAGATAGCGGATTTGAGGTTTCATTAGCCGCAACCGAACTGTCAAACCGCAAGCACCCCTAGTAATTTGTAAGACTTTAGAGTTTTCAATTTATTTAGATATTCTGTTTGTATTTTCAATTGGAAAAAAAAATGTAGATATTCTGTTGTGTTTTCAATTTAGAAATCTTTTTATCAAATGACAAGTGTTGATATTTGGTGTTTTTGTGTAAAAAATATAAGGCTTAATTTTGTAATTTTTTAAAAAAATCAAATTAAATAGTTTTTGAATAAAAAAAAAGTAATGAAATAGTTTTGATAATGCATGGTTTTCTTATGTGTATTTATTATTGGTATTTGACAATTTACTTGATAATCTTTTAGTTATATTGAGTTGGATTGTTATCTAGAAAAAAAATGTTGACAAGTTGTTGTATTATGTTTAAAATTTGTACAAGTTTAAACCACCAAACCAATTCGCCAGTCCGCTCAATCCGCATTCGCTAATCCGGCGGACAGATGTGGATTGATTTTTTTTAATTTGCTAATTCGGCGGACAGATGGTGAATTAGAGGTTTTCCGGCCGTAACCGAACCGCGAGTACCCCTAATATCAATTATGGTAGAATCTAGGTTATCTATTTTTTTGGTTAATGAATAAACTCTCTAAATTTGTCCTCCACCGACTTTAAAATCAACTACCTAATGTCGGTTTATCCGAAGTAAGATGAGGGGCAAACCTTAATTGTGTACACTGACTTCACAACACACACACCATTTAAGTCACGTGGTGCAACTACCATAGGTTACCTATTATTATGATAGAATTATTTTATCAAATTGAGCAAACAAATCCTACAAGTAGACTAGGGTCTAGGGTCATAATCGCTTAAGTAACATCAAATTTGAATAATATAAAATATATATATATCACAGTGATACTTCTAAAAAACTATTACAATTTTAGGGTAAAAATTATGATTTTAATAATTAATATTTATAAAATTTATTATTTATCTACATTTAAAAAAAATTAAACTAAATTAAAATTTTTCCAACCAAAAAATTGATTAAAAACTTGATTTGATATGGGATGTTGTAATGACTTCTTTTCAAATTTAACTAGCAGTTTAGTGAAAAATTAAATGTTGTGATCCTCCCTTAAATTTTTCATTAAATTCCTTCTAAAAGTTTTAAATTTATCTCCGAAAACATTTTTCATAAAATCTGATGAAAAACTTATTTTTGTCTTGATTTGATGAAAATTTCAATAAAAACTTAATTTGATATAAGTTTAAGTGATATATAAATATATAATAATAATAAGTGGTCCCAAAAAATTTTCACTTTCTCACTTTCTCACTTTCTCTTTTCTTCCCATTTTTTTTCTAAAGATTTCTCAGGTATCTCTCTCATGTGTGGTCCCTTTCATCCCCCTCCCTTTCTCTCACTCTTCTCCCTTCTCTCCATCATTTATTTAACTATTCAAACTTGAATTTTAATTTGGTTCAAAAGATTCAACTTATTTAAATGCTTTTATGAATTTAAATAGTTTAAATTGATTTTGAATGGACTCTATTACAAATTATTTTAAAAATTATATTTACCGTTGACAGAATTGCATTCTGATTAAGTGATTATCGATATCCGATTAATGTAATTTTTTTAATAGAAATGATATATTGAACGATTTGAATCATATCTCACTCAAATATATCACTAAAATGCAAGTTTGAAATGACTAAAAAAAAGTAATTTTTTTTTAACAATTATTAAATACATCGAATTTTTTAAAAAATTTTAAAAATAAAAAATTACTAAAAAAATGCATTCATTAGAGTTATTGCTTATTTTATTGTATTTATTTATTTATTTATTTATTTATTTATATATTTATATATTTATTTGAGTTTGCATTATGATATTAGTATTCCAAGTGAAGTAACTCTTCAACGACACCCTTAAAATGAAGGGTATTGACTACACCGTTGTTGATGCATTCTTTAAATTATACATATAATAGTTGCATGGAAAAAATGATAAAAGTGCAAATAAGATGACATTATGAACCCACCCACCTTAAGAATTTTGGAAGGTCAATCTGAATTGAATTCCAAATACAATTATAGTAGATTACAAGTTGTAGGTGGAAGGCATGTGGTGGATGGTGCTTCATGGTTCTTGAGCGAGAATTGTCTTCATGGCTCTCTCTCTTTGGAGCAGGAGCTTGGATTGGATTGCCAATTAAATGATTCCCATGTATATTTCGACATTTTATTTTATATTTGTTAGTATTAGATTTTAGGAAAATTCTTTGGTACATCTTCAAAATGTGATCTTTAATTAAGACTATTGTAATATTAATTATGAATTGTGTAAATCATTTATAAAAAAATGAGATTCATTCAATAATCGTAATCACTTGATTTTATCATCTACGAATTTTTTTATTATAAATTATAGCGATCCCGGGTTTACCCTTGTTGTATAGTGATCCAGACTTGTGTCTGTACCTCAAATAGACACCTGAAAAGAAATGAACACTCTGGTCAGGGGTGCCGGAATTAGCACTCCGACGGACAAGTCAGTCTCTACTCTCTCTGGGTTACTTGTATTTTAAGTTAAGCATACTAGTTCTCACATACCTTTCTTCGACTGTTGTTCCTTTATTTATATTCGTTTCCCGGACCTCGGGGCCTGATCCGCTTTTCGCTCACTATCCGCTTATTTATTCGGCCCCATAGTTCAATAGTTAATCGGCCTATTTATTGCATTCGGCCTCCTGATCGTGCAGGTTATAGCCGAATAATGTCTATCTTCTAGAGCGTACGCTTCTGATTCTACTATTTATTCGGCTCCCACAATTGCCCCTCAAACTCCCCATTAACGGCAGTTAATTGGCTCAAATAGACACCTGAAAAGAAATGAACACTCTGGTCAGGGGTGCCGGAATTAGCACTCCGACGGACAAGTCAGTCTCTACTCTCTCTGGGTTACTTGTATTTTAAGTTAAGCATACTAGTTCTCACATACCTTTCTTCGACTGTTGTTTCTTTATTTATACTCGTTTCCAGGGCCTCAGGGCCTGGTCCCCTTTTCGCTCACTATCCGCTTATTTATTCGGCCCCATAGTTTAATAGTTACTTGGCCTATTTATTGTATTCGGCCTCCTGATCATGCAGGTTAGAGCCAAGTAATGTCTATCTTCTAGAGCGTACGCTTCTGATTCTGCTATTTATTCGACTCCCACAATTGCCCCCCAAACTCCCCATTGATGGCAGTTAATTGATGTGTTGGGTTTCGAATTTGAAAAATCAAGAGAAACAAAAGTTAGGCGGCTTCACCTATCCCAATGTGAATGTCAAAACGCACACGCATTTCAGTCATCATTATACGTTCCCGCCTCATTCGTGCATCTTTTGCATTCATTATGATTTGAAACTCCAGTCTTTTCAAATGCATGCTTTTTTTGAATATTTAAGCCTCCTAGATTGCCAGCCGGTATCTCTCCACTGTCTTGCGTCTTCTGCAACTTTTTCCCGTCTCTCCTTGTCTCCTTTGCCTTTCGTAAGTTTTCTTCTCTTCTCTTTGTAATCCTATTTTCCGTGTTCATTTTTTATTTACAATACCCTTGAGTCCTTACTAGAATGGCTAAGCATTTGAAAGACCTCCTTTCCGATGGTCGTATTTCTGGGTTCCGACGACATTTTTCTATCCCTGATGATGTCCATCTATCTCTAGTGACGGACAATACTCTTGATATGGAGAGAGATGACCAAAATACAATCGTTTTTCCTCTCCTGTCCATTGCGGAGGGCGAAGTTCGCTTTCCCCTACACCTATTTCTTAGGGCCGTCCTCTGCCATTGGGGTCTGATTCTTTCCCAACCCAATGTGAATTTTTTTCAAATCATAATGGAAATCGTAGAGTTGAACCGACGCCTTAGGATCAACCTTGGCATTCCGACAATTCGGCACTGCTACGCTTTAGCCAAATCCTCTGGTCAGCTCGGGCGCTACTTTCTCAGGGCCAAGGACACTGACCATCACTTGGTAACCATGCTTGCCAGCTCTGGCAAACGAGTTGACGATGTAATGGTCAATGTCCAAGGCAACTAGGAATTCGGCGAAGGCGAAGATTGCCTAGACCCTATTCCCAGATGGAGGGGTGATCCAGGTTACCATGTAACTCCTTGTGTTTATTGATCTTTCTTTTATTCGGCTTTTTCTCCAAGTCTAATCCTTTGTTTATGCAAGCAATAAGTTGAAGAAGATTCTGACCTCGGCTGACGACGCAGTCTTGCGGAAATTAAGACTGCACTCAAGTATTTTGGCCGTCCAAACGTACAGAAGCAAGGGAGAGCCGCCCATATACTCTTGCGGTACGAGCCTACTTATACTACATTATCGGCCGTGGATGACATTCCGATCCCATCCGGCAAACAAAACCTTACGGCTCTTATCTTTCCCAACTTCAAAACCCTTAGGCAAATTGGTTTCGAAGCTTCTGATTCGGAGCAAGACGTAGAGCCGGTGGTCGAGGTAGTTGCCAAACCAATGAGAGAGTTCGCTGCAGAGGCCGAAGAGGTCGACGAGGCTCTAAACTCAGCATTTGAGGCAGCCGGTCTTAACCAGCCTAACTCACCGTCCACTTCGCGTTAGGCGGAGTTTTCCTTCGGAGATATTTTTACTGGTTTGGCAGATCTTCCCAGCTCCTATTCCGAGAGTATGGCGAAGAAATCTCTTTCTCAAGTGGCACGAAAAAAGAATGCTGAGCGTTTGGCCGCCCGTCAGAAAGCCGAGGCCATTAGTTCCAAACCTGTCCTCCCTGAATCATTCGAGCCGGTTGTCGTGGTTGAAACTGCTCAAATTGTTTTTGTCGAGACGGAACGGTCAGTTGGGCGTTTGACTCCAGAGGCCGATAAGGGGAGGGAGAAGGGACGCGCCGATTTCGAGGCTATCTCCGAAGAAAACCCAGTCGAAAAACGGCCGCGCTTAGAGGAGTCGGACGTGGTTGTTCCTTTTGTGGTTCAGCCAAAGATAAAAAATGTGCCGATCTCCTCGGACGCATCGGCTGTGACAGACCCAGCCGTGGTGTTGAGCCTAGCTTCGTCGGTCTCGTTGCCGGCCGGCAAGGCGACTTTCCGCTCAGAGCCGGACGTGTTAGCAATTGCATTGGCCGCTCAGACAGCTCTTCTGGTATATAGCTTGATCTTGTCTTTTGCGTTTCTGCGTATATTTTTTTTGGTTTTAATTTTCTGTTTTACAAACAGTCGGAAGGATAGCCGAGATAGGGCGGTGCTAGCACGACGCCGTCAAAGAAATCGGCCGTTTAAGATCGGAGGTGGAGGGTGAAAGGAGTAAGGCCAACTTCGAAGCAGCGAGGGCGATGATGGAGAGTGCAAGGGCGGAGGCCGAGATGGAAAGAGCGAAAAATACTGAAGAGCAGAGATTGGTCGCCGAGTAGAGGGAAAGCACGAGCGAGGAATCGTTCAAGTTAGCCAAGGAGGCACTTGCTAAAGTGGAGGCCGAGTTAGAAGAGTTGAAGAAGGCCAAGGAAAAAGCCGACTTTGAGGCTTCTGCGGCGTTTGAGGCTGGAATGGGCGCCGCCCTTGAAAACTATGTAGAAGAAGTCCCCAAATTCGAGAATCGGGAATTCAAACACGGGTGACTCAAAGCCCTTGCTGCCGCTGGAGTTACATTGGCCATGTCAATTCTATACGAGCAAGTGGACGTTGAGCCGCTTGAGTCTGATCTTAAGGCTTGATTTGGGAGACATTTTAGTTTTATTAGGTGTTTTCTATTTCAATGTATGTTCTTTGTTAGTTGATTTTCATCTTTTTTGGATTTTCAAGTGTAAAATGTCCGCTGTTAGCGCCTAATTTATGAATGAAAATTTTCTATGCTCTCAAGTTATTGCTTGTATTGTTTGTTATATGAGTACATAATTAAAAGAATTAGCAATTAGAACAAAATGTCACGACTACATGAGGCGGCAAACTTAATACCCGATTAAATTAATGAATTTGATTTATGATTGAATAAAATGAATTCATGAGGTGCCAATAGGTCAGCTCATCAGGTAGCTAGGGTACATAAGCTGATTAGCTTGACGAATCTGCCCTTAGCTGGTTCGTGAATAAGAACACCGAATGAAAACAGCATAAAACGCCGAATAACATAACACAGTACTGATGAATCGATTCGTGGAGTGGCTGGGGCACTCAAGCATACTAGATTGATGAATCTGCCCTTGCCCCAGCTGGTTCATGAACATAGAACGCCACATAACATGAACTTATGAATATTGTACTGATGAATTGATTCGTGGAGTGGCTGGGGCACTCAAGCCGACTAGATTGATGAATCTGCCCTTGCCCTAGCTGGTTCATGAACATAGAACGCCGAATGACAGAGGTTGATGGGGCGATTGGGGCATATGACTCAGTCGACGCCGAGCTGTTGAGGTTTCAATATTTAATGAGATTGCCTCGGAGGTGCTGCCCTCATAGGGAATAAATAGGCATGTACTTCGCGAACGAAGGTCCTATTTATGTGCTCAGTCAGCAACTCAATCCAGCTCTTTGAGGAAGATTAAACAAGTGTGAATGTTGAATAGACTTTTTTTCAACAGTAGAGGGGAAGCGAGGACGCTAGTTGAGCTGGAAGGAGATATGAGTCGAAGTGGTGAACCTTCGCACACGGGAAGTAGGACTTCGAGGGATCAGGAGAGACACCAATCTCCTCACCGTCGAAGTAGGTCGCCTAGGAGGGACAAGCAGCCACAGGGCAAATCTCCTCAACCCTGTTCTGGAAGGGAATCCGACGCGAATCCACACCCATTGAGTTTTGCGGTCTTCGTGGGGAATAGACCAATGACAGAGGTGGATTCAATCATTCGAGATCCAAATGTGGCAGTCGAGTTCGCTCGACAGATTTTTCCACCTGAGGTCCAACAGTCGATGGTAGGTCGGCAGGACTTTGACGTGTTTCGTGAAGGCATTCACGGGACGGTGAAGGGGCTGTACACCGCTTATGAAATCGGCATGCGTCTTCGAACCGCTCGGCGCGATATAGCGTAGAGAGATGAACACATTCGAAAGTTACAAGCTCGCGTGGAGAAGGCCGAGCATGAGCTAAGGAAAATCAAGTCCGCCGAGTCTCAATCAGCCAACCATTCCAACCCGGTTATAGAAGAGAGGGTGACTCAAAGGCTGATAAGTGATGCTATCGCCGATCGGAACACGGCTAACATGTTCGTGATTGAGACTGCGAGGGCCGCGGCCTATGAAAAAGGCTTCCATGACTGCCGAAAGGTTAGAATTCAGAAGACCAAGGAGAAACTCGCCGAAAAAGTTTGCCAATGTGAAAATCGTAAGTTTAGGCACGGTTGGATTAAGGCACTTCAGGAAGCTGAGGCTCTCCAGGCAGCAGGTGTGAATTTGGAGTTGCCGTTGTACCAACAAAATGATTTCCCCTTCTCCTTTTTCGAAATTGAGAAAAGTGATGATGAGGAAGTCGCCGAAGAGAAGAAGACCTTGTAATGCTTATGTAGATTGAGAGCAAAATTGTGTATTTATTGGCTGATTTTAATAAAACGCTTAATTTTCAATTTGTAGCGTACTTTTTATTTATGTTAGTACACTTGATGCCAATCAATTTATCTAAGGACACATTTTACTTTGAATGTTCACACGTTTTGGACTATGTTTATGCGGCCTGAACTATTCTATTTTGAATATATGCATATTTCGGCCTTTGTTTATACGGCTTGAACTATTCCATTTCGGCCTTTGTTTATACGACTTGTACGAAGGCGCCACAAATTCGGAGGCTTTAATCAGCCTAAAGGCGTCATGCGCCGAATGAGGCTCCGAATCCGGAGACTAACTGGCCAATCGTGGTATCCACGAATGGCGCTCTAAATTCGGAGGTTTTATCGGCCCAAAGGCGTCATGTGCCGATGGGGCTCCGAATTCGGTTCGAATTCGGAAGCTTTATCGGCCCAAAGGCGTCATGCGTCGATGGGGCTCCGAATCCGGAGTCTTTATTTGGCCAATCGTGATATCCACGTGTGAACTGAATTGCGCGATGAAGAAATGAGAAACTTTGCATTGCAAAAGTGAAATATGTACAAGTATCAAGCCCTACAAGTCAGATCAATGATAGAATTTACGTAAATGCATTGAATTCTAGGGCCGTGGAAGACTCCTTACAGACATGTCTTTTAGCCGATATGACCCTACTCCCGCGATCGAGTCGACCTGATAGGGGCCGTCCCAGTTAGGACCCAATTTTCCATCGGCCGGTTTCCTGGCAGCTGGAAGTACTTTCTTCAGGACCAACTCTCCCGGTGTGTATTGGCGCAGCTGAACACGTTGATTATACGACTTCGCAAGCTGTTGTTGATACCGCGCCATGGATGCAAGGGCACGATCTCTTCGTTCTTCAATCAGAACCAAATCCAAGGCTAGCATCATGTCGTTTTGGCCCATAGAGGTGCTGCCCTCGTAGGGAATAAATAGGCATGTACTTCGCGAACGAAGGTCCTATTTATGTGCTCAGTCAGCAACTCAATCCAGCTCTTTGAGGAAGATTAAACAAGTGTGAATGTCGAATAGACTTTTTTTCAACAGCAGAGGGGAAGCGAGGAAGAATTAGCAACCTTCCCGGGCTTGGCGCGCTTTTCCAAGAAATAATTGTAAAACAGAGGCTAAATTGGGGCATCCTAGTGGATTCCGCGCAAGGCAGCCCAAACATACATCATTCTCTCAGAGTCGAGGCAGTCCCTGGCTTGCATGCCAGTTTATGGCTTTCTTAGATTAATTTGTAAATTAATTAGGATTTTTGTACAATATTTTTGACTGTATTATTTATTCAGACTGTATTATTTGGGACTGTATATTATTTTTTATTCGGACCCTCTGTGCGAGGCATAATTGTGAATAAGTGTGGCGTGCGTTATGATGATATGTCTTCCAACCCCACGTCTTTCTTCACCTTTTATTTACCTGCTTATGATGGTTAGATTAGGGCATGTTTCAATTAGCAAACAGTATGATAGGATGTTTGCATTCATTCATCTGTATTGCATGCACCGGGCTCGGCGCATCATACTAACTGCATTTGTATTTCAATTCTAAGTTGAATACATGTTAGCTGGTAGCATTTCATATGCCATGTTTAGAATAGCCGAGCCTGCTATAGTTGCATTTTTGCATGTGTTGCATTAGGCATTTTTGTTATATTTAGGATCATGCATGATTTCTAACTTAGCTTTTGTTTTGGCTTTGAGTAACTCGGTGAGTTTTATGCTTTAGCATCCTTGCATGCTGTGAGTGGCTGCCATGAATAGCATGCTTACCATGAGGCTAATTTTCTTATGTGATATAACTGCTTGAATGCCTGTGGGTGAAGGTTTGAGGTTACTTGGATTGGAACAAATCATCAACTGTGAGTTTAAGTCCACTAGATAGTGGGAAACCATGTTTTCTAAGCCCACCTGAGGGTGACAAATTACACTTTAAGCCTACTTGCGGAGTAGCAAACCATCTTTCAAAACAAACATGAAATGTTTCGTTCCAATTCAGGCGACCCAGTCTATACTTGTATGCTGTGCGCATCACATAGTATAATCTAGGCTAATAACCGGAAAAAGAACGCATAATGTTTTCAAAAACTAGATATCATGGTTAGTAAAGGCCGATCTTTTGATCGGGTGAGCGGGGTGCTCACGAAGTGACCTTCCCCAATCGTACCCAAGTTCCCGAGCCGAGGCAACTTTGGTGATGACGGACACGTGGCCTTAGGCAACGAGTCAGGGTTTCCTAAATTTCTCAAAATAAAATATTTAGGTGGCACTCTGTATCTGGCAAAGCAGTCCATGTTTGGCACTTCTTTCAAAAAAATCTGTTTTCTCAAAAGATTTGACGATTTGGACTCTTTGGTTCAGTATTAAGAACCGTGACACAAATCGAGTCCGAACTGTAGCGAGGTCTCCCCCGCGACTTGTTACAGGCGCTCTTTGCTCATCGAGCCGTGACTTAGGGGTATTATTGGCCAGACAATGAGAGCCGACGCCGAATGTTACGTGAAAAAGTGTGATCAGTGCCAGAAGTTCTCTCCTTTGACCCACCTGTCTGCTGAAGAGCTAAGCTCCATAACCAGTCCTTGTCCATTCGCCCAATGGGGACTGACGTCGTCGGACCACCGCCTCGTGCCCTTAGGTAACGAGCGTTCTTGATTGTCGCGACAGATTATTTTACAAAAATGGGTAGAAGCGGAGGCACTAACGCACATCCGAGATACCGACATAAAGCATTTTTTTTGGAGAAATATCATAACACGATTCTGCATTCCAGAGCACTTATCTCAAATAATGGCACCCAGTTTGATTGTGGCGTCTACCGAGAGTTGTGCAGCAAGTATGGTATCCGGCCTTACTTTTCCACACCGGCTTATCCGCAAAGCAATGGTCAGGCTGAAGCCTCTAACAAATCCATCCTAGACAGCATCAAGAAGAGGCTAGAGAGAGCTAAAAGGAAAATGGGGTCAAAGGATTGCCGAGTTGTTGTTGGGCTCATCGAACTACGCCGAGGCGATCCACTGGGAAATTGCGTTTGCTCTATGCTTTGGAACCTAGGAGATCGGCCTCCCAACCTTGAAATCAAAGTTTTTGATATGGGCCAAAACGACATGATGCTAGCCTTGGATTTGGTCTGATTGAAGAACGAAGAGATCGTGGCCCTTGCATCCATGGCGCGGTATCAACAACAGCTTGCAAGTCGTATAATCAACGTGTCAGCTGCGCCAATACACACCGGGAGAGTTGGTCCTGAAGAAAGTACTTCCAGCTGCCAGGAAACCGGCCGATGGAAAATTGGTCCTTAACTGGGACGGGCCCTATCAGGTCGACTCGATCGCGGGAGTAGGGTCATATCGGCTAAAAGACATGTCTGTAAGGAGTCTTCCACGGCCCTAGATTCAATGCATTTACGTAAATTCTATCATTGATCTGACTTGTAGGGCTTTGATACTTGTACATATTTCACTTTTGCAATTGCAAAGTTTCTCATTTCTTCATCGCGCAATTCAGTTCACAAGAGATATCACGATTGCCAAATAAAGACTCCGGATTCGGAGACCCCATCGGCGCATAACGCCTTTGGGCCGATAAAGCCTTCGAATTCGGAGCGCCTTCGTGGATACCACGATTGGCCAAAATAAGGACTCCGGATTCGGAGCCCTATCGGCGCATGACGCCTTTGGGCCGATTAAAGCCTCCGAATTCGGGAGCGCCCTTCGTGGATATCACGATTGGCCAAATAAAGACTCACGAATCGGAGCCCCATCGACGCATGACGCCTTTGGGCCGATAAAAGCTTCGAATTCGAACGCCAAGATCCGAATTCGGCAGCCCCATCGGCACATGACGCCCTTGGGCCGAATAAAACCTCCGAATTTAGAGCGCCATTCGTGGATACACAGATTGGCAGTTAGTCTCCGGATTCGGAGCCTCATTCGGCGCATGACGCCTTTAGGCTGATTTAAAGCCTCCGAATTTGTGGCGCCTTCGTACAAGGCGTATAAACAAAGGCCCAAATGGAATAGTTCAAGCCGTATAAACAAAGGCCGAAATATGCATATATTCAAAATAGAATATTCAGGCCGCATAAACATAGTCCAAAACGTGTGAACATTCAAAGTAAAATGTGTCCTTAGATAAATTGATTGGCATCAAGTGTACTAACATAAATAAAAAGTACGCTACAAATTGAAAATTAAGCGTTTTATTAAAATCAGCCAATAAATACACAATTGCTCTCAATCTACATAAGCATTACTAAGGTCTTCTTCTCTTCGGCGACTTCCTCATCATCACTTTTCTCAATTTCGAAAAAGGAGAAGGGGAATCATTTTGTGTTACAACGGCAACTCCAAATTCACACCTGCTGCCTGGAGAGCCTCAGCTTCCTGAAGTGCCTTAATCCAACCGTGCCTAAACTTACGATTTTCACATTGGCAAACTTTTTCGGCGAGTTTCTCCTTGGTCTTCTGAATTCTAACCTTGGAGTCATGGAAGCCTTTTTTCATAGGCCGCGCCCTCGCAGTCTCAATCCGAAGATGTTAGCCGTGTTCCGATCGCGTGAGAGCATCACTTATCAGCCTTTGAGTCACCCTCTCTTCTATACCGGGTTGGAATGGTTGGCTGATTGAGACTCGCGGACTTGATTTTCCTTAGCTCATGCTCGCCTTCTCCCCGCGAGCTTGTAACTTTCGAATGTGTTTCATCTCTCTACGCTATATCGCACGCCAGCGGTTTCGAAGACGCATGCCGATTTCATAAGCGGTGTACAGCCCCTTCACCGTCCCGTGAATGCCTTCACGAAACAAACACTTCAAAGTCCTGCCGACCTACCATGACTGTTGGACCTCAGGGTGAAAATCTGTCGAGCGAACTCGACTGCCACATTTGGATCTCGAATGATTGAATCCACCTCTGTCATTGGTCTATTCCCACGAAGACGCCAAAACTCAATGGGTGTGGATTCGCGTTCGGATTCCCTTCCAGAACAGGGTTGAGGAGATTTGCCCTGTGGCTGCTTGTCCCTCCTAGGCGAACCTACTTCGACGGTGAGGAGATTGGTGTCTCTCCTGATCCCTCGAAGTCCTACTTCCCGTGTGCGAAGGTTCACCAACTTCGACTCATATCTCCTTCCAGCTCAACTAGCTCCTCGCTTCCCCTCTCTGTTGAAAAAAAGTCTATTCAGCATTCACACTTGTTTAATCTTCCTCAAAGAGCTGGATGAGTTGCTGACTGAGCACATAAATAGGACCTTCGTTCGCGAAGTACATGCCTAATTTATTCCCTATGAGGGCAGCACCTCCGAGGCAATCTCATTAAATATTGAACCTCAACAGCTCGGCGTCGACTGAGTCATATCCCCAATCCGCCCATCAACCTCTGTCATTCGGCGTTCTATGTTCATGAACCAGCTGGGCAAAAGGGCAGATTCATCAATCTAGTCGGCTGAGTGCCGCCAGCCACTCCACGAATCAATTCATCAGTAAATATTCATAAGTTCATGTTTATGTGGCGTTCTATCTTCATAACACGCATGGGGCAAGGGCAGATTCATCAATCTAGTATGCTTGAGTGCCCCAGCCACTCCACGAATCGATTCATCAGTACTGTGTTATGTTATTCGGCGTTTTATGCTGTTTTCATTCGGTTGTTCTTATTCACGAACCACTAAGGGCGATTCGTCAAGCTAATCAGCTTATGTACCCTAGCTACCTATGAGCTGACCTATTGGCACCTCATGAATTCATTTTATTCAATCATAAATCAAATTCATTAATTTAATCGGTATTAAGTTTGCCGCCTATTGTAGTCGTGACATTTTGTTCTAATTGCTAATTCTTTTAATTATGTACTCATATAACAAACAATACAAGCAATAACTTGAGAGCATAGAAAATTTTCATTCATAAAATTAGGCGCTAACAGCGGACATTTACACATCTCTCTTCTTT
>NW_021025623.1:589399-604078 GCF_004153795.1 Camellia sinensis | reverse complement strand
TTTTTCTGAACACGCCAGTCCAAATTGAAGGTGAACACGCCGCCCACACTGATTTTCTGAACATACAGCCCAGATTTAAGGTGAACACGCAGCCCACACTAATTTTCAGAGCTCACAGTCCAAATTGAAGGTGAACACGCCGCCCACACTGATTTTCTGAACATACAGCCCAGATTTAAGGTGAACACGCAGCCCACACTGATTGAGAGGTTGAACACGCAGCCCAAACACTGATTTTCTGAACACACAGCCCAGATTGAAGGTGAACACGCAGCCCACACTGATTGAGAGTTGAACATGCAGCCCAAACACTGATTTTCTAAACACACAGCCCAGATTGAGGGTGAACACGCAGCCCACACTGATTGAGAGTTGAACACGCAGCCCAAACACTGATTTTCTGAACACACAGCCCAGATTGAAGGTGAACACGCAGCCCACACTGATTAAGAGTTGAGCACACAGCCCAAACACGGATTTTCTGAACACGCAGTCGAAATTGAAGGTGAACACGCAGCCCACACTGATTTTTTGAACACACAGCCCAGATTGAAGGTGAACACGCAGCCCACATTGATTGAGAGTTGAGCACACAACCCAAACACTGATTTTCTGAACACACAGCCCAGATTGAAGGTGAACACGCAGCCCACACTGATTGAGAGTTGAACACGCAGCCCAAACACTAATTTTCTGAACACGCGGCTCACTTACTTTACTTTGCACGCAGCCTATTCATTTTATTTGCACGCAGCTTATTCGTTTTATGCTGAAACATGTTATTCATTCTGAATGCAGGTTACTTCTCGCATCGTGCGGGTATATGGCTCTACTGCGGCGAGAGACTGGTACGCCGAGCTCCCGGAGGCTGTTCGGGATTTAGTTGACTTGGCCAGGTTTGGGCCCTTCTGTACTGGGCTATCTCGTTGCCCTGCCAGGAGGACGTTGATGGCGGCCCTGGTGGAGAGATGGTGGGACACCACCAACTCCTTTCATTTTTCTGCCACGGGGGACTTGACTATGACCCCGTTTGACTTCGCTGTACTGACTGGCCTTAATGTGGGAGGTTGGCCTATCCCTTACGACGAGGACATGGGCCAGTGGGAGGCTGCTTTGACATATTTACTGGGGGTTCACCCGCCTGTTGATAGATCTTCAGGGAGAGTCTGATACACCTGGTTCTCTTCCCATTTCCGGTGGGTGGAGATGGAGCCCGGGACTCCTAATGAGGCAGCCCAGCATGCCCGCGGCTTCCTGATGTTCCTCTTCGGGACTACTTTGTTCGCCGATAGGGGGAACACCGTTGGGCTTTATCTGTTGAGTGCTTTGGTGGACCTATCACAGGTCAGACGGTATGATTGGGGTGGCGCCGGCTTGGCTACCCTTTACTGCTACATGAGTGCGACCTCCCGCGGACGGGGGGACTTACTTGGTGGCTATTGGAGAGCCTGGGAGGTACTTTCTGCCCTTTTTGATTTATGTTTCTGCTCCTTATTACTTACACATTGCACACACGGCGCACTCTATACTCTGTATCGTGCACTTGCTCTTAGCACTTCGTATTCTGCATTGTTTTCCACAGTTATGGGTCTATGTGTATTTCCCGACATTAGCCCCAGAGTTGGTGGTAGAGGGACCTCTCGTGACCCCGTACTCACTTGTTTTTGAAGGCCAGCACCGGCCAAGACCTCGGGAGTCTCTCCTTTATCTGCGGCAGTACTTTGACACGGTGCGGTCGTTGGAGGTATTTTAGAACTCTCAGTTCTTTCTGTTTTCATCTTTGATTTTGCCTGTACATTTTTTATTTCTGCTCGGCTTATGTGTCTGTTATCCGCAGATTACATGGCAGCCCTGGGCACCCTTAGGTGAAGGTCTCCGATTCCAGTTTGCCAGAGGGTGGGGTGCCTCCCGGTACAGGATCCTGTTTGAAGGGCCAGTTGGTAGGGCCTGGTTTTTGGGGGACCGCTTCCTGCGTCAGGTCTGGGGGTACACTTCTCAGGACCCTCCCTCAGCGCCCCCAGTCGATATGGGGATTGCTGATAGGCTCCCTTCTCGGGATGTTGTTAGTGCTATTGTGGGTACTGATGCTTTGCTACATCTTGAGGAGGGGGATTACGATACTTACCGTCACATATACCTGATGCCTCCGTTGACGGGAGTTCGTACTCCGAAAATAAGGCCTGCTGGCATGCCATCTTCCAGCCAGGCCCGGGCTCGGGTTGCAGATGCCCCTTCCACCAGCAGGGTTGGTACTTCTAGAGGTAGGGGTGGATTGGTTCCCCCGATCCCTCCGACTTATCCTCATCCTGGATGGCCGGACATGCCGACCGAGTTGATGGGTGGCAGTATGGGACTACCTCTCCGATTTCGATCCCGATAGAGCCTCCGATGCCTGGTCATCGATATGTCAGAGACCCTGACTCACCACCGGTATGCTTTTACAGCTTTGATTCATTACTCAGATACTTGGATGTTCATTCCTTTACTGATACTCTTGCCTTTGCATCTGCAGCCCCCTGTTGAGTACATGGATCAGGTGCTCGAGATGGTAGCCTCACTTGAGGGGATGGTCCTGCGGAGGGAGGCGCAGTTATCTATCATGGGCTTCCAGGTACCCTTTAGTTTTCTGGCATTTACCATACTTCTGATGACGTGCTGATTTTTACTGCACTGGTAGGCTACTTGTGTAGAGCACATCTGACACACACCTCATTTATACACTGTGTTTACATGTACCCACTTCATGTAGTTTTCTTGTATCTGCATCTGATGTACATATTTGGATTGATGTATTTAAATTGAAATCTTTATTCTCAGATGCCCTCGGTATATGCTCAGCCACAGGCAGGGCCGCCTGGGCTTTCTGGGGGAGTTGGACCATCTGGACCTTTTCGAGGAGCTGGGCCATCCAGGCCTTTTCGAGGAGCTGGGCCATCCAGGCCTTTCCGAGGACCTGGGGAGGGGTCATCTCGCAGACGCAGAGCACACATTGTAGAGGAGGAGCCCGATGAGGATGAGGAGGAGGAGGCTGCAGATCGTCAGTCAGAGACATCTGCTGACAGAGAGGACGGCTCCGGTCTTGGTTCCGAGAGTGGAGGCGAGGCTGAGGGGGACTCCGAGGATGACGACTCCGACGATGATGATGGCGATGGTGGCGAAGAGTCTATTCCGCAGAAGAGGACGAAGATGGCCTCTTATTCCTGCTCTTGAGAGCACAGATGCGGCTGTTTCCTATTTTATTTATCTTTTTGCTAGTAGTTATAGCACATTGTACATTATTAGGCAGTTTTATTTTGTGTAAAACTTGTGCCTTTAGTCTGTAAAATGCTGGAACAAGCGAAGTATGATGGAATGAAACAACTTTTGAAAAAAGTATTGTATTTTAAACTCTTAGCATCATATCGCATCATTTTGCACCATAATGAGATTGAATGGAAATGTGCATTGCGCATTTTGCCCAGTCAGGTAGTGAACCGACGCAACAACTTAACTTTCTAAGATATAACAAAACCTTAGCAAGTTTACAACTCGATAAGCAAAACACAATAGTGTTGACAACTCAATAAACAAGACTCAAATAAAAATTGCTTAAACAAAGAGTAACAACTCAAAAACACGAAGCACGATAGTTCAACAAACAACTCGATAAGCAAAACGACAACTCGATAAACAAAACAACAACTCGATAAACAAAACTTGACAAAGCAAAGCGTACTTCGGACGATCTGGGCAACGGAACGCATCCAAAACAGAGGGAAATAGAGGCCTTCGACATACCCGTTGCATGGAAATGCTTGATACTTTCTCCTGGAGGGTAAAACAGGGCTGAAGGCATACATTGGAGCATGGTCGGCTACTTTTGGGAGCCGGCCAGCCAGATTTATTGCAGAGGGGAGGCCACCGGCCAGGTTTTGAAAAAGTAAATGGCCGGCCTGCCAGAAAAGGTGGCCGACTGGCCACTCAGCTCAACAACCGTCAAATTTTTGACACTTGTCCCCCGAATAGTATTTTTCCCTCTTTAAAAGCCTTAGCTCCGTGGTTCATTCAATTCATCTTAGTCTTGCACCAAAATGGAGGCGTTTCTTGTTGAAAATCTCACAGCTTGGATTGCTTCTCTAGATGGCTCGGAAAAGCTGAACTTCCGGGGCTTCGGCTTGGATGCACTATTCACGCTGAGCCGCAGTCTGCTGCACCTCCCTTTCCTCCATGCCGCGGCGAGGTTTTGGAACCCGGTGACGCACGTCTTTAGCTTTGGCGGGCAAGAGGTATGTCCAACTTTTGAAGATTTTCAAGTTTTGATGGAATCTGAATATCATGAACAGATCCTGCCCCAGTTCCGCTTTGGCCATGCCCAGGCTTTAGGGCGGATGTGTGGACTCACCACGCATGACGCTCGGTCTCTGATCTGTAATGGTGAACTGGATATCCTCGGTTTGATTCATCGCTTTTCTGACGCTGGTGACCGTAGCAACCATTATTGGCAAGGTTTCCAGCAACACGCCCTTTGCTTGTGCCTGCTGTCTCACTTTCTGCTTTCCCCGGGCTTTAGCGGATCCAGCATTCGTTTGATTGAAGTTGCCGAAGGCTTGAAGGAAGGAAAGAGCTGTATCGCCATGACCTTGGCCGAGACACTGTTGGGCTTAGATGCTTTTCACCGCCAGGAGACGACCAGGTTCGCGGGGAGTCCACTACTGCTGCAGGTAATGCTTCCCACCCAATCTCACATATGTATTGCTCACATCACTCGGCCCTCAGGCTCGGTTTTTCTCACAAAACCCTTGTCTCACTTTTCTCTCACCGTACATCTCTCTATTCTTTATTCTCTCATTTTTCATCCCTTCCCAGGTATGGTTGATGGATAAATTACAGGTTGTGGACTCTTGCCCAGCCTACTCAGCTCGCGGCTACTTCTTTCGACAACGCCTAGTCAATGCCTTTGATGAGGGATGGTGGTACAGCTGGATGTGTAATTTGTCTGCCGATCGCATTGTTTGGCGCTGTCCTTGGCTCAATCTCCCGCCAATGAGCTATAGCATGTCCCGGCTGACCGGAATCCAGTTGATTGGTCTGACCCACTGTGTGTTTTACTTCCCGTTCCGGTTCCTGCGCCAGTTCGGTCATGATCAGATTTGCTCGCCAGAGGGGATAGAGTATCCGGCTTCATTCCCAGTTCGAGGCGCACAGCTTGCCCAGTATGCCACGGCATGGAGGACTAGAGAACTCTTGGCTCCTGCTCCCACTTTCAATTGCACTTTGTCTGACGAGTGCTGGGACTGGCTCAATGAGGAGGCACAGGTCACGCCCAGCTTGGCATCAGAGGCTTCGACCAGTTCTGGGAGGGGGCGCAGAGACACTTGACTCGACTATGCCCCGGGTTTATTGCTTTATTAGTACTTTCAAGTTTTCTTTATGCATGTAATAAAAAGCAACTTCGATTGTATGTAAGAGCAGGAGAACTCTGTTTTGAAATCAATGAAATTGAAGGTTGTGGTACTAAAAATTTTCCGCTTTGGTCCAAAAATGGTCTTAGTTGTAGAAAGATTAATTTGAACAAAGTCAACTTTTATTAAAACGTTTCAAAGCCATTTTCGGTATTGATCAGAACTGGACACGCCTGAGATCTGTCACTGGGATACACAACCCCGGATCCCTGCAACTGGAATGTTGCCCCTAGTCTGAATAGTACCACGGCACTGCATGGCAATGGAAAGTTGCCCCTAGTCTGAATAGTACCGCAGCACTCCATGGCAACGGAAAGTTGCCCCTAGTCTGAATAGTACCGCGGCACTGCATGGCAATGGAAAGTTGCCCCTAGTCTGAATAGCACTGCACCGGAGATCACGATGAACGCTGATAGACAAAGATGACTGAGGTGATCAAGAATGGGCAAAGTTGATCGCGGAAAGTTTATGACTGAACTTCAGGATGAAGTTGCCTACGTATCCCACAGATGGGAATCAAGCCTTACGTAGTTCAGGCTTAGGTTCACTTAAAAAGCTAAGCAAGCCTTCTCTAACGACATATAGCGAGTCTCATACTCTAACATCTTCTTGCTCAGATAGTAGATGGCTCTCTCCACTTTGTCCTCCGATTCTTGCGAGAGCATACAGCCCATTGTGGTCTCGGTCACTGAAAGGTATAATATCAACGGTTTCCCTGGCTCTAGCGGTGACAACATGGGCGGGTTCTGCAAATATTCCTTGATCTGTTCAAAAGTAGCTGGGCATCGGCTGTCCCATTGGAATTTCTTGCCTTTCTTCAGGAGACCCATGGATGGGAGCTCGGTTGTCCTTGAGCACCAAATCTCCTTCCTTTAGATTCCTGGACTTAACTTTCTTGTTGAAAGCCCGGGCAATTCAGCGCTGATAACCTTGAACACGGTACAGTGCTTTCAGTCTTCTTTCATCAAAAAGCATGAGTTCCTTAAACCTGCTCTGCTGCCAATCCGCCTCGGCTATTTGACACTCAGCCAATACTCGCAATGACGAGACCTCAATCTCAATAGGTAGAACGGCCTCCATCCCATAAACCAACGAATACGGAGTCGCCCTAGTAGAAGTTCTGATTGAAGTCCTGTAGCCCCACAGAGCAAACGGCAGCTTATCTGGCCAATCCCGATAGGTTTCCACCATCTTCTGCAGTATATGTTTGATGTTCTTGTTGGCGGCCTCAACCGCCCCATTGGTCTGCGGCCGGTATGTGGATGACTTATGAAAAGCCACGTTGTATTTCTCCAACAAGTCAATCACTTCCTTTTTGAAGTGGGAACCGTTATCTGAAATGACCTCGTTTGGGACCCCGTAACGACAGATGATGTTGTTTCTGATAAACTTCGCGACATGAGAAACCTTCAACACTGCATAAGACTGGGCCTCGACCCACTTTGTAAAATAATCTATCGCGACTAGGATGAACTCATGCCCATTCGACCCCTTTGGAGTGACAGCTCTGATCACGTCAATTCCCCAGACTGAAAATGGCCATGGTGAAGTCATGTTGTACAGCTTTGACGGCGGAATGTTCATGCGATTTGCATGGATTTGACACTTGTGGCATCGCCGAACAAAACCGATACAATCCTCCTCCATGGTGGACCAGTAGTAACCCTGTCTGAGGATCTTCCGTGCCAGCATTACCCCGTTCATATGCGCGCCGCATTCTCCTCCATGGATGGCCTCCATCAGGCGCTTCGATTCCTCGACTTCGACACACAACTTATGCATTTCCAGATGACCTCTCTTATACAGCTTACCCCCACAGATGATGAACTGAACGACCATTCTTCTAATTGCCCTTTTATCCTTGGCATTTACTCCTGGCAGATATGCTTCCTTCTCCAAGAAGTTCCAAATGTCGTAGTACCAGGGGTTTTCGTCCTGAACCTCATCTATAGCGGCAATCGACTCGTAAGCCAACACAAATTTCTGGTCGTCTATCATGGAAGATAGAGTTGCTAAAGAATCTGCGAACCTGTTGTTCTCTCTTGGAAGATGAGCAAAGTTTAACTTCTCAAACCTAGGAATTAACAAGTCCAAGGTCTGGTGATACATCGTCATCTTCTCTTCTTTGACTTTCCAGTCTCCTTTTGCTTGAGACACAACAAGGTTTGAGTCACCGATGACGTCCAACCGTCTTGCCCCTAATTCCAGAGCTGCTTCCAGACCGACAATGCATGCCTCATATTCTGCTTCATTGTTGGAGACTTTGAATCGGAGTTTGAAGGCTAGAGGGATACGGGACTTGTCAGGTGCTATCAGCAGCACTCCTATTCCATACCCGTGCTGATTTGATGCTCCATCAAAGTACATTATCCAAGTTTCGTCGTCGATGTGCAAAATGGCCTCATCTGGGAATAGGTATTCGACTGCTTCGCCCCCTTCTACTGGATGGTCAACTAAGAATTTCGCGACTGCTCTTCCTTTAACTGACTTGCGCGTCACATATTTTAGATCAAATTCGGAGAGCAACAGCAACCAACGAGCTAGCCTACCCGTAAGTGCTGGTTTCTCAAAAAGATATTTGATGGGATTGTGTCGTGAAACCAACATTACGGAGTGAGCTAACAGGTAGTGCCGCAGCTTCCTGGTAGCCCATACCAAAGCTAAGCAAGCCTTCTCCAATGGCGTATAGCAAGTTTCATACTCTAGCATCTTCTTGCTCAGATAGTAGATGGCTTTCTCCACCTTGTCATCAGATTCTTGTGCGAGCATGCAGCCCATTGTGGTCTCGGTCACTGACAGGTACAATATCAATGGTTTCCCCGGCTCTGGTGGTGACAACACGGGCGGGTTCTGCAAATATTCCTTGATCTGTTCCAAAGCAGCTTGGCATCAGCCGTCCTATTGGAATTTCTTCCCTTTCTTCAGGAGACCAAAAAGTGGTTCACAAGTCAAGGTTAATTTTGAGATAAACCGTCTTATGAATTGCACTTTGCCTAGAAAGCCTCGCACCTCATTTTCAGTCCTTGGTGGGGTATTTCTAGGATGGCCTTGATTTTGGAAGGGTCGACTTCGATGCCTCTCTGTGTAATCAGAAACCCCAGCATCTTTCTCGCTGTAACACCGAATGTACATTTCTGAGGATTTAGCCGCAGTCGGAATTCTCTGATCCTTTGGAAGAATTTCTGTAAGGCGGTGTAGTGGCCTTTTCTTTCCTTGGACTTGACAGTCATGTCGTCCACGTACACCTCAACCTCTTTGTGGATCATATCATGCAGTATTGTAGTCGCGGCCCGTTGATAAGTAGCTCCAGTATTCTTCAACCCAAACGGCATCACTCTGTAGCAGTATGTCCCCCATGGGATCGTGAATGCAGTCTTTTCCCGATCTTCAGGTGCCATCACTATCTGATTGTACCCTGAGAAGCCATCCATGAATGAGAGCAAAGCATGCCCTGTTGTGAAATCCACCAACTCATCAATGTGCGGCAAGGGAAAGTCGTCATTCGGACTAGCTCTGTTTAAATCCCTGAAATCCACGCACACCCGGATCCTGCCATCCTTTTTCGGCACTGGAACAATGTTGGCCAACCAAGTCGGGTATTCAGATACCAACAGGAAGCCTACATCGATTTGCTTGGTGACCTCTTCTTTGATCTTGAGGGCCCAGTCCGGGCGGATCTTTCTGAGTTTCTGCTTGACAGGTCGAGCCTCGGGGTCAAGGGGGATCCGGTGCTGTACAATCTCAGGATCGATTCCAGGCATGTCTTCGTAGGACCACGCGAAAACATCTTTGAAATCTTTTAATAAAGCGACTAAGCGCTCGCGTTCATCTGCTTGGTGACCTTCTCCTTAATCTTCAAAGCCCAATCCGAACGTATTCTCTGTAATATCTACTTGATGGGTCAGGCCTCGGGGTCAAAAGGGATCCGATGCTATACAATCTCAGGATCGGTTCTAGGCATGTCTTTGTAAAACATCTTTGAAATCTTTTAATAAAACGAATAAGCGTTTGTGCTCCTTCGAAGACAACGTGGACCTGACCTGGACCAGACGCGGATCCTTCTCAGTACCCACATTAAAAGCATTGATTTCATCAATGAGGGGCTTTGCAAACCTCTCATCCCCTCGATTAATCAAAATTTTCAAAACCAGAGGAATTCCTTCCTCATCATTTTCATCAAACTTTTAAAAATCATGCTCAATGCAATAAACAAGAGGCACAGAGAAATACTCAGAATCTGTAGTGGCATTCTCATTCACAAGGTCAAGCTGATCCAGTTCCTCGGTTACAATCGACTCAAAGGAAAAAGAAAAGGACGACCTAGACAAAACCTCGGCCTCTGGGTTATTAACCCCAAGAATACCGGACCCAGAATCAGAAGAACCGGAATCTGATTCCGACTCCACAGACTCTGTGGAATTAGATTCTAGTTCACTACCCGACTCAGAACTACTAAACAGGTAGCCCTCCTCTAGCTGCCAAATGAGGAATGGTGTGTCGGATGCATCCAAAATACTGCTAGAAGGATTCACACCCAGTTAGTCTCCGATCATGGAAATGGTCAGGTTATCCCCCAAGCTCTCTAAGTCGATCGGAGGATTCGAAATGAGACATGCTAGTGCTACCCCTACTTCAAACTCACTGCTATCGGAACCACTTTCTGTGCTCTTCGCAGCTTCAGTAATTGGTCCAGCTATTTCTTCCGCGTCACTGTCTTGCAGCTGTAAGTCAAAGAAAATCTCAAAATCGGGAACCCGCTGTCTCTCAGAGTTGAATCAGGGCTTGAGGAAACCACAGAATGGGAAGTCTTCACCCTCCCGAACAAAAGAACCATTCAGGGTTCCCCAGATTGGTCGGTGCACAAGCTCGTAGCACTTCCCGATCTGTTTAGCTTTGGCTCTTCTTGCCATCTCTTTCTTTTTCCTCACACAGTTCTCTTTGGTGGGCGTATAGCCAAGACCAAAGGCATGCGGGTTATATGGCATATCGGCCAATGCAGTAATGTCCTTCCGGCCATTCCTTCCCAACCCCATTCTTGGCATGTGATGGAGTTTGTTCATGAAGTACACAGATTGGGCGCTAACATACAAACCCTCATTAACAGCCAAGATACTCTGTACTGCTCGGGCCTTGGCCAAGGTGAATCTAGAGAGGAAAACATCATCTTCGCTATGCACAATTTCTAGCACAAGTGTAGTGACCTCTGGTGGAGGATGTATAGATGAATTCCCGAAGACTATGGCCACTCTTTTTCCATAGGGGTACTTCAACATTTGGTAGAGGGTGGAAGAGACAGCTTTTACTTGGTGCAGCCAGGGTTGCCCAAGTAGTAAGTTGAAAATGGCCGGAACATCCAGGACATGGAACTCGATATCCTGTTGAGTTGGGCCAACCTATACTCTAATCTGCACTGTTCCCATCATATCTCTACTTGTATTATTATACGCCAAATTACCTGGGCCATAGGCACAAAATCGGCCGATTTTAGGCCAATAACATAAGTCGTGCGACAAGGACAGACGTTGATTGGTGGCCTAGTGTCAACCAATACCACTGGTATCCACTTTTTCCAGCACTCCATTGATATGTATAGAAGCTTGTTGTGTATAGAGCCTTCCAGCGGCAGTTCCTTGTCTGGAAAGGTCAAAGTTGGTGCAGTGCCTCCCGGGAAGACTAATCCCACCAGTTGTTCCGAGTGGTGTCGATGGACAACTAGCTTTATCCATCGCCGACAGTACAGCTTGTCTGTGTACTCGTGAAGCCATAAGCAGTCCCCAGATGGAGATGTCTGCTTGTATCTTCTTCAGTTGTTTCAGTACAGCTTCCTCTTCGATCTGCTTCTCTTTTTGTCTCTCGGCTTCCTTGTCCTTTCCTGATGTCTCGGGTTGGTCTAGGTGTGGGGGTTTGAAATACCGCCCACTTCTTGTCATGTGATCAACCTCATCGAGGTACCAGGTGTCGTCTGGTTGATTGCTTCCCCAATCTTCGTCTGTGTGGGCAAGACATAAGTCGTCGTCTTCCCACCACATTCCGTTGGTGTCCAAAAGGCACCTGTCTGGTTCTGGCATGTTTGTACCCACAGCACTTTCAGCCTGTATGCTCACAGCATCCTCTGTTCTCGTGCCCACAGCACTTTCGATCCCCTCATGGATTTTAGCTTTTTTG
Organism: Camellia sinensis; assembly: GCF_004153795.1. Taxonomy (NCBI): domain Eukaryota; kingdom Viridiplantae; phylum Streptophyta; class Magnoliopsida; order Ericales; family Theaceae; genus Camellia; species Camellia sinensis. Next base: position 592,472 of record NW_021025623.1, on the reverse strand, counting down.
GCTCTCTCAGAACCCTGTTGTTCTACCTGCGTCAGTGCAGTTTGTTGTTCAACTTTCCCTGCATTCTCAATGCTTCTGTCCTGAGCGAAATTCTTTGTACCGGCGCTCTCCGGCAATGTACTTTGACTTCCGGCCCTTCCGGCCACAACTGATACTCCCGCCCCTGTCGGGCCCTGTTCTGGTCGGATTTCTTCCACAACATCGGGTTGATCATCTAGCCACCCGGTAGCTCCTGCTGACTCCTTATATTCAAACCAATTGACTGCTGCGTCCCCTGATTCTTGGTCATTGAAAAACTGGAGGTTGGCTAAGTCCTCTTCCACTGCCATCAAATCATCTGCCCTCTGCTCAAACCCCCCCCTCAGATCACACACAGTTCCGCACTTTCTGGCAACCCTATACTCAGATCAGATTGGTCTACTGACAGGATGTACTCACTCGGATCATAGGCTCCCCCAGTAAGATTTCCAGACTGTTCAAACCCTACCTCGACCATTCCATCTCCCTCCGTGACTCCTTCTGCTGCGCTATCCTCCACAGTAACCACCACTAGCTCAGATTGGGTTGTAGAGATGTCCAACATGCACAAAAAGTCAGTGCAGTCGGGAAGAAGCACCTCCGGCTTAGGTAGATGGGTAGGAGTAATATAGATGCTAGGATCGTAAGACACGACCCCAGTCTGGATAAGATTGACTCTTTTGGGAGGTGGAGCTTGGTTGTGTGTAGGGAGTGGATTGGTTGTGACGTTAGGTCTCTCTGGGGGTAGGATCACATTTTTGTCAACAAGGTCTTGGATGTCGTGACGCAGCCTGAAACATTGGTCAGTATCATGGCCGTGCTGCTAGTGGTATGCACAGTACTTGGCTGGGTTGTGAGACGGTGGAAGTGGATTTAATAGTGGCCTCGGCTCTAGGGGTTTTAGATGCCCCTTTCTTATTAAGACCCCCCGAGCCTTAGACAAAGGCATGTACAGTGGGGTGAAAGTTCTTTGGCCTCTGGGCGGGTATTTATTGGTTTGGGTATTACTTCCGGATGCACCGGAGAAGGGTGTGGCTGCCATGGGCCTTGGAAGGGGAGGGGGAATGGTGGTGACCATGCTGACCTCCGAAGCTCTTGCGGTTGCAGTGCCACTCGGGCCTGCGTTATTGCTGCGGTTAAATGTTCTCCGGGGTTGCTCCCTATCCTGGTCGATCAGACCCTGTTTCATCGCATCCTCGATTTGTACCCCCATCTCATGTAGATCCGAAAAAGTGGGGAAGGGGAGTACAATCATCTTCTGCATCAATTTTGGTTGGAGATTGCGCACAATCATCCTGACTTGGTCCTTATCAGTGGGCCTCAAAGTCATCATCGATGCCGTCGCCCTCCACCGAGTTACGAACTCTGAGAAAGTCTCTTTGGGTTCCTGCCTTGTCGTTTCGAGATCACGAGTTGTAATCTCGATCTGGGTATTGTACGAGTACTGCGTGACAAAGGCCTCTGCCATTTCATTCCAATTTCTTTTTACATCATCTTCCAACTTCGCGTACCATATAGCGGCCACACCTGACAGGGTTCGGCCGAACAGTGAAAGCTTTTGTGGTCGGGTTAGGCCCATTGGCCGCAGTATATCTGAAAATAACCGGAGGTGGACCATGGGATCCCCGGATCCGTCGAAACAATCAATTTGCGGCATCTTAAATCTGTCTGGCAATGTTACGACCACATCGGTATATCCGTCCTCGATATCCGGAATAGCCTTTACTCCTTGTGATTTCTTGAAAAGCTTCTCGAGCTTGCTCAGTTTTAGAGCTGTATGGTCTATTTCGAACTCGAAGGGAGAGTCCGGGTGGTTGACAGGCGTAGGCGCTTTAGACAACTGAGGTAACATTGGGGGCGGAGCCGGCCCTACTGGTATGTCTGTATCCGCTTGGATGTTCTGGGTATTTGGCAGGGTGTCTTGGGTATTTGGTGTCTGCTCAGGCAGTGGAACCCCTGGTGGGGGAGGAGGTGGGTGTGAGGTCGATGCTCCAGCCTGTTGTTGCAACCTGATAATTAACTCTGTCTGCTGGGCCATGATCTCGGCTGTTGCTTGGCAAACTCATCTCGGCGAATGGCATCCTGCTGCATGGCCCGCATGGTCTCTTGCATTTGACGCATCATCTCCTCAACTCTTGTTGGTGCCGCCATACTGTTCTGATCTATCCGAACTACTGGCAGATCTATCTCTATAGCAACAATGGGGATCTCAATCCGACTGTCCGTTGATGGGGGAAACCACTGTTCTGGTAACCTCTGTTCAGACACACTGCGCTTTCTCTGCCTTCTTCTGACAACTGGGGGTAGAGAATGGAACACTGGCTGTCCATCAACCAGATCCTCGGATTGATTGAGCCGGCGACCTCTTGTCCAAAGTGCTTGGGGAATATCTACTGGGTCGGAAGCAATTGTGCTAAAACTGCCCTAGTAAAAAGATAAATAAAGCAATAAGGAAATAAATAAACAGATAAACGGACAGCATAACAGCTTAAAATAAATGCACAACACACAGCAGGGCATAACAACACACGGTCGATAAGCTGAATACACACTGTCCTCAAACACTGATTATTATCCCCGAATCACTGTCCCTGAATAACTGAATCCTGTACCCGCAGATAACTGATTCTGAAATACTGACTGATGCCCGCAGGCCTGATATCCGTTGAAATACTGACTGATGCCCGCAGGCCTGATAACCACAATACTGAATTGACGCCCGCAGGCCTGATGCCCAAACTCTGTAAACTGATACATGCATTCGCATGGAGACGTACTCCAAAGCACATAACAAGTAAATGAGAGCCAAAACACCCCTATGTTGGGGTAGGGTTTCCCTGTCCTATTTTGTCAGGAGCTAGGGTTTCATTATGCACGCAGCGGTTTCAAACAACCTATCGGGTTAGCAACCTGTCCTAGTTTGGAATGGATCACTATGGATTCCGAATATGCACTAGGTCGAATGGTCAAAGAGGGTGCCCTGGTAAAACCAGGGTTTGTGTTCCCATACTGGCAGAGCCCACAACACCTTGGCCGAGACACTGATGGGCTTGGA
>NW_021025623.1:537204-582951 GCF_004153795.1 Camellia sinensis | reverse complement strand
ACACCCCTGGGTATTTAAACCAGGCTTTAGTCTCAAAAATCCGGAACCTTTGCGTTCTAGGCAATAGCCATTCGAACTCTAGTTTCCACCGTCGCATTGGTCTCCTAGGAACTCATTGTAAACATGGCCAAGATGCCTCCGGTAGGGAATGGTACTCAGGGAGAGCACTTGATGATTGCCATGTTGGCTTGAAGCATGCTTGAACTTGCACTTGAGGTAGAGGTACATTCATATTTCGGAGTAGTGACAAGGCCTGAAGAGGTACACTACAACGCAGAAAGGATGTAAGAGAATTATACGATTCTCGATACGTCTCACTCGGAGGATACAATACCTGTCCGGTTCGTCTGGTTGCACCAACCTCAAATGAACCGTACATACAATATCGTGCCTGTAAAGAAAACAACTCAACAGGTACAATATCGTTAGCAACATGCATGACAATGCAAAAATGGATGCAAAATGATATGCAATATATGCAAAACAATGTATAAATGATGCAAATGAAAATGTAATGTGATTGAAACAATGTAGACTATATGCAAAGCAATCGGATCATGATCTAATCAAAAACGGCTCAAAACCACGCAAATGTCAAATAGATTGATGGAGGTAACAAGTCCGTCTACCATAGAACGGTCCACTGAACTATGAGTAATGTAGACGGACACAAGAACAAGTATTAGGTGGAATGACATAAGTGGGGAAACGACCCGCTGGAGAAAGGACTACGATCCTAATGCTGGATGCAACAATTACACTACAACGTAATATCTACAATGGATATGGCATGCAACCAAACCAAATCTTGCCTAGGAAAGGCATGTACACGTACAAGCCGTGTCTAACACAGAAAAGGTGCCGCAACCCTCAAACCAACATACCAGCGTGGAATAGGCGCATACACATGCAGAACTGTGTTTTAACGTGAAAAGTAAGGGCACATACCAAACCAAGCTCAACCCGGAAAGTCGCAAGCCATAGATGCAATGAATGTATGCAAACTACAATGCAATATGCACTATGTTCTAATGATGCATGACAATGCAACTATTTACGATGACGCATGTCAATGCATGTTTTTGTTTTGTTGTTTTTTTTGTTTTTGGAATGCAAATGATGTATAAAATGCATGTTGCATGGAATGCGCGACAACACGCGGCTTAAGATACATGACAATGTAAATGGACTGTGCACATCATCAATGCACTAAAGGTCTTGCACCTTCCGAGGATTTAAGGTCTCCTAGACCGTACAATACCTGTGCGGCTCGTCTGGTTGCACCAGCCCTAAATGAACCATACATACAATATCGTGCCTGCAAAGGAAACAAACTTAACAGGCACAATGCATATTAATGTATTTGAAAATGCGTGACAACGCAAAATAAGTGGGAAGCATAACAATGTCGTGAAAGCACAGACATGTAAGTGGAGCATGCGGTCTACGCAGGCAACGAAATTGATCATAAACATGCGGTCTACGCAGGCAATGAAATTGGATAATCATGTGGTCTACGCAAGTAAAATATGCGGTCTACGCAAGTAATGAATTTAACAATCATGCAGTTTACGCAGGTAATACATGCGGTCTACGCAGGTAATGTAATTGAACAAGCATGCGGTCTACGCAGTCAAAACATGTGGTCTACGCAGGTAATGAAATTTGAATAATAATGCGGTCTACGCAAGCAAAACATGCGGTCTATGCAATCAAAACATGTGGTCTACGCAGGTAATGAAATTAAATAATTATGTGGTCTACGCAAGTAATGAATTTGAACAATTATGCGGTCTACGCAAGCAATACATGCGGTCTACGCAGGTAAAGAAATTGAACAATAATGCGGTCTACGCAAGTAAAACATGCGGTCTACGCAGGTAATGGAATTAAATAATCATGCGGTCTACGCAAGTAATGCAATTGAAAAATTATGCGGTCTACGCAAGCAATACATGCGGTCTACGCAGGTAAAGAAATTGAACAATAATGCGGTCTACGCAAGTAAGAAAATTTGAACAATTATGCGGTCTACGCAAGCAATACATGTGGTCTACGCAGGTAAAGAAATGGAACAATAATGCGGTCTACGCAAGTAAGAAAATTTGAACAATTATGCGGTCTACGCAAGCAATACATGCGGTCTACGCAGGTAAAGAAATTGAACAATAATACGGTCTACGCAAGTAATGAAATTAAATAGTCATGCGGTCTACGCAATCAGAACATGCGGTCTACGCAGGTAACAAAATGGATTACAAACACGCGGTCTACGCAGGTAATGTAATTAACATGCGGTCTACGCAAGTAAAATGAAATTGATTACAAACATGCGGTCTACGCAGGTAATGTAATTAACATGTGGTCTACGCAAGTAAAGAAATTGATTACAAACATGCGGTCTACGCAGGTAATGTAATTAACATGCGGTCTACGCAAGTGAAGAGATTGATTACAAACATGCGGTCTACGCAGGTAATGTAATTAACATGCGGTCTACGTAAGTAAAGAAAATGGATTACAAACATGCGGTCTACGCAGGTAATATAATTAGCATGCGGTCTACGCAAGTAAAGAAATGACAGATATGCAAAATGCAATGAGATGCGCAAAACAGCGCGATGCGTTTAGACAACGCGAATGCACAAAACAGTGCCATAGTTTGAAATGCACAGGACAGTGCGACGATTTGAAATGCGCAAAACAGTGCGACGATTTGAAATGCACAAAACAGTGCGACGGTTTGAAATGCACAAAACAGTGCGATGATTTGAAATGCACAAAACAGTGCGACGGTTCGAAATGCACAAAACAGTGCGACAATTTGAAATGCACAAAACAGTGCGACAGTTCGAAATGCACAAAACAGTGCGACAATTTGAAATGCACAAAACAGTGCGACGGTTCAAAATGCACAAAACAATGCGACGGTTCAAAATGCACAAAACAGTGCGACGGTTTGAAATGCACAAAATAGTGCGACAATTTGAAATGCACAAAACAGTGCGACAGTTCGAAATGCACAAAATAGTGCGACAATTTGAAATGCACAAAACAGTGCGACGGTTCGAAATGCACAAAACAGTGCGATTGATATGCGATACGCATGGGGCAACTTTTGGATCTTGTAAAAAAGCAAAAAGGATACCAAAAGGATACAACATTGTATGAATTGGAGTGCCACGCACAGAAGACGCGGTCCGAGGTCAAAACGGAGGCCGGTTGAGCATCGGAGATACACTTTCTTGCACTTTCTTGAGCTACGAAGACCAAAAGCTGCTCATATGGCCTAAACAAGGCTACGGGAACACCACCGGCCGAGAGGGGAATCCACCGGCTGTCCACCGGCTGCATAATAATTCTATCGGCACAATATTGTGCCGGCCGGCACAAAATATTGCCGACCGGCAAAAAGTTGCTGAGTCGGGGCAGATTCGACATTTCACCCCGGGTGTTTTAAAATAGGGTTTCAAACCCTATTTTCTTACTTTCCCTTTCGCCGAAAACTCACACACTCTCTCTCTAGAGTGTTTTTCTCTCCTCTTTCGCCCGTTTCTTCGCGTTCTACGCCCGTTTCGTCATCGGATTCGCGATTTTTTCTTCGGGTTTCAGACATTTTCAACCGAACAAAACTTTGTTTCGGTGCCTCGTTTGGTGTTCCCACCTTTTCGGGGTTTGTTCCCCTCACTTTCCTCTTCATTTCCATACCATTTTCACATCCCGGCCTTTCCGGCCATTTTCGACCTTCTCGGGAGTTGACTTTTCACTTGACTTTTCGTATTCTAGCCCGGTTTTCCTTCCTCCGGCTATTTTCTCATCATTATTGACATGGTAGACGACATTCCACGCGACGGGACTCCCCCGGATCACGAGATGGATCCCGGGGTCGAGCTCCTACCTTTGAGCGAGCGCCCGTTCGACCAGGCGACCTACCGGCCGACGATTCATGTTCTGCCCCCCGACGGACTGCGCTAGTTTCGGAGCTTCGAGAGGCACGTGCCACCCGAGCTATTACTGCGTGAGCCTACCTCCCACCTGTCCTTCGGCGCTTCCGAGGTAATTCCTTTTCTCTACTTTTCTTTCTGCAATGTAGGATACAAAAACTGTCGTAGCTAGTTGTACTCTTTAACTGCTTTAGCTCGGATACCCTGCATACTTAGTTGATTGTAAACATACGTACAACTGATATCTGCTTGAGACTGGCACATGCACACACACTGCACTAACCCTGAATCACCCAAACATACTGACGCACCACACGTATTTTACTGTAAGCACACCGGCACCTGGTATTTGTCTAAATCTGTCAAACTTGCACGCATGCTACATCTGTTTTGCTTCTCAAAACCGCATTTTGAATGTTGTCTTGCAATTGTTATTTTCTGTTTACAGGAGGATTCCCATACCAACCGCGGGTATGGGAATACTGGCGCTCGGGAGTGGTATGGCGAGCTTCCTGACGCGGTCCGTCGCATAGTGGACCGAGCGGGCTTCGGCGCCTTCTGCCGAGGACTCTCCAGGCTTACCACATGCAGACCTCTCCTTGCCGCTCTGGCGGAGAGGTGGTGGGACACCACCGATTCATTTCACTTATCCACAGTAGGGGACATGACGATGACCCCGTACGATTTCTCGATGCTCACAGGCATCGGGGTAGGGGTGATCCGTTCCCCTTTGATATTGATATGGACGAGTGGACCGCCGCTCAGGTCCATCTGCTGGGTGAGGCGCCACCTCTTGCTCGTCCAGGCTTCGTCCGATACTCCTGGTTCGAGGTCCAGTTTAGGGTCCAGCCTGCGTTGGAGGAGGAGGCACAGATGACTCAGGAGGACGTGGAGAGGTATGCTCGCGGCTTTCTGATGTTCTTGTTCGGGACAACCATCTTCGCCGACCGGGCAAACACCGTGCCTCTCTGCCTACTCAGCGCACTGGTGGACGTCCGAGACATCTTGCACTACGATTGGGGTGGCGCCGCTCTGGGCACTCTCTACGGATACATGAGCTCAGTCTCCCGTGGCAGCGAACAGCTGCTCGGGGGCTACTGGCGGGTTTGGGAGGTACATTTCATCTCCGCTTTTCATTTCTGCCATACATTCTCTATACTCTGTACACTGCACACACTGTAGTCTGCTTTATACTTGCTGTATACTGTACACACGGCACACACATACATTCTACTTTACACTGACTGTACACTGCTCACACTGTACACTGTACACAATACACTGCACAACACACGGCTCTGCCATATCTGCTTTATTCTGTATTCTACTTTATCTGATAAATGCACTGATATTTATCTTGCAGTTGTGGGTTTACGCCTACTTTCCTAGGCTCGCTCCCGTACCAGTCACGGAGACTCCTCTGGTTGTCCCGTTTTCGCGTCGCTTTGACGGGAGATGCACCCGGAGGCCGCGGGAGACATTCAGCTTCTTCCGCCGCTACTTCGACACCATTACCCCTGCCGAGGTATGTTTTACTTGCAGTTCATTCGGGCTTCTCCTTTCCACTGCATATTTTGATAACAGTAGATAACAGACTGTATTGCATTTTCAGATCACATGGCGACCGTGGGCTCCATTGCCGGCGGTGACGTGGGATCGGTTTGCCGGTGCGGAGGAGACCTCGCGTTTTCGGATCTTACTGGAGGGCCCGGTCTATCGGGCTTGGTACCTGGGTGAGCGTTTCCTACGCCAGACCCTAGGGTTACCTGGGCAGATAGTCCCGATTTACCCTCCTGCGGATATGAGGGAGACTGAGAGGCTCACCCCCGAGCAGATGGCCGATTACACTATCGGCTGGGAGGGTACCCGCTTTAGAGGCATCGGCGACTACCGAGAGTACGTACTTCACCGTCGGCTGGGGTGAGGAGCATCACAGAGGCGAGGGCGACTACGCAGAGTACGTCCGGACCTATATTATGCGATCCTTGAGCGGTGGTCGCCGAGCTGAGGGGGAGAGGCCAACGGCGCCGGCAGCTGGAGCGGGAGCTGGGGCTGGAGCGGGCACATCGAGGAGGGCTCGAGTGCATGGAAGGAGCGGAGCTCAAGGAGGATGGGGGACCGGTTGGCCTGCTTTGCCCACTGTACTGTCATATAGAGGGCATGATGGGGCGACCTACTAGATCCCCTTTGCTCCTCCCCCGGCTGGTCACGAGTTAGCCGGTATCCCCGACTTGCCTCCGGTATGTATTACTTCATTTTGCATCTTGCATTGGCATTTCATTTCAGTTTATTTGATATTCCACAGAATATTGATGCATCCGATACTTTTGCAGGCTTCTTCTGGGTATACCCGACAGTCATTGGAGATGAATGCCTCCATGATGGGGATGCTTCAGCAGTCCTTTGATCTCCTAGCCCTCTACGGCATCCCGGTATGCTCTTCTGAGGCTGGCCTCAAACCATTCATACACTGCTTCACATAATCTGATGCACGGCACAACACCTGATACATTGATCTCACAGCATCTGATACACTGCATACACTGCATTCTACACTGTATTCTGCACTGATAAACTGCTCACGGTATTCATACATTGTACTCAGACACTGCATTCTGCACTAATAAACTGCTCACAGCATTCTCTCACTGTATTCATACACTGCATTCTGCACTGATAAACTGCTCACGGCATTCTCTCACTGTACTCATATGCTGCATTCTGCACTGATAAACTGCCCACAGTATACTGATGCATTTGCTTTTTATGTACTTTTCAGCCTCCCTTCCAGATGCCCATGGTAGGAGGTGCTCCAGCTGGACCTTTTGTCCCTGCCCGAGGGAGAGATGAGGAGGGCCGATCATTTCCCCGCACCAAGGCGGGGCGCACTCATATCGGGAGTAGCTCGCAAGCTCCAGTCCCTGATGATGATGATGACGAGGAGTCAGAGGTGGAGGCAGAGTCGGAGGCGGAGTCATCGGAGGAGGAGACTGGAGGCGGCACTAGCTCGGGCTCTGACGACGATGCTGATGATGCTCCTGGACCTTCGTCCAGGAAGAGGACTAGGACAGACTGATAGCCCTAGGAGCCACTTGAGATGGATACAGATTTTTTATTTTCTCTTTTCTGTACTTTTCCTCTTTTTGTCCACAGTTAGGATACTTTGTACTGCCGCAGGCAGGTTTTTGTTTCCAAAACTTTGTACTTAAAAAGATTATGAAATGAATAAACTTTTTGCTTAAAAGGTGTTACATTTACATATCTCATGCATCGCATCTCATGTCATCATTTTACACCTCAATGTAAATGGAATTGACTGGTTGCCTGAAAATTGGACACTTGCACGGTAACAATCAGATAACTAAACAGCCAACAGCAAAACAACCCAAGCAACCCGCTGCCTGATTCTGGACACACAGCCCTTACTCTACTGGGGATTAATCTGCATACAGCCCATAACACAGCATTCGGTTCATTTTGTGCACAGCAAACTTTAAACAAAACAGCCCAATCTGACAAGACGGACTACGGAGGTGAAGCCTGCTGGGTTTGAAACACAATCGAATATAGAAAATGGCACAACATTCTTGAGCATAAACGATTTTTGTGATTAAACAAGGGTTTTTCGAACCGGGGCATCGAGCCTACAACTGAACACAGTGGGGAGGACTCAACAAAGGTACACGACCTAAAACACAACGAGACACGCTTGGGAAAGACTCAAAACAGAGGTTGGGGTAAACAAAACAAAAGACACGACATACAGACGCGTTAACAAAGACCGGGGACCTTAGATTGCGAGGAGCCAGTTTCTCTGGTTATTGTTTTCCACCCTTTTCTCATTTGTGATTCTCACATCACTCGGCCCTCAAGCTCGGTTTTTTTCTCTCAAAACACTTTGGCTCGCTTTTTCTCTCAACTTACACCTCTCTATTCTTTATTCTCTTATTTTTCATCCCTCCCCAGGGTGATTGATGAATGAATAGGAAGTTGCGGGTTCATGCCCAATGCCGTTAGCTTACAGCTATTTCTTCCGGTGGGTGGAGTGCCCTCCTGGCAAGTACGTTGATGACAGGGGAAAGACAGAATGCCTGACCCAACCGTGCCCCTAGTTCATCATTTTGACCATTTTTTCCGTTTTGGTTCTACTAAAACAGTTTTGATCAAGATGAGAGTCGGATTAACGTACTTGTTCGATTTTTGATTTGAAAACCATGCAAGTCAGGCTGTAAGCACTGAAAATTTTCCTTTTTGGGTCCAAGAAAATGGTCCAGTTTTGGAAAATGGAATAGTTTTCGAGAAAATAATCAACCTCAGTAAAAATTTTCAAAAACTATTTTACAAACAGTCAATGCTCAACGAGCATGGAACTTACTCTTTGAGATACGCAACCTTGGATCGGAGGCAATGGAAAATTGCCCCTGGCTTGAAGAACGCCGCACGACAACGGAAAGTTGCCCTTGGTTTGAATGGCGGCTCATGGCAACGGAAAGTTGCCCCTTGTTTGGATGGTGCCGCAGCAGTTCGCAAACAGTCTTCATTGGTGGTGGCCGAATTCTTGGACAGAAAGACGACGAAGGCGGCCACAACAAATATATGGACACAATCCCCTTGGAAGGCGTTGGCGACTAGACTTTGGGATGAAGTCAAAACCATTGTATGGACCGAGACGCTATGAAAGCGTTGGGGGCTGGACTTCATGATGAAGTTGCCTACGTATCCCAAACATGGGAATCAAGCCTTACGTAGTTCCGGTAAGGTACACTCGGGTATTATCCTCTCATTTTTAGGCTCTAACTTTTGCCAAGGTGCCCGTTGCGGGCTTTCGACCTTGCGAGCTTTGTTCCTCTTTCTTCTTTTTCAATTTTTATATCTTTTCATTCTTTTTCATTCTTTTTTCTTTTGCATTTTTTTTTTCTTTTTTTTGTATTTTTCTCTTGCTCTAACTTTTTCTTGGGTCGCCCTTCCGGGTTTTCGGCACAGCGAGCCTCTCAAGGGGTAAAAGTGTAACGAGTCCATGCCAAATGGTTTTTGAAGTTGAAGCCTCTCTGTATCTAGGAGAACGGTTGTTGCAATGATTTGCAGGAGAATCCATCATGGCTGCTCCACGAGCTTCTTCTGATGAGATCTAATCTTTTTTATTCGGCTTTGGTGCCTTTTGTTGGAGGGCTGCTTCAAAACTGGCCACACGGGCCTCCTCTGACGGTTGACCGTTGAATGTTCCGAATGAGTTCGAGGTTCAAAACAAACAGGTCTAATATTGAGGCTGAGAGCGATCCTAGGCTGCACAATCTGAAGAACGATTCCACACAGGTCTTCACAGGGCCGCGCAAAACATTTGTTTTTGAAAGTTTTTAAGAAAGCGACAAATCGCTCGCGCCGAAGATAGTGTGGAACCAATCTGGATCAAGCCAGGGTCCTTCCCAGTACTTACGCTGACAAGCATGATTTCATTCATTAAAAGGCTTAGCATGCTTCTCTTTCTCTCAAAATGATCAAAATTTTGCAAAACCCGAGGAATTCCTTCCTCTTCGTTTTTATCACCGCAGTGTTCAGAAGGGGTTTTTGAAAAACTTAGGTTAATGCAATGAGTTCGATGCACAGGGGAGCAGGCGAGATGTACTGTCAGTCCATTCAAATCTTCTGGCACTTATACTGAAAGCAAGCACAAAAGTGAGATAGCAACAGCTGTTTTCATTCAGATTTGTTGGTGTAACTAGCCCCTCGGCAGAAACAGACTAAAAACAAAAAAAACGGGTAATTACAAGACAAAACGGTGTTCAGGACAACAACCCCAGAATCACCTGGTATTCTATACAAAGGGGACTGACTCGATACAACAAGACAGACCCTTAAGCAAAAAGACTGACTCAAGACAAAGAGACAGACTCAAAACAAAAGACTGACTCGATACCCAAGCCAGAATGTACAGGGGTAGCATTCATGGAAGCTAAAAAAAAACGCGCGCCAGACGCTACATCAGAAAATACCGGGCACCACCTACAAGCGGTCCAACCCTGATCACATACTCGCAGTATCTTCAAAGTCCAACAGCGTAGTGGCGACAGACTTTGCCGAGGTAGGTGGGAGGATGACCTCATTGTCGATCAAATCTTGCACTTCATGACGAAGGCGGAAACAACCATCGGTACTGTGGCCGGACTGTTGGTGGTACGCACAGTACAAAGCAGCATCATGTGAGGAAGGGAGCTTCTTCGGGAGGGGCCGAGGCTCGAGGGGTTTAAGGTGCCCCTTTTTAGCCAATATTAGTAACGCCCTAGACAAAGGCATGTAGAGGTCGTGAAAGACTCTGCGTCCTCGGGGCAGATATTTTGAGGTCTGGGGATTCTTGCTAGACGCACTAGCGAAAGGGTCGGCAGGCGCCACCTTGGCTTTCTGATCCTTTCCCGATGTAGGGGAGGGAATAGGAGGAACTGTTCTGACATGACGGGGCCCATCCCGATTTTCTGACTGGCTTGAACTGCCCTCAGGTGGAGTGGGGAAAACATCCTCTACAGCTTTAGTCATGACTGCAGATACCTGCTGCTTACTCATCCCCCCGGCTTTCAAAGCCTCGACTGCCCACAGCAGTTGTTCGATAGGATCGGCATCTGCCTTCATCTTGTCTTTTCCTCTGACCTCAGCCCAGTCGAGGGTTCGGGTTGATGTTGGCATGTCATTGCTATAGCTGGCGGCCATCTCCGGTTGGCTTAGTTCAATCACAATTCGCCCCAACAACGGGGGCTCCTGGGGTACAAAACTCCTGGCATATGGTGCGACTGGAGGTGAAGCTGACATTCCATAGGCGAGATCCGCTACAGACCTCTGGAGATCACCTATTATCCCCATTAGTTTAAAAGTAGTTAGCTCGCGAGCCTGATACAACTGGGGGGCCCAGACCGGGTGCACAACAGGCGACCTGAGTGGATGTGGCATACCAATGTTGGCCTCACTCTGCAGAGTGATCCCTTGATCTAATGCAGCTGTCATAACCACGAACTCTTCTAAATTCTGCGTCGTCATAAATCCTGCCTCGGCAAGGGGGAACACTGGCTATTCTGTCTCAACTCTCTGAACTTTCTGGACTGAAAGGGAAAACAAACAGTAATTCAGCCCCAAACGGATCAAACACGGGTGTAGCTGAACATCTGCATTCTACTACTGATCACTGTTCCCCAAAAATCACTTTTCCCAACACTGAATCGATATCCATGGATAACTGATTCTCAACAACACTGATACCGGTACCCTCGGGCCCGATACTCAAACTTGCAAACTGGTATGTACGTTCCCTGCAGAGATACACTCTAAAAGCACATAGCAGATAAGTAAGAACCAAAACACCCCTATGTTGGGGTAGGGTTTCCCTGTTCTATTTTGTCAGGAGCTAGGGTTTCACTATGCACGCAGCAGTTTTTCAAACAACCTAACATCGGGTAAGCAGCCTGTCCTAACTTGGAATGGTCACTATGGATCCGAATATGCACTACGTCGAATGGTCAAAAAGGGTGCCCCGGTAACAACCGGGGTTTGTGTTCCCACACTGTCAGAGCCCATAGCCGGTCAGCCTTATGGTCATGCCTTGACAAGACATGCCTCCGGCAAACCGTTCAGGAATGGCAGATGGCAAACACTGTGTACCTAGGCGCACCAATGCACATGCAATGCAAAGAAACACATAAGTGAGATCAAAACAGGATATCACGAGTTCGAGTCAAGCTCTTTAAAGTCCCCAGTAGAGTCGCCAGAAACTGTAGACGCGCCCGTGGGCCTCATGCTACAGTTCGGACTCAATTTGTGTCACGGTTCTTAATCTGAACCAAAGAGTCCAAATCCGGCAAATCGTTTTGAGAAACAGATTTTTTTGAAAAGTAATGCCAAACATGGACTGCTTTGCCAGATACAGAGTCACCACCTAAATATTTTTTTATAGGGGAATTTAGGAAACCCTGACTCGGTGCCGAAGGCCACATGTCCGTCATCACCGGAGTTGTCTCGGCTCGGGAGCTAAGGTACGATTGGGGAAGGTCAGCTATGAGCACCCCTCTCGCCCGATCCGAAGATCGGCCTCTACTAACCGTGATATCTAATTTTGAAAACATTACATGTTCTTATTCCATTTATTAGCCTAGAATTACTATGTTATGCGTACAGCACACAAGTATAGACTAGATTGCCTAATTTGGAAATAAACATTGCATATCCGTTTGTCTTGGATAAACGTTTTTTGGAATTTGCTACTCGTAAGTAGGCTAAAATACGGATTCCAACGAGTTTCCCCAACTCAAACAATCCAACCTTCACCCACAGGCAATCAGGCAATTTATCACATAAACATTTAGCCGCATGGCAAGCATGCTATCATGATGGCATTCACACGCATGCGATATGCTAAAGCATAACAAATACTTACATCGTACTCCGTGCCAAAACAGAGAACTCATTAGTAATCAGTGCATGATCCAAGTCCATGTTTTGAATGTCTAATGCAACGCATACAGGATGCAATTAGAGTAGACTCGCCTAACCTAAACATGGCGTATGAAATGCAATCAAATGATGCACGTATTCAATTTGGAATTGAAATACAAATGCAGTTAGCATGATGTACCGAGCCCAGTGCATGCAAGACAAATGTATGGATGCACACATGCATAGCATAAGGTATGCTAATTTAAACATGACCTATTACTAACCATCAAAGCAGGTAAGTAAAAGGGAAGAAAGAAGTGGGGGTTGGAAGACATACACACACTCACCCACACTTATTACAGATTTGCCCTCACTCGGAGGGACCGAATAAATATTACAGATTAATTAACTACGCAAGCTAATTAAATATTACAAATTAAATAATTAATCAACAAATTAATTAATTTAATGAAAGCAGTAAACGGCCTCGGGAGGAGAGCCGGATGCAGCACATGCTCGAGTCTCGCTCGGAAGTGCACGGCCATGCATAGTTTGCCTATGTTTTCCTTCCTTTGCTCCTCTGGAGGCTGCCAAAACCTCAGGATTGCTTCTCTAGGCATTGAGGAGTGCCACCGGCTGAATAGAATGCCTACCGGCAGTGTCATGTGGTCACCGGCACAAAATGAGTCCATCGGCAGCTGATTCACTGCCAGTCGGCAATATATACTGCCGGTCGGCAAATAATGCCTGCAGAACCTGCAACTCACAGCAGCAGAGGACAAAACTTGCATGGCAATACAATTCAAGCAATTTATGCACCAACCATGTCCCTTATCATGTTAATGACTCAAAGGGGCATGTGTCTCGATTCTCGGACCACCAATCACGCATTTCCAAGCACGATGGCCCAAGTGATCAAGTGTGCAACTTTCATGTCAAATGCAATGCAAACCAATCAAACAAACCAAGGCCCAATTCCCATCACTTAAGTCAAGGAACAAGGCATACATGCAAGGTGCAATGCAACCTAAGCATACAAACTAAGGATGCAACATGGCATGGCGAGAGACCTATGCAAGCATACAAGAAAACATGAGGCAATGCAAATGAATGAAAAGATGGACTTATACATGGTTTGGGCAGCTCTAATAAGGCCCAAAACAGTGGCCAAAGTGACCAAAATAAGGGACCAAACACACATGCACACATACATATGATTAAAGGCCAACACTCAGGCACAAATTGGACAACTCTCAAGCACACTTGAAAATGGATATCATGGACAATTAGCATGCAACATAAGCTCTGAAAATCATGTTAAAACATGGTGCCAAAGCAAGCAACAAGTCAAGCTAAACATGCAACAAATGGCCCAAGTGTTTGAAGCAAGTCAAAGGGGCTCGAACCATGACCAAACCAACCAAGCCTCACAAGGCTAAGGGGACTCAAAATAGGTTCAAGACAGACCTAGAACATGCAAAGGGGACCCCCTAGATGGCATCTAAGTGGCTCAAAATCAAGGGCATGCACAATGGCCAAAACATAGAGCATGCAAGACAAGCTTTCAAAGCATCGAAGAGACATCCAAGGCAAACATATAGGCATGAAAATGGGACTGAAATGACATGGTGGATGATTCCAAATCACCAAATCAATGCAAAAATGTCATGCTATACATTCACACACTTAAGGCCAACAAGCCGGAATGCAAAGGGGCTATACTAAGCATGCCAAATCCGACCCAAACAACTATGGACAGACCTAAGACATGTCAAAATATGCACAAAACCTTCACAAGACTAAGCCTAAAACAAGCTTGAACAAAGGCTAACAACCTAAGGCATGTTAAGGCATAAACATGGCATTACAAGGTAGGTATGCTAAGCATGCATGGTGTACCAAAACCAATTAAAAACAGAGGTATATTACAACATATTAGGCATGGAAAGCAGCCAAGACATGGTCAATGCACACTCTAACATGATGCTCCCTCAAGAGGCCAAAATGGGTCCATTTCAAGGACAACAAGGGGAGGGGGTGCCCCTCCCCTTTTGGAGACTTCAAGGCACCATCTTCACCACTGAAATCCCTCAAGATTTCAGTGGTGAAGAGGCCCAAACACCAAAGTCTCGAAACTCACTCAAAATAGCACAAAATGAGGCCTTTCAAGGCCTAAGAGGGATCAAACACCTCCAAACCACAAAACACTCTAAACAAACAATTTATAGGCCCTAAAAACAGAACTTTTTTGTATTATACACTAAGCTCAAAAACGATTTTAAGATAGGTAGAAATACAATGCAAAAATAGGGAATAATGGGACTAAATTCTTACCCTTGAAGACCCCTTTACAAATGATGCTCCAATGGCCCTCCTTGGCTTGAATCCAGCTCCAAAACACCAAAATCAGTCCCTTAGAACCTCAGTAGCTAAGTGAAGGTGAAACACTATGTGTTTGTGTGCAATAGTATGGACTAAACACACTTTAACACACACAAGAGGGAAAAAGAGAGAGATAATGTGTATCAAACCCTAACCCTAGAACTCAAAACCCTAACAATGGATGTCTAAGCTCTCTCAAGTGTCTCAAGTGTCTAACCCTAGAGTCAAGAGACAAGACTCTCTCTTATAGAGCTTATTGTCTTGTAAAGCTTACAAGACAAGCTTCTAAAGAGAGAGATCCCTCCATACACGTGTGTGGAGGGGAGCCAAAAGCAAGACTGCTGTCTTAAAATATCTACAAAAGCAGATGCACAGTAATCGGCCGGCCAAAATTGCCATTTTGGCAAAATGGAGTGCCGACCGGCAGTAAAAAGTGCCGACCGGCAACAAACAGTGCCGACCGGCAATAAACAATGCCGATGGCAGCAAAAACCAGCCGGTGGCCTCTAGCCACTGTCGGTGGTGTGTAGGGATGCCTCACAAGGCATTCCCTGCCCCCTCCAAGGCAAATTGCAAGTGTTTGGTGTAAAACCAGACACTAAACGGTCGAGTTCGGAGATCTTGAGGCAAGGCGCGTAGCCGAGACCTCCGGGAACTCCAAACGAACACAAACATGGATGATCACCGAGTGTTCAAACGGTGACGTCCAAGTCTTGAGGACGGTCAAAAATGGGGTGTCTACAGCTCTCCAAGCTACTGGAATGGAGTGGTGGTGTGGCGCTAGGTGATGGTGTAGGAATGGTGTAGAAATGATGAGGTTTGAAGGTTGGAAGGGAGGGAGAAGAAGGTGTATGTATGCAAAACTCGTAGGCCAATTTTTTTTGTAACCCTAAAACCAGCAGCTGGAGCTGCTGTTATATAGGCCAAAGTGGGGAGAAAAGGGGGGAAAAATGGAGGGAAATGAAGCCAAGTTTCCCTCCAAAAAGCAGCCCTCCCGGATACAGAATCTAGGGGGAAACAGAATACACTTCTGCACTGTACTTGATGTGAGGGTTCTGGCCGGTCGGTTATTTAGGGTTTAGGTGGCCGGCCGGCCTTCCCCATGGCCGGTCGGCTAGGGGTCAAAAGGGTCAAGCAAGATTAGTGGCCGGCCATGCCAAAAAGAGAGCCTCTGATGTGTGCACAACACAACCATGTGGTAAAAAACTGGAGACAGTGAACCAGGAGAGAGAACAACCCACTTTTCAAAGGGGTTCAAAAGGTTCAACAGCAATTACTGGCCGTCCACCAAATATTGGTGGCCTCCCAGATGTGTACATCACAAATATGTGGTTTAGGGTGCAAGAAAATGGCCCAAGGGTGGTCAACATTGGCTTTGAAGTGAGAAAAACGGACGACGGAGGGCGACGGAGGAATAAAACTGGTTGCCAGAACAATTACTGGCCTCCCACCCTATTACGACCTTTCTAACAATAAAACAGAGGTCCCTGCCAAAAATGAGCTCAAACCGATGCAAAATGAAGGTTCGGGGGCCGAAACGCACAGCCCGAGGCCCCGAAAACTGACAGTTAGGCACCGAAAGTGGTGTTTGACCACGAAGCTGGTTTCTGGAGCCTCAGTGTCCCTCAAAAGGGAGTAAATAAGATGCATGCCAAAAACTGGAGCAAACGGAGGTGGTTAAGCGGTCCCGAACCGAGGCACATGGCCAACGGCTCCGCAAAACCAGAAACCGGACTCCAAATGGGCAAAATGGCCTATGACCACGAAACGTAGCCTACGGCCACTGAGAGATGATCTACAAGACCTCTCCCTCCCTTCGGGAAGAGAAACAGAGAAAACTGAGCCTGGTTCGCAAACCGAGGCAAGGTATGAAAGAGTCCGAAAGTCCGAAGGCAAGGCTCGCAGCCAAGACTCCGCGACTTCCGAACGAGCACGATATGCAACATCACCAAGCACTCAATCGGTGACGTCTGAGTCTTAAGTTCAGTCAAAAATGGGGCGTCTACAGCGCTCGCCAGAATGGGCGCCACAACTGCCTTCATGTATTTCAGTCAGAAGCTCTTCGACTTTGTTCGGATGCACACATTCTAAATATGGACCATAAATGGATTTTTTATAAATCTTTCCTTGCGGATCCAAGTAGTATCGCAAGGCTTTGTTTCACAACTTATGCACTTCTTTCTTGTCCTCTGGGAGCTGTTCGGAAGACAGGAATGTAGCAATGGGATCCATCCAACTCGGTCTAGCTTCTATGACATTGACCTGGACTTCCTCCGAAGGGCCATTGCTCAGCTCCGGGATGAAACCTACTTCGATGGTCCGTTTAATCTCTGAGTTAATGGCGGAGGCTAGGCAAGCCAGGGCATCTGCATTTGTGTTCTGATCACGTGTTATCTGATGCAATTCATGATGGTCAAATTTTGCCAGCAAGGAGTTAGCCATTTTCATGTAAGCTGCCACACGGTCATTTCTTGCCGCGTACTCCCCCTTTAGCTGGTTGATCACCAGTTTTGAATCACAAAATATAAGCAAACGCCGAGCACCCAGAAGATGTGCATTACGCAAACCAGTTAGAAGGGCTTCGTATTTGGCTTCGTTTTTTGATGCTTCGAAGCCGAGCTTGACAGCATGCTCAATTATTGCGCCATCGGAAGCCATGATTACTACTCCGGCTCCACTGCCCCGTTGATTGGACGATCCATCACAGTACAACTGCCAAATGTCCCCAACATAAATTCTCCAGTTCGGCTTAGGTCGAATTTTATCAGACTTGAAGTCGGTAAGACCCCCTGTGAATTCGGCAACAAAGTCGGCAAGCACCTGTCCCTTGATTAAGGTTCTAGGTAGAAACTGAATATCGTACTGGCCGAGTTCAAGAGCCCACTTTGAAACGCGTCCTGATGCTTCTGCACTTCGTAGTACTGATCGAAGGGGGTAATCTGTTAGCACCCCAATGCTATGCCCCTGGAAGCAGTGCATCAGTTTTCTTGCTACCATGACAAGGGCCAGAATGAGCTTTTCCAACGGAAGGTAGCTTGTTTCGGCGTCAACCATTGCCTTGCTCACATAGTACACTGGCCGCTGCTCCCCCAATTCTTCCTTTATTAGTATGGCGATGACGGCCCGGTCAGAAACTGCCAGATACAAAATGAGCGGATCATCGGCCGAAGGTGTTGTCAAGAGTGGAACTGATCGGAGGTAGGTCTTGAGGCCATTGAAAGCAGCTTCGGACTCGGTGGACCATTCAAAAGCCTTGCCCTGCCGTAGTGTATGAAAGAATTGCCGGCAGCGGTCCGTGGAACGACTGATGAACCTATTGAGTGCGGCAGCCATCCCCATCAACTTCTGAACTTCCTTGACCGATCGAGGGGAGCCGAGTTCTAGGATTACTGTGATTTGCCTTGGGTTGGCTTCGATTCCTTAGTGGTTGACAATGTAACCCAAGAATTTGCCAGAGTCGATCCCGAACGCATATTTGGAAGCGTTTAGCTTCATTCTATATTTACGTAGAATGCCAAATGTCTCCTCCAGATCGGCTATATGATTCTGCTCTTCCTTAGACTTGACCACCATATCGTCGATGTACACTTCCATAGTGTGGTCGAGTTGCTCCTTGAACATGGTAGTGACCAGTCTTTAGTAGGTTGCCCTTGCATTCTTCAGCCCAAAAGGCATAACCTTGTAGCAGTAGGTTTCTCTTGGGGTGAGGAATGCGGTTTTGTCTTGGTCATCTGGATGCATGGCGATTTGATGGTAGCCTCTATAGGCATTGAGGAAGCTCATATGCTGATGGCGTGCCGTCGCATCTATAAGTTGGTCAATTCTGGGTAGGGGAAAACAATCCTTGGGGACAGGCTTTGTTTAAGTCTGTGAAATCGACACATACTCGCCAAGTCCCATTTTTCTTCTTCACAACTACTGTATTAGAGAGCCATGTAGGGTAGGTCACCTCCCTGATTTCCCCGGCGTCAAGCAACCTGTCAACCTCCTCGACAACGGCGGCAGTGTGCTCTGCGGCTAACCGCCGGCTTTTCTGAATGATCGGCTTGCACTTAGGGTCAACATTCAAACTATGCTGTGAAACGGACGGATCTATACCCGACATCTCGTATGGAGTCCATGCAAAGACATCAAGGTTGCTGAGCATGAATGAAATTAGCTGCTGTCTGTCGGCATGATTCAGGGAGGCACCGACCATGAAGAACTTGCATGGGCTTCCGTCGATTTCAACTTGATCTAGGGCTACCGTTGCCTTTTCACTTGGGAGCCGCCCAACATCGTCGAGGCTCTCCTGATCTGGAACCTCAATGGAATTCACTTGCAAATCTTTTGACATCTTTCCAACAAGGAGATAACATGCTTGTGTCGATTTTTGGGAGCCACGGATTTGTTCAATTCCACGTTCGGTCGGGAAGCGTAGCAGCTGATGATAGGTACTCGGCATGACCCGCATGGTGTGAAACCAATTTTGCCCCATGATGAGGTTATACGACGACAGCAGCTTAACGACCAAGAATTCCACTTCCACTATTCGGGAGCTCGCTCGAAAGGGTAGTGTAATTTTCCCTAACGGGTATTCTGGATTGGCGTTGAAGCCGAATAGCGGATAGGGAGCCGGAGAGAGGTTCGATTCAGAGAGGCTGAGTTTGGTGAATGTCTTGTAATACATAACTTTCAATGTGCTCCCTGGGTCAATGAGTACGCGCTCAACGGTGAATCGGTTGACGCGTAACTCAATTACTAAGGGAGCAATGTGGGGAAGTGTCACTCCGACCAAATCCGAATCATCAAAAGTAAGCTTCATGGGGACGTTTTGTCGGAGTGAGCTAATTTTAAGGGTTGGGATTCGACTAAATCGTATACACCGCAAATGATATTGGCAGGCTGTATATCATGTGGATCACGCCGAGTGGAGGGGAGTCTTGTCTTAAGGCTATTACTTTGGTTGAGTTACCTTTTTCGAACGTACTGTTGTAGCCTACCATCTTGTACCAATTCCTCCAGGTGATCCTTCAATGCATAACAACTCTCAGTATCGTGGCCATGGTCCTTATGATACTCACACCGTCTATCCCGTCTTCTCGTGTCAGAAGGTCTCACCATTTTGGACGGCCATTTGAAGAACGGAAGGTGTTGGATTTTAGTCAGTACCGCACTGATCGACTCTGTTAACTCCGTATATTTCTTATCACTGCGCATTGTGCGCCTACTATCGACTTGTAGATAACAACTCTCAGTATCGTGGCCATGGTCCTTATGATACTCACACCGTCTATCCCGTCTTCTCGTGTCAGGAGGTCTCACCATTTTGGACGGCCATTTGAAGAACGGAAGGTGTTGGATTTTAGTCAGTACCGCGCTGATCGACTCTGTTAACTCCGTATATTTCTTATCAGTGCGCATTGTGCGCCTACTATCGACTTGTAGCTATTCATTTAATCGGTTCTCTAGGGACTATTGACCCATCTTATAAAGTGTGTCGTGCCCACAAACTACTCCACCACGTGGACCCACATGCTGAGGACCTAATGTGGGGATTGTAAATCTGTCACACATCGATTTGCTAAGGACTCTTGACCCACCTTACAAAGTGTGCCATACCCACAAACTTTTAAAAGGCCTTTTCTAGAAAAAGGAAAAACAAAATCGTATGTGCTCTTGTGATACAAAACGAACAATATCTTGGTACGTATTGTTGGAAAATTGGTTTTTACAGGCTTATTTGGGCCAACTTTGAGGCTAATTTTGAGTGGGTCCCAGACGTCTTTTTGGGTAAGTCCGAAGAGATAACGTTTTCCTTACCGCATGACAAGTCACACGGTCAAGACGGTTTGTCAAAACCATTTATGAATAAATGGGAACTTGACGTCGTTTTTTGGTCCGTGGAATGGACATTTAAAGAATTAAATGTGGGTTTCCTTGTAAGGCTTGTCCCACATTAAAACTTTAAGAGAGCTTGTGTATCTATATAAGCTCTTGGCGTACTAACTTGGGTTGGGCTCCAAGGGACACCCTAAGTTTGTAGAAATGAGGAGTTATGGACAAAGGAACCTTGGCTCAAACCACACGCGCGCGCACCGCCGCCGTCCGTCCGACCAGGCGTAGTTGCGGGTCGGGTCGGATCTAATATTAATTTTTTGAACAAAATTCATTTGAATTTTTTCAAAAATTATTATGAAAAATTAATTTAAAATTTTGCACCAAATTTGAATTTAAATTTTCTGCCCATAATTGTGCCACTTCCAGTCCAAAATTCCACAACAGATTTAAACTGCCAGACAGATTCAAAACCTCCAAGATAGGTTTTTAACTGCTGCAGTTTCCAACAGATTTAACTGCCCAATAGTTATCTATTTCAAGCAGTGCAGTATCTGTTCAGTTTAATTTTTGCATCTGTTCATTCAAATTACACACCTGTTCGGGTCTATCAAAATTTGCCTATAAATACTAGGCATTTCCAACAGTTTTAAGATCCAAAAATAATTTGAAAATTTCATTTTGCTATCCTGTTTTGCTCATTTGCATAAATTCTCTTCATATTAGTTTTTTAGAAAAATTAAAGAGAGTATAGAACACAAGATTTTTCTTCGCTGTACAAATTGCTTGAAGTGCTATTACAATTTGTGAAGATCATTGTATCGTGGGAGATAGACGCCATTTATCTATAAGTACCGTAGCAGGGTGAATCTGTATTAAGGACAGAGTGTCACACACTCGACTTGATCTTTTAATTATTTATTCGGTTCGGTAAAATAAATTCGGTAAGTAATTTATTTTATTTGTTTGATTTTTTTCATTATTTAATTTACACAGAAAACTATTCCAACATGTGTTTTGATAGTAGGTTGGTTCGCACAATATCCAACAAAATTACTAGTGCCACGCGTTGCTTCTCACCACCACTCCAATCATGGTCTTGTCTGGGAAGTGTTTGTTTGCAGTCAAACAATCCAAGAATGGAACTCACTCCAAGAATGGATCCCCTGTTGAGAATTACTTCGTTATGCAAGTTTTTGGTTTGCCTTGTTGAGTCTTTTTTTCTTAGTAAGTTTTTGGTCTACCATCTAGTTTGTTCTTATTTTTTTATTCTCTTTTGGTTAATGACTTTGCATTTGATTGGCTTTGTTTCATATTTTAACCTAATTGAGATATGACCTTTAAATTATGGTACTTTTGTCTTGGCTTTTTGTACTTTTTGATATAATTTTTGTACATCTTATATTTTTATTTTACATCAATAATTTTTTTTTTTTGCCGATAAACACACACACACACACAAAAAGAAAAAAAAGAAAAAAAAAATGATCATATCAATAATTATAGGCAAAAAATCCATTCCATCGTACCGGTCAGCAATTCAAAAATCCATTGTAGTAGTGTTGTCATTGTATGGTGTTTCACTGTCCTTATAAGGGTTATGCTATTCACCCCAAAATATAAGGGTTATACTTTAGCGTTGAGGTCTTGCCAATTTTGTTTGGCATTGCCTGGGTTTGGTTTTGGTGTGTGTATCTTTTTATTTATATAATTTCGTTGTATTACTTTTACTTCTTTATTCATTACTATTTTTATTTTATTTTATCGATAAATAAAAGAAAATTACAAACATTTAATTTAGTTGGAGAGTGTTGTTGCATCTCATAATATATCACTCTTATTTTGACCTCTAATGAAGTAACAGAGACACGGAGAATAGAGAGAGATAGAGAGAGGAAGGATGAGGAGTGAGAAGTAGATTTTATTCTATATCATTAGAAATAAATTAAGAATGCTCAATTAGAACTTCAAAATATATATTGACACGGGTAAGCCCATAAAGGATATAGCCCACCACTTAGGGCCCAATACATAATTCAAATACTAAAGCCCAACGTTGCTGGAGCTCAACATGGCATTAAAAACCAATGACATCTAAACACGTGGCAAGAGAAGGACAAGTCACATAAGCAAACAAAGATCCTGCAAGGTTATTGCACTGTACATCAGCCATTAATGAAGTCCCTTATAGTATTTATTGCGATAACCCCTCCCCGTCGAGACAGAACGGCCTCACCATGAACAAGGCAAGCTAGAGCATTGACTTTCGGCCATGATGACAAGTCGGAAGGGACAACGAAATGATTACCAGAGGATATAAGCAGGCATCGAAAACAAGAAGAAGGTTAAGCTTTTCTATCACTAATCTATCTCTACATTCCATCTCTCTTTCTAACTTGCTCACCGGAGGGTTCGCCGGGGGACTCCTCGTTCCCCATTGAACTCTTGTATAGGTCTCCATGTGGGCTTCGTACCTTGGACACCAGTTTGGAAAGCGTGGACCAATCCGACCCGTTCCATCTGGAACACGCTGTATTATAAGTTGGTGCCGTCTGTGGGAATCCTTTTGTTCCGCGCGCCAGTTGTGTTCATTGTCGCCGGAGACCCCATCCTAATAACCCCTTCCTGCCACCCACTAAGGTGGATGGTCACAACTAGATCCATGGCTTCTCACCACAATGTTTCCGGCCACCAAGCCGACCCTCCCAATCCAAACAACCCGCCGCAGTACTTCACAGAACTTACCAACAGCATTAACCGCCTAGCAAAGCAAAACCAAGCCTTGATCAATGCTTTGCTTCAAAGAGACCTTTACATCCCTCCTCTTCCACCTCAAGATATCCCTCCCAACCAAGAACGAGCCCCGAGCCATCCCATCTAACAACCCAACCCACCCAACTTGGAAGGCTTGCAACCCCCTCCCCAAGATATGAACCCGTCACCCCAGAGGGAGAGGCCAGTAGTGTCCAGCCTCCACTGCATTCCGGTGGTGACAACATTCCTCTCTGGGATGTAGAACTTCGAGCCATGAAGCTCCAACTCCAAGGAGTCATGCAGAACATACAGAATAAACCATCTACCACAGCCAACTCACCGTTCATTGCCTCTATCAAGGACAAACCCTTACCCCCTAAGTTCAAAATGCCCTCGCTTGACTCTTTCGATGGCACAACGGACCCGGTCGACCATTTGGAAACTTACAAGACCCTCATGGTCCTCCATCCATTCCCTGACGAGATCATGTGTCGGGCTTTCCCCGTAACACTTAAGGGGTCGGCTCGACTGTGGTTTAGTCAACTGCCAATAGACTCTATCTCCACTTTCCAGCACCTAAGTGACTCCTTTCTCAGCCATTTCATTGGTGCCCAAGGCTAGCGGCGTCCGGTAACCCAGCTCCTCAACATCTGTCAGACCGAGGGGGAGTCGCTGCGCAGCTTCGTCACCCGCTTCAACACTGAAGCCCTACAGGTGGTAGAGAACGATGACAAGGTCATCCTCACGACTTTCATGGCCGGTTTACAGTTATCTGATTGCCTTTTTTCCCTCTCCAAAAACCCCCCGACCTCCATGGCAACCCTTCTTTTCAAAGCCCAAAAATACATGAACGCAGAAGATTCCCTAGCCGCCCGATAAGATCCTACAGCCAAAAACCCGGCCCCTAGAGAGAAGAGAAAGGACTCAGAAACCAAAAACACCCAGTACACTCACCAAACACCTCAGTATACCAACCGACCAGCCCGAGCCGACCGGTCAGCGCTGAGCCGACCGCCTAGCCGGTTCGAATGATACACACCCCTCAACTCCTCCATGGAACAAGTCTTGAGCCAGATTCAACGAGATTATTCCCTAAAATGAACCCAACCGTCACAGTCTCCTTCTAACCGACGAGACCAGTCCAAGTACTACCGCTTTCATCAGGACCACAACCATAATACCGAGGAGTGTGTTAACCTCAAGGACCAGATCAAGGGCTTGATACGCTAGTGGCGTCTCAGTCGGTTTACGACAACCCGCCCTCAGTAAAGGCGAAGGACTGAACCCACCAGAAACAACCATCGACGCACCTCTCCTCGACAGCTCGCACAACCTAACCAAGGCCATGATAGGCCCCCGCAGCAACCTCGGCCACAAGGCAACCCTGGCTCCCCTGTTGGAGAGACTAGAGTTATTGCTGGCGGGCTTGCTTCTGGAGAACCATGTCGCTCGGGTCAGCAGGCAGAACTCAAAAAAATAAGGCAGGGCGCAGACAAAGAAGTTGCCACATTGGACTGCCCTCCCAAACAACCCAAGCAGTGAATGGAGCCCATCACCTTTATAGAGGCCGACTGCACAGACATCCGTTACCCCCATGACGACCACCTCTTCATCTTTGCCCTCCTTTCCAATTACAAAGTCAGAAGGGTTCTTGCCGACAACGGTAGTTCTTCAGACATCATCTTCTTAAATGCCTTTCGCCAGCTTAAGGTCGGGAAAAAAAGTTTGTCCCCTATCCAAACCCCATTGGTCGGTTTTACTGGATATCGGGTGACCTCCATAGGCTCCATCGATCTTCCCATCACAATCAGAGAATACCCGCGGTAGACCACAAAGCTGCTCACTTTCCTCGTCATCGACTGTCCCTCTACTTACAACATTATCCTCGGCCGTACCGCCCTAAATGCTTTTCAAGCTGTCACATCCACTTTCCATCTTGCCATCAAATTCCCCACCGACCTAGGGGTCGGCACGGTGAGGGGAGAGCAGACCATGGCTAGAGAATGTTATGTGGCTTCATTGAAGGACTCGACGTCAAAGACGAAGACGAGCTGGTCAGAGGGGAACTGGTGGAAGAGCTTGTCGAGGTCCTCATCAATCCCACCAACTCGACAAGAACAGCCAAGATCGCCAGCCAACTATCCCCACAAGCCAAGGCCGACCTTATAACCCTCCTGACTGAACACAATGATGTGTTTTCCTGGACCCACTCCGACATGCCGGGCATTGATCCCTCCTTCATCACTCATCGTCTCAACATTGAGCCCCATTTCCGACCCTTTCGCCAGAGCATCGCATCTTTTACCCGGAACGCAATTCTCTTATTGCTTCTGAAGTAGATAAGCTCCTTGAGGCACAGTTCATAAAAAACGTGGACTACCCCAGATGGTTGTTAAATGTGGTCCTGGTCCGTAAAAACAATGGTAAGTGGTGAATCTGTGTCGACTACTCTGATCTCAACCGAGCTTGCCCCAAAGATAGCTACCCCCTTCCCCGCATAGATCTACTTGTCGATGCCACAGCCGGACATCAAATGCTTAGCTTCATGGACGCTTTCTCTAGCTACAATCAAATTCTGATGCACCCATCGGACCAGGAACACACCTCATTTATCACTGATCGGGGGACTTACCACTATCGCATCATGCCATTCGGACTGAAAAATGCGGGAGTAACCTACCAACGGCTAGTCAATGCCGTTTTTCATCACCAGAAATGTCGGAACATGGAAGTCTATGTCGACGACATGCTTGTCAAGAACAAACTCTCCTCTGACCATCTGGCAGACCTACGGGAGACCTTCGACACTCTGCGTAAGTATCAAATGAAGCTGAACCCAGAGAAATGCGCCTCCGGCGTCAGATCGGGAAAATTCTTGGGTTTCATGGTCAGTCAGCGGGGTATCGAGGCCAACTCCGAAAAGATCAAGGCCCTGGTAGAAATGCAGTCACCAAGAACAGTTAGAGAGGTCCAAAGGCTAACGGGCAGAGTCGCCACCCTCAACCGTTTTATTTCCCGCGCAACAGACAAGTGCCTTCCCTTTTTCAAAGTCCTACGGCAGGCTTTTGAGTGGACGACCGAATCCGAAGAGGCCTTTCAGCAATTGAAACAGTGCATAGCCAACCCCCTTACTTTCTCAGGCAATCACGGGTGAGCCCATTTTTCTCTACTTAGCCGTATCAAACACCGCAGTCAGTGCAACCCTCATCAGGGAGGACGGCTCTGTCCAGCGACCGGTCTACTACATCAGTCGGGCTCTCAGGGGAGCAGAACAGAACTACCCATTGCTTGAAAAAATGGCCCTAGCCTTGGTCATAGCCTCAAGACGACTCCGACCTTACTTCCAGGCCGACCCCATTGTCGTCCTCACTGACCAACCATTGAAGAAGATAATGCAACAACCAGAGTTGTCCGGCCGACTCATGCAATGGTCAGTCGAGCTCAGCCAATTTGACATCTCCTACCGACCTCGAACGAAAATCAAGGGGCAGACTGTCGCCGATTTCATCTTGGAGTTCACTAATCCCACTCCAACCCCAATCCCCCCACCCATGCAACTCAACACTAAGGCAAAAGACCCCCACTCTTGGACCCTCAATGCTGACGGCTCGTCCCGCAAAGAAGGCAGTGGGGCTGGTCTCATCCTCACCACCCCCGAAGGTGGTTATTTCAAGTGTGCTCTCCGTTTCTTGTTCGACGCAAGCAACAACGATGTTGAATATGAGGCATTGATAGCAGGACTCCGCCTAGCCACAAACATTGGTGTAAGCCATATCCAGGTGTTCAGCGATTCCCAACTCATCATCGGACAAATTATGGTGGAATTCGAGGCCAAGGAAGACACAATGCGGGCTTACAAAGATATTGCACTCCCCCTTGTTTGCCTCTTCAACACTTTCCACATCAAGCACATCCCCCGGACGAAAAACTCTAAGGCAGATAAAATGGCTCAATTAGCCTCTGCCGACCAATCAGACCTAAGCCATGGCGTCCGTCTTCAATACCTGGCCCATCCTGCCATTTCCCCACACCAGCAACAGGTCCTTTTCCTTGAAAATGAACCTATTTCATGGGTAGTAGACATCCTCCTATTTTTGATAAATGGGGAATTGCTAGATGACAAACAGCAAGCTGCCAAAATAAGGGCCCGGTCATCCAACTATGTTCTTGTCAACGGCCTCTTGTACAAACGTGGCTTTTCGCGTCCGTACCTGAGATGCCTCAATCCTGCTCAAGCAACCTACGTGATGAGGGAAGTCCACGAGGGTGTATGTGGTAATCACTCGGGTGCTAGGTCACTAGCCCATAAAATACTTCGCACCGGGTACTTCTGGCCTACTCTCAACCAAGATGCCACGAAATTCGTGCGTAAGTGTGGTAAGTGCCAACGCTTTGCCAACATTCCTCGCGCTTCTTCTACAGAACTGATCACACTTTGCATTTGCCAAATGGGGGATCGACCTAGTTGGTCCATTGCCCACCGGTCGCGGCCAAACCAAGTTTGCAATTGTCGCCATTGATTACTTCACTAAATAGGTGGAGGTGGAACCCCTCACCACAATTACTGAGCGGAACACAACCAGATTCATCTAGTAATCGATCGTATGCCGATTTGGCATCCCTTAAGCCATCGTCTCCGACAACGGCAAGCAATTCGACAATGCCAAGTTCAGGAAATTCTGCGCAGAACTTCAAATCCAGCCCTGTTTCTCTTCCCCAGGTCATCTCCAAGCCAATGGCCAAGTAGAGGTTACCAACCGTTCTCTTCTGAAGATCATCAAAACTAAGCTGGAAGCCACAAAGGGACTTTGGGCTAAGGAATTACCAAACGTACTCTGGGCCTACCGCACTACCGCCCGAACCCCTATTGGGGAAACCCCCTTTCTCTTAACATAAGGTGCTGAGGTGGTCATCCCGGTTGAAATTGGCCTGCCAACCCCGAGGGTGCTGCACCTAGAGCCAGAACTCTCCGAAGACTTGCTGTAGACGTCCCCGAACGCCCCGGGAGGGTGAGTCCCGTTCTGTTCATTTGGGGTCACTACAGCTCAGGACTCTCAAATTGTCACGGTTCTTAATCTGAACCAAAGAGTCCAAATCCGGCAAATCATTTTGAGAAAATAGATTTTTGAAAGAAGTGTCAAACATGGACTGCTTTGCCAGATACAGAGTCGCCACCTAAATATTTTATTTTGGAAAATTTAGGAAACCCTGACTCGGTGCCTAAGGCCACGTGTCCGTCATCACCAAAGTTGCCTCGGCTCGGGAACTTGGGTACGATTGGGGAAGGTCAGCTCTTGAGCACCCCCGCTCGCCCGATCAAAGATCGGCCTCTACTAACCATGATATTTATTTTTGAAAACATTGTGTGTTCTTATTCCGGTTATTAGCCTAGATTACTATGTGATGCGCACAGCATACAAGTATAGACTGGATCGCCTGAATTGGAACAAAACATTTCATGTTTGTTTGTTGAAAATGGTTTGATGGTGCTACTCGCAAGTAGCTAAGCGTGGATTTGCCACCCTCAGGTGCTTAGAAAACATGATTTTGCCACTATCTAGTGGGCTTAAAAACACACAGTGAATGAATTGTTCCAATCCAAAATAACCAACCTTCACCCAAGGCATTCAGGCAGTTATATCACATAAGCAATTAGCCTCATGGTAAGCATGCTATTGCATGGCAGTCACTCACACGCATGCAAAGGATGCTAAAGCGTAAAAACTTACCGAGTACTCCAGCCAAACAGAAGCTAGGTTAGAAATCCATACATGATCCTAACTATACAGAAGTGCCTAATGCACACATGCAAAAATGCAATTGTAGTAGGCTCGGCTATTCTAGACATGGCATATGAAATGCTACAGCTAACATGTATTTAACTTGAAATTGAAAATACAATGCAGTTAGTATGATGCGCCGAGCCCGGTTGCATGCCAATACAGATGATGAATGCAAACATGCTATCATACTGTATGCTAATTGAAACATGCCTAATCTAACCATCATGAAGCTGTAAATAAAAGGGAGAAAGACGTGGGGTTGAAAGACATACAACACACACACGCACACTTATTACAGCTGTGCCCTCGCGTAGAGGGTCCTAAATAATATACAGTCCCGAATAAATATTACAGTCCAAATAATTACAAAATCCTAATTAAATTACAAGTTTAACTAAGAAAGCTGTAAACTAGCATGCAAGCTAGGGACTGCCTCGACTCCGCTCCGGATGATGAATGATGCATGCTCGGGTTGCTTGGCACGGAAATCCACTGCGATGCCCCAATTAGCCTCTGTTTGCGATTGATGCCGGAATGCTGTGCATGGCTTTTGAAAGGCTATTGATTCTTGATTTGCTGCAACAGAGAGCAGGAAAAGGGCATGGCAATGTATTTTCACAAATGTATGCATGCCTCGGTCCTCTTGTCACTAATCACGCATCTCGATGCATGATGGCCGAGGAGTCGAATTGCACAATTCAATATAGGATGAATGCACATGAAAACACAACAAAACCTAAACTCCATCATGGGTAATCCGGAGTGTCGGTGACTGGGGAATTGAGACGCGTTCCGTCACTCGGAGTACGAAATGCACCTCATTTCCCGTGCCCAGGCTAACTCCTATCCCGAACACGATGCAATATGCATAATATGCATGAAATGCAACTAAGATACAATCCTAACATACACAATGTTATAAAATGGCATACAAGCTATACGAGGTAATATACAACCGAGCATACACAATGCTATGGATGAAATGGCATATGCAATGCAATAATGGGCTTACACCAACACGAGAGAGCCTCATCCACACTCACATAGGAGGCCATCAGATGAAAACAAGATGACTCGAAATGCGTGCACGCGTGCACACAAACCGAGAACCGACCCACAGGTACCGAAATGCCACTCTAATGAGACATGGCAAAGAAATGGAATATGATATGCAAATATGCAAAAACAGTAGCAAAATGAGGGGCAAAACAGCCCCGAAACAAGACGAAATGACACCCGATGCATGGAATTTCTCCCGAAATGCAAAACTAGGTACATGAAATGGCTTACAGCTATACAAAGCATGCATAATTGGTACATGGAATGAAAATAAAGAAGAAAGGAAGCCCCAAAAAAAGCATGTTTTCAGTTTTAATCAGGGCCAAACAGCAAACACAAATAGGGCAAAACTAGCATGCAAAAATGGCCCTAAATGTGAGATTATGAAGCAAGTCACAGCTACTGGCTCCAAACAGCTGAGAGTCCTTCAACAATGTTGAAGAAGGACCCAAAATATGGCATTTTACAGTTCATGGACGGACCCAAAACAGTATGCATACAAGCCAAAAATACTATGCAAAATATGGCCAAAAAGAGAGATATAACACAAAGTATAAAAATGATGCCTCAAACAGTGAAAGACCCTCAATTAAACATGAAGAGGGGGTCAAAATAAGACTGTTTTAAGTTCTGAAAAGAGCCCAAAAACAGAAGCATCCGAGGTTAACAAATCATGCAAAAATGGGGACCAAAGAGGGGTATAATGACAAGTGGCACATGGAGGTCCCAAATAATGATGATCCCTTCTTCAATGTTGAATAAGGGATCAAAATAAGTCTATCTATAGTTTACATCATGCTCCAAAACAGATCACACATAGGCCAAAAATACTATGCAAGATAATGGCATTCAAGAGGGTATTGAAGCAAGTGCAATATGGGGGGCTCAAACAGTGTTGAGCCCTTAATGAAATAAGAAAATGAGCTCAAAAAAATGACCTTTTCAGTTTTGGTCGGAGCTCAAAACAGCAAGAAAAGAGGCTAGAAAAATGTTGCAAAATTGAGCTCAAAAGAGGGAAATGATGCTTACCCTTGAAGACTACCCCTTGGATGCTTCTTGGCTTGAGAAGTGATGTCCCTTAGGTGCTGGAAAGCTCTCCAAGCTTCTGGAAATGGAGTAGTGGTGGTGGTGCTTGGTGGTGATGAAGAAATGAGGTGTAGGACTTAGGGATTTTTTAAGGAAATGAGAGAGATAGAGGGAGATATGTATGTGCAAGCTCAAGGCAAATTTTTCCAACCCTTGGACCAATGCTGGAGGCCAGTTATGTAGAAAAAAAATGGGGGAGAAATGGAGGGAAAAAGTGGGGGGGAAATGGGTCAAGTTTCCCCCCAAAAGTTGTCCCCCGGATACAGGTCTTTTGGGGGGAAAACAGATATACAGCTGTAATGTACTCACCCTGAGGAGCAAGGTCGGCCAGTTTTTGGAGCTGCAGGTGGCCGGCCGGCTACCTCCCATGGCCGGCCGGCCAAGGGTCAAAATGGTCAAAAGATTTTCTGGCCGGCCACCACAAATTGGTGTCCTCCCAGATGCCCTCAACACAACCCTGTGGTTCAAAATTGTCAACTGTAAAACAGGAGAGAGAATAGGCCATTTTTAGGAAGGGTTCAAAAGGGTCAAGTGGAATTACTGGCCGGCCACCAACTTTTGGTGTCCTCCCATGTGTGTACAACACAAATATGGGGGTTAGGATTGAAGAAAGTGACCCTAGGGTGGTCAACATTGGCTTGGAAGTGAGAAAAACGGGCGTCGGAGGGCGCCGGAGGAATATAAATGGTTGCTTAAACAATTGCTGGCCTCCCACCCTTCTACGGCCTTCCTGGTGATAAAACAGAGGTACCTGCCAAAAATGAACGAAAACCGATGCAAAACGAATGTTCGGGGGCCAGAACGGGCAGTTCGGGGTCCCGAAAATGGGCTGTTAGGCACCGGGAGTGGTGTTCGACCACGAAGTTGGTCTCTCGGACCAAAGTGTTCCTTAAAAGGGAGCAAATAGGATGTATGCCAAAAATCGGGGCAAACGGAGATGGTTAAGCGGTCCCGAACCGAGGCACACGGCCAACGATTCCGAAAAATCGGAAACCGGGCTCCAAACGGGTGAAATGGCCTATGACCACGAAACGTAGCCTACGGCCACTGAGAGATGATCTACGAGACCTCTCCCTCCCTTCGGGAAGAGAAAACAGAGAAAACCGAGCCTGGTTCGCAAACCGAGGCAAAGCTCAAAAGAGCCCGGAAGTCTGGAGGCAAGGCTCGCAGCCGAGACTCTGAAACTTCTGAGCAAGCACAACATGCAATATCACCGAGTGCTCAACTGGTGACGTCTGAGTCTCAAGGTCGGTCAAAAATGGGGTGTCTACACCTGCGCCAAGCTAACTTAGACCTGATCGAAGAACTCTGAGAGACAGCGCTGTCAGACGAGCCTCATACCAACAAAAAATGAGAAAACACTTCAACCACAGGGTTCGACCGAGGGAGTTTGCAGTCGAGGACCTAGTCTTGCGCGAGGCAACTCTCGCCACCAAAAATCCAGCCGAGGGCAAGCTCACTGGCAAATGGGAAGGGCCTTACGTCGTTAAAGCCAGACCTCGCCCAGGCACTTATCGACTCCAAGATATGGAAGGCCGAGACCTCCCCCACCCATGGAACGCCGAACACTTGAAGCGTTATTTCCAGCAAAGTACCATGTCCTATTTTTGTATTAATCATTTGTTGTATGTTCTTGTTGACCAACTACACATTTGGTTATTTTTGTCATCTTCATACCTAGTGTAAATTTGTGATCAATAGGCCATGCCTTAAATGACAATGACTTTATATCTCCATTACCTGTGTTCCGTTTCAATAATGACCATCCGGATTGAATTAACTAAAGTCTTAGCCAGACTGAGCACGAAGAGCTCAGCCAGCCTGAGTTAATTAAAGCCTCAGCCTGACTGAGCACGAAGAGCTCAGCCAGACTGAGTTAATTAACGCCTCAGCCAGACTGAGCACTAAGAACTCAGCCAGGCTGAGTTAACTAAAGCCTTAGCCAGACTGAGCATGAAGAGCTCAGCCAAACTGAGTTAATTAAAGCCTCAGCTAGA
This sequence comes from Camellia sinensis, assembly GCF_004153795.1. NCBI lineage: Eukaryota > Viridiplantae > Streptophyta > Magnoliopsida > Ericales > Theaceae > Camellia > Camellia sinensis. The sequence goes on along the minus strand of NW_021025623.1, from coordinate 549,717 downwards.
CTGAGCACGAAGAACTCAGCCATATTGAGTTAATTAAAGCCTCAGCCAGACTGAGCACGAAGGGCTCGGCCAGACTGAGTCAATTAAAGCCTCAGCTAGACTGGGCACGAAGAGCTCAGCCAGACTGAGTTAATTAAAGACTCAGCCAGACTAAGCGCAATGCACCCATCCGGACTAACATGGTAGGTCTTTCTAAATTTTAGCCAAAATTTCAGCAGAGTTTTCACACGTTTGACATACTTAGCCAATATCCAAGTCCATGTTACGATATTTCTTAACTCCTTTTTACATACAGACGAAGCTCTCATTTTTTGTTATGTTGATATTCCTTAAGTCCATCCTTTACTTTTTTACCTTATATTTTTATCAGAAAAACTTTTCATTAAATTTTGCTCAAACGTTCTCGTTATTCCAAACTTACAACTCAACTGAAATAAGGATAATGATGATCAACAAGAAAACTCATTTTATTTATAATACTTCTGGTTGCATACAACTTGCTGTAGACATTACGCATCCAAAAAAAAAAATTACAAAAAAAATTTTATTTACAAATTTTATTTACATCAATCACTCCTCCTCGCTCGAGGCCAGGTCTTCTTCGTCCACCCCCTCATCTAGGGGGGTCTGGGCCACATCGTCTTAGTCTATTCTTACATTGCTGAAGTCCAAGTCTGGGAGTAGCTCTTCTACTTTACGTTTGAAAGTCTTCCAGTCGCTATCCCAGAACTCAGCCATCTCATGCTTGTAGAAGTCCGGCCGCTAGAAGCTCTGGATCACTTCCTCTTCACTCCTACTTCTAGCGGTCGCTCCCGACGGGCCAGCCCCCCTATCCCCCTCTCTCGCCAAGCTGCTGGCAATAGCGGCATCAATGGCCATCTGGAAGTCGACGGACCCCTTGAACTGCTCTACTGCTGCAACACATAGGTCGGGGTATGTCACCCTCTCAAATGACAACTTGGCTCTCTCCTCTTCCAAGGTCTTCTCTAACCCTGCCTTCTCAGCTACAGACCTGGCTTGCTCATCCGCCAACATCCTCTCCAGCTCAGCGATCTTTAGATCTGCTTCTTCCTTTTATTTGATCGACTGAGCACGAAGATCTTCATTGCCGACCATGGCCTCATCCCACCTTTTGTTGGTGACAGTGCATGCTTTCTGGGCCTCCTCCAGCTTCTTCTGCTCGCCAGCCAACTGGAACTCGAGCGACACCACCTTGCGGCATTCCGTCTCCAGCTCTAACTTGCTCGCGAGCAGCTCTGCATTAGCACGGTCGGCTGAATAGCCCTGCACCATCGCCAACACCTCTATCTTCTTGGCGTTTTGGGCATACTCCAGCCCTCTAACACACGCGCTCTGAGCGGCTTTCCTCCAGCCCCCAGTCTCCCTCCTTAAACTTTCAAGCTGGGCCTTCGCCTCCTCCAACTTTGCCTTCACTGGCTAAATTTTGCTTTTTGCGCCCGTCGCTTTGTTCAATAGGGCTCCTGCTAAGGCTGTCGCCTCCATCTGGGCCGAGCACAGCCCCCTTAGCAGTTCGGCCTCAGTGAAACTTGCCATCGAACGCACGGCCGTGTTCTCCATTACTCCCAATAGCCGATCTGCAGCAGTCCTGGCTTTACCTCCTTCTCCTTCCAATCGCTCGGACACTGCTGGAGCATGGTAAATGGCGGTCTTCAACCTGGGCTTCTCTACTTCTCCTTGGGACGCAGGCCCCCTCATTTGGGCTATTGCTCTACCCCATCCTCACGGCCAGTCGCCCCAACTTCCACTTGTGTTTCAGGGCTAGTCGCCCCACTCTCCATCCCCTTTGCTGCCTCCTCCAACTCCACTTCAGGAGTTCTTTTCTGCCATCCCCTCCTTCATCCTCTTCAAGGCTGGCCACTCCTCCCTCTCCTTTACTCTCTTCTTCTTCTTTAGCACAACCTCCACCTCCTTTTTGCCCTTTCCTTCAGAGGATCCACTAGAGGTGGTCGTGGCTCAAAACCGCTCAAGTCCTTCTCCCCCAACGGCTTAGGGCATGGTCGGACTCGTTCCCTCGCGATCGGTTTGGGTGGGCGGCCTAACTTCGCCTCTTTGTAGTGATCGGCCTGGGCGAAGGTGGTTCTGTGCTCCACCTCTTGCCTTTTCCTCCTCGCCTCCAGTTCCGCCGGCGCAAGATCTCCACCGGTCGCCTGAGGGCCCAGCCTTGAGGCAAACAAGGCTGAGGACTGAACGAGGTCATCCCACTTGGCGCCCTCCTTCTCCCTCCATGCCTTCACCTCTTTTACCCGCTCCTCTGTCTCTGTCTCCAACCTTGGCTGAACCGACTTGGTTGGCACCTTCCACACCGTGCGCACTCCTACTCCTCCGCTGGCGGACACGTAGAACCACCGCGGCCTCCACCCCTTCACTGATGACGGCAACCCCGCCACCAGACCCTTCCCTGCTGCCGCTTGTAGGGTGACCCAAGTCGCTTGCTGGCCCGAAGCCTTGTAGCACGCAAAAAACTCATCTACCGTCATTGCAGCCCCCTCGTTTGCCCGCGGCCACGCGTTTGCACAGGCCGGAAAAATCTTCCACGCATTGGGCATCAGTTGGCCCAGAGCCACCTCCAGCCGATTCAACACGTCCACTACTATCCGGGGAAGCGGCAACCTCAACCCCCCCTTTAGCGCCTCTTCGTAGAGGGAAAACTCCCCTGGTCAGGCGTCGAATGGCCTCTCCTTCGACGTCGGCAATTTCAGCTCTATCTCTGTGGGAATTTGATACTTCCCGCGCACCTCCTCCAACTCCTCCGCTGTAAAGGTCGATTTGTCGGCCTTCGTGTGCCAGTGGTCTGGCTCTACTTGACTGATTTGCTTCACAGCCGCTATCAATGTGGACGAACGGGGTCACCCCGCTGGCTCCCCCTCACTTCCTACTCGCGTCTCCGTCCTGTATTGCTTGGCCAGGTCTACCACGTCGTCGTCCCCTAACGCATCTAGTCTCATGGTGGACACATCCTCTCGAGCCATCTCTTTAGTATGCCTACGTATAGCTTCAGACGCTGATACAAGATAGTTCGCAAAATGTTGCAAAGGTGTATCACTCGACACAAAAGAGTTTACTTCTGGAACATTTTGATTTTTTGGAAAAAGATAGGTAAAGCAGATAACACCAAAAGCCCAAGGTTTGCCTGTATTCCAAGGGTCAAGGTCAAACTTTGCCAGTTTGAAAATTTTCAAAAAAATTTCAAAACCGCCTTTTCAAACGCCCTATATTGACCTATCGTTTCATTTTCTACTCAACGCCTAAGCTTCCCTATTACGGGATTGCGCCACGTGTACGACCACGATCCACTGCCCCTTTCCTCTTCCCTGTCTATTCCACTTCACTTCACCACATGTCCCGCCGCCCCTCGAGCCTCGCGCACCGCCACTCACCCTTCGCGGTCTGCCCTCCTCACGATCGATCCCTCCCCTCAGTTACCCTTCGCGGTCGGCCCTCTTCACGGTCGATCCCTCTCCTTGGTCACCCTTCGCGGTCGGCCCTCCTCACGGTCGGTCCCTCGCCTCAGTCACCCTTCGCGATCGGCCCTTCTCATGGTCGATCCCTCCCCTCGGTCATCCTTCGCGGTCGGTTCCTCCCCTCAGTCACTTTTCGTAGTCGGCCCTCCTCATGGTTGGTCTTCGCCCACCTTCCGGTCGGTCTTCGCCCCGTCGATCTCTCACAACTACTGTTTTCTTCTTTATTCCCTTCGTTGGATTAAAGCTACACTTGGGAATGGGGTACTAACACGTGTAAGCCCATAAAGCATATAGCCCACCACTTAGGGCCCAATACATAATTCAAATACTAAAGCCCAAAGGTTGCTGGAGCTCAACATGGCATTAAGAACCAATGATATCTAAACACGTGGCAAGAGAAGGACAAGCCACATAAGCAGACAAAGATCCTGTAAAATTATTGTACTATATATTAACCATTAATGAAGTCCCTTACAACATTTATTGCGATAACCCCTCCTCGTCGAGACAGAATGGCCTTACCATGAACAAGGCAAGGTAGAGCATAGACTTTCGGCAAAGATGACAGGTCGGAAGGGACATGGAAATGATTACCAGAGGATATAAGCAGGCATCGAAGATAAGAAGAATGTTAAGCTTTTCTATCACTAATATATCTCTACATTCCATCTCTCTTTCTAACTTGCTCGTCGGAGGGTTCGCCGAGGGACTCCCCGTTCCCCGTTGAACTCTTGTGCAGGTCTCCCTGTGGGCTTGGTACCTCGGACACCGATTTGGGAAGCGTGGACCAATCCGACCCGTTCCATCTGAAAAACGCTGTATTATCATATATATATATATTTAATTGGGCTTTCATATTTTCATGGCATTAGTACAATATGTGGGGTAGATTTAAGGTTTAAATGATACTGAACTTGGTTCAAAGTTGTTCACCACATGGAAACATTGCCCAAGTTCACGGTTCAATTATTTGATGTCGCTTTTCAATTTCATTAAAAGTTGTTTACTTTCTGTACAAGGCCTTTTTGACTTTCTTGGATTTTATGATTGGAGTTACGTGAAAAACTCAACTTTGATGGTCCTTTGTAGGGAGCAAAAACTTAAATTTGATATTTTTATTTTTAATGTGTGGCCTAACAATTAATATTTAGCATGTTGTTCCAGCAACCCTTTTTTTTAAAAAAAAAAATTATTATTATTACTTTGCGGCCAGGTGCTATTGCCCAATAGCTTAGGTGTTAAATTTTTCGCGTCTTCTCATTAAATTTCGGAAAATGTTCGAAAATTCTAATAAAATTTTCATAATTTTATTTATAATAATGTAAAATAATAAATGTTAATTTTTAATTTATCAAATATTCAATTATGTGAAGTTATATTTTCTTATCATATCATTAGAAATGCAATCGGAAGTGATAAAATGAGAAAATGTAACAAAACTCTTCAATTCCAATGGAGAATTGTGCTGGGCTGCTAGCTAGGTGCAGGGTGAAGGATGCTTTATTCTTAATTTTTTTTTTTTATTCATATTATTCTTGTTTTTCTGTCTCAATACGTTTAAAGTTTAAGTTCATATGAAAATCTGTAATTACAAAGATCTACAGATATAATCAAACAATTATAAGTATTTTAAGACGTAAGAACAAAAATATTTGGATTATTTACATGGAGATTTCCTGAATTATTGAAAAGTATTATTTTGATCCCCTAAATTTTAAAGCGTATAAATGGATCCTTTAAACTATTGAGAAGTATCACTTTACCTTTTAAATTATAAAAACGTACAAATAGATCCTTAAATATTGGTATGTTTCACTTTGGCCTCTTTGGTTAGGGGTGCAATTTGAATCTTTTTATAGTTTAAGGGGTTTATTTGTATGGAGCAAAGTAATGGTTCTTAAGGTGCCGTTTGGTAACACTCACGTTTTCAGTTTTCTGTTTATATTTACAAAAATTTTAAAAACTCAAATAAAAACTTGTTTGGTAAATTTTTGATTTATAAATCAGTGGTCTCAGTTTATAAATTTGGCCAAAAAATGTAAACTCAAAAAATGTGTTTCCATTTTGAGTTTTGAGTTTTTTTTTTTTTACCACCCAACATTAGCCACCACCCGCCACCATTTTCCACCACCGTTTTCCGCTACCACCACCCACCCCCCACCACCACTCACCACCCACCTGCCACCACCACCCACCTGCCACCCACCCGCCACCACCACCCATCACCACTACCACCACTACCCACTCTTTACCACCTACCACCTGCTACCGTCACCGTTACCGTCACCCACCACCACCACCACCACCACCACCACCTGAATATATTTTTAATTTTTTTTGTAGAAAATATTTTTCATCTAAATAAATGAAGCATAACATTGGGAAACAAGCTGGTTTCAGTTAAATTTGTTCATAACTAAGAAAAATTCTTTTAATTTAAAAAAAATTATTTAGTAAGACTTTGTATTTCCTTTTTATTTTTCTAGCAAATAAATCTTTGTACCCATCATTTCTAACCAATCAAGTGATGCGTGGTGGTGCGGTGGGTGAGGGACGGTTGGGTGGTAGCGAGTGGGTGGTGGTGCTTGTGGGGTGTGGTGGTGGGTGTGAGTGGGGTGGCAGGTGATGGCGAGGGTGGTGCGTGGGTCGGTGTAGCGGTGGTGTATGGTGGGTGGCTTGGGTGACGGTGGCGAGTGGGTGATGTGGGTGGGGGTGGTAGCGAGGGGTGGTGTTGGGCGGTGGTGCGCCGTGGCGGCGGGTGGTGGGTGACGGGATGGGGCGGGGTGGGTGTGTGGGGACTGGCGGTTGGTTGATGGTGGGTGGGTGCGGTGCTGGGTAATGTGGCGGAGGGTGGTGTTAGCAGTGGTTGTTGGTGGCAGTGGGGGCGCGTGGGTGAGTGTGGGTGGTGGTGTGGTGGTGCACGGTATGTGGTTGCAGGTGGCTAGTGGTTGTGGTGGCTAGTAAGCGGCGGGTGGTGATGGTTAGTGGCAGAATGAGGTGCGTGACAGTGGTGGTGGCGGGTAGGTGGCGGGTGCATGGCAGCGTGGAACGTGTGGATTGGTAGTGGTGGGTGCGGCCAGGTAGATGGCAAGTGGGTGGTGGTGTGGTGTGGTGGGTGATTGGTGGCGAGTGGGTGGCAGGTGGGTCGTCGGTGGCAGGTGGTTGGTGGGGATGGGTTGTGGGTGTGGCGGAGGAAGACGGTGGTGCGAAAATGGGGTGGGTGGTGTTATGTTGGGTGGTAAAAAAAAACAAAAACTCAAAACTCAAAACTCAAAACGGAAACACATTATTGAGTTTACATTTTTTAGCCAAATTTATAAACTGAACCACTGATTTGTATAATAAAATTTACCCAAACAAGTTTTTATTTGAGTTTTTTAAAAATTTTTGTAAATATGAAACAGAAAACTGCCGAACGTAAGTGTTGTACCAAAGCACCTAAAAACCATTACTTCTGCTCCATAAATGTATAAAAGCATACAAATTAACCCCTTAAACATCAAAAAGATTCAAATGCCACCCCTAACAAAAGAGGCCAAGAGTGAACATGTCAATATTTTAGACTATTTGTACGTTTTTATAATTTAAAAGGTTAAATGATTACTTCTCCAATAATTTAGAGGATCCATTTATACGCTTAGAATTTTAGGGTCAAAATAGTACTTTTCAATATATCAGTAAATCTCCATGTAAAAAAAAAAAAATAACCCAAATATTTTTTTCTTAACGTTCTTAAAAACTTGCTAATTGTTTGATATATCTGTAGATCTTCTCGTAATTACAGATTTTCATATGAACTTAAACTTTAAAACGTATTGGGACAGAAAAACAAAAAACCAACATGAATAAAATAAAAAAATTAAGAATTTAAAGCATCCTTTCCTCTACACCTAGCTAGCAGCCCAGCCACAATACCCCATGGAATTGAAGAGTTTTTGTTATACTTTCTCATTTGATCCCTTCCGATTGCATTCTAATGATATGATAAGAAATATAACTCACATAATTCAATATGATAAATTAAATTAACATTTATATTGTACATCATTATAAATAAAATTATAAAAATTTTATTAGAAATTTTCGAACATTTTACCGAAATTTAATGAGGAGACACGAAAAATTAACAACTAACTATTGGGCAAGAGCACCTGCGCAAAGTAATTAATAATAAATTTTAAAAAAAAAAATGGTTGCTGGAACAAACATGCTAAATATTAACTGTTAGCCACACATTAAAAATAAAAATATCAAATTTTAAGCTTTTGCTTCCTACAAAGGACCATCAAAATTGAATTTTTCACGGTAACTCCATCATCAAATCCAAGAAAGTCAAAAAAAAGGCCATTGTACGAAAGTAAACAACTTTTAATGAAAATTGAAAAAGCGACATCAAATAATTGAACCGTGAAACTTGGGCAATGTTTTCATGTGAGTTGAACAACTTTAAACCAAGTTCAGTATCATTTAAACCTTAAATCTACCCCACATATTGTATTAATGCCATGGAAAATATGAAAGCCCAATATATAATATTATATATAGTTGATAATACAGCGGGATTTCAGATGGAGCGGGTCAGATGCGTCCACGCTTTCTAAATCCGGTGTCCGACGGGTACCAAGCCCACAAGGAGACTACACAAGAGTTCAACGAGAACGGGAGTCCCCCGGTGACCCTCCGTACGAGCAAGTTAGAAAGAGAGATGGAAGTGATTAGAGATAATTAGTGATAGAAAAAGCTTAACCTTCTCTTGTCTTCATGCCTTGCTTATATCCTCTGTAATCATTTCCATGTCCCCTCCGACTGTCATCCTTGCCGAAAAAGTCTGCGTTCTAACTTGCCTTGTTCATGATGAGCCATTCTGTCTACGACGGGGAGGGTTTATCGCCAATTAAATGTTGTAAGGGACTTCATTCAATGGTTAATATGCAGTGCAATAATTTACAGGATCTTTTGTCTGCTTATGTGGCTTGTTCCTTCTCTTAACACGTGTTTTAAATGTCATTAGTTCTTAATGCCATGTTGAGCTCCACGCAACGTGCGGCTTTAGTATTGGAATTATGTATTGGCGCCCTAAGTGGTTGGGCTATTATGCTTATGGGCTTACACATGTTAAGTTACCCCATTCCCAGTGCAGCTTTAATCCAACGAAGGAATAAAGAAGAAAACAGTAGTTGTTGAGAGATCGACGGGGCGAAAGACCGACCGTGAAGGAGGGCCACGCGAAACGTGACCAGGGAGGAACCGACGCGAAAGGGGTGTGACCAAGGGAAGGACCGACCATGAGAAGGGCCGACCGCGATGGGTGACTGAGGCGAGGGACCGACCGTGAGGAGGGCCGACCACAAAGGTAGAGTGGCGGTGCGCGGGCTCAAAGGGCGGCGGGACATGTGGTTGAAGTGAAGTGGAATAGACAGGGAAGGAAAGGCAGTGGATCGTGGTCGTACACGTGACGCAAATCCTTAATAGGGAAAAGCTTAGGCGTTGAGTAGAAAATGAACGATAGGGTCAAATAAGGATGTTGAAAAAGGCGTTTGTTGAAAATTTTCAAACTGGCAAAGTTGACCTTGACCCTTGGAAACAGGCAAACCTTGGGCTTTTTGGTTTGTTTATCCGCTTTTACCTATCTTTTTGCAAAATACAAAAGTTCCAGAAGTGAAACTCTTTTGTGTCGAGTGATACACCTTTGCACATTTGCGAAACTATATTGATACCAGACCGTTTGAAGCTACGCAGCATACCAGAGAGATGGCTCGAGAGGATGTGTCCATCATGCAGACTAGATGCGTTAGGCGGACAACGCCGCCTGGCAGGACCTGCGGACAGCAATATAAGATGGAGAGGCGAGAGGAATGAGGGGGATGCCAGCAGCGGCGACCCCGTTCGTCCACATTGATAGCGGCTGTGAAGCCAATCAGTCAAAGTAGAAAGCCAGACCACTGGCACACGTAGGCCGACGAATCGACCTTTATAGCGAGGAGTTGAGAGTCTGCGAAGGGAAGTATCAAATTCCCGTGGAGATAGAGATGAAATTGCCGACGTCGAAGGAGAGGCCATCCGACGTTGACCAGGGGAGTGCCCTCTACGAAGAGGCGCTAAAGGGGGGTTGAGGTGCCGCTTCCTCGCGATAGTAGTGGACGTGTTGATCGCTGGAGGGTGCTCTGGGCCCAAACTGATAGCCCAATGCGTGGAAGATTTGCTAGCCCTGTGCAAACGGTGTGGGCCGCGGACGAACGAGGGGGCTGCAATGACGGTAGATTGAGTTTTTTGCCATGCTACAAGGCTTCGGGCCAGCAGCGACTTGGGTCCACCCGTACAAGCGCCGGCAGGGAAGGTCTGGTGGCGCGGGTTGCCATCATCAGTGAAGGGGTGGAGGCCGTGGTGGTCTACATGTCCGCCAGCGGAAGGAGATAAGAGTACGCCACGGTGTTGGAAAGGGGTGCCAAACCAAGTCGGTTCAGCCAGGTGGAGACAGAGAGACAGAGGAGCGGTAAAAGAGGTGAAGGCATGGAGGGCAGAAGGAGGGCGCTAAGTGGGATGACCTCGTTCAGCCTCAGCCTTGTTTGTCTCAAGGCTGGGCCTAGCCCGACCGGTGAGATCTTCGCCGGCGGAACTGGGAGGCGAGAAGGAAAAGGCAAGAAGGTTTGGCCGCCCGCCCAAACCGATCGTGATGGGAACGAGCCGACCACGCCCCCAAAGCCGTTGCAGGGGAGAAGGACCTGAGCAGGTTTTTTAAGCCACACCACCTCCAGTGGACCTCTGAAGAAAAAGAGGCAAAAAGGATGTGAAGGTTGTGCAAAGAGAAAAGAAGTAAGGGAGGAGGGATGAGGGCCAGCCTGAAGAGGATGAAGGAGGGGATAGCAAAGGAAACCCTAAAGTGGAGTTGGAGGCAAGGCAGCAAAGGCGGATGGAGAGGCTGTGGTTGACTACCCTGAAACACAAGTGGAAGGTGGGCAACTGGCCGTGAGGATGAGGGCAAGCAACAGCCCAAAAGGCGGGCGCCTGCGCCCCAAGGAGAAGAAGGAGAAGGCAGGTTGAAGACCGCCATTTACCACGCTCCAGCAGGTCCGGAACCGATTCGGAAGAAGAAGGAGAAGCTTAGGACAACATGAAGATCGACTGCTGGGAAGTTAGTGGAGGACACAGCCGTGCGTTCGATGGCAAGTTTCCACTAAGGCCGAACTGCTAAGGGGCTTGTGTCTCGGCCCAGATGGAGGCGACAAGGCCTTGAGCAGGAGCCCCTACTGAACAAAGGCGACGAACGCAAAAAGCGAATTCAGCCACTGAAGGCCAAAGCCGAGGAGGCGAAAGCCCAGCTTTGAAAAGTTTAAGGAGGGAGACCGGGCGGAGAACAGCTTCTCGGAGCGGCGGGTTAGAGGCGGAGTATGCCCAAAACGCCAAGAAGAATAAAGGTATTTGGCGATGGGTGACAGGGCTATTCAGCCGACCGTGCTTAATGCAAAGCTGCTCCGACCAAGGTTAGACTGGGGAGACGGAATGCTGCAAGGTTGGTTGTCCTCGAGTTCCAGTTGGCTGGCGAGCAGAAGAAGCTGGAGGAGGCCCAGAAAGCCTGCACCGTCACCAACAAAAAGTCTAGGATGAGCCATGGCTCTGCAGAAGAAGGATCTTTGTGCTCAGTCGATAAAAGAAAAAGGAAGGAAGCCAGATCTAAAGATTGCTGAGTTGGATAGGATGTTGGCGAACGAGCAAGCCAGGGTCTGTAGTTTGAGAAGGCAGGGTTGGAGAAGACCTTGGATGGCCATTGATGCCCGCTATTGTCAGTAGCTTGGCGATGAGAGGCGATAGGGGGCTGGCCCGGCTCAAGACGCGACCGCTGAAGTTAGGAGTGAAAGAGAATGTTGATACCAGAGGCTTCCAGCGGTCGCGACTTCTACAAGCATGAAAGATGGCTGCAGTTCTGGGACAGCGGCTGGAAGACATTCAAACGAAAGTAGAAGAGCTTTCTCCCAGACGGACTTCAGCAATGCTAAGAATAGACTAAGACGATGTGGCCCAGAAGCCACACAACAGTATGAGGGGGTGGACGAAGAAGACCTGGCCTATCGAGTTGCAGAGGAGTGATTGATGTAATTAAAATTTTTGTTGTAATTTTTTTTTTTTTGATGGTAATGCTACAGCAAGTTGATGCCAACCGGAAGTTTATAAATAAAACGAGTTTTCTTGTTGATCATCATTATCCTTATTTCAGTGAGTTGTAAGTTTGGGAATAACGGAGAACGTTGAGCAAAATTTAATGAAAAGCTTTTTCTGAAAAAAATATAAGGTAAAAAAGTGAAGGATGGACTTAAGGAATATCAAACATAAACAAAAAACGATGAGCTCGTTCTGTATTGTGAAAAGGAGTTAAGAAATATTGTAACATGGACTTGGATATTGGCTAAGTATGTCAATACGTGTGAAAACTCTGCTTGAAATTTGGCTAAAAAATTTTAGAAGAGTGTACCTACCATGGAAAGCCTTAGTTAACTAGTCTCGGATGGGGTTGCATGTGCTTAGTACTGGCTGGAGTCTTAATTTAACCTTAGTGGCTGCAGCTCTTCGTGCCCAGTCTGCTAAGGCTTTTTAATTTTTTACTCAGTATGGTGCCGAGCTCCCTCATTGCTCAGTCGACTGTTAAGGCTTTAATTAACTCAGACCAGGTCCTGAGCTCTCTTCGTGCTCAGTGCTGAGCTAAGCTCTTAGTTAACTCAGTTCTGGTTGAGTTCTTAGTGCTTAGTCTGACTGAGGCTTTGTTTAACTTATTCTGCTTGAGCTCTTCTGCTGCTCCAAGTTCTTGGCTCTGAGGCCTTAATTAACTCAGGCTCGTTGAGGCTCTTCTTTTTGTGCTCAGTCTATGCTAAGGCTTTTGTTAATCAATCCGGTATGTATCGGTCATTTTATTGAACGAAACACATGTAATGGAGATATAAAGTTCATTCTCATTTAAGGCATGGTTCGCCATATATGTATCTACAAAATTTACCCCATGGTATGGAGACTACAAAAATTTAACCAAATGTGTAGTTGT
>NW_021025623.1:413044-537154 GCF_004153795.1 Camellia sinensis | reverse complement strand
CCCCCCGCAACCACTCACCCCCCCCTCGCCACCACCCACTATCCCCCGCCATCCGCCACCCACCTGCCACCACCACCCACCACCCGCTGCCACCACCACCACCACCAACTCGCTACCACCCGCCACCGTCACCCACCCATCCACCACCCACTACCCACCACCCACTGTCACCACTTTCCACCACCGTCTTCCGCCGCCACTTGCCATATCTCACTGTTTTTTATATTTTTAAATTCTTTTTAACATTTTGTCAATTACCAAACGCGTTTGTAGTTTATGTTTTTTTAAAAATAAACAAAAACCAGTTTATAAAATTTTTGTAAATATAAACTGAAAACGTAAACGTTACCAAACAGACTCTAATAGTTTATAAGGTGCATTTATATTCTTTTACAGTTTAAAAAGTCAAAGTGATATTTTTTAATAATTTAAGAGGTTTTCATATAAATAATCCAAAATACTTGAGACATAAGATCTCATTAGCACTATTAGACCAAAAAGATAATCAACATTTTGTAATAACCTTTAAATGCATATAAGGATAGGGAGCCTCTAAATGCACATAAAAATATTGTTAAACACTCCATCTTATATGTATATGTATATATATTTATTTAAATATCATTTTATTTTGAAATCAAATTATCAGAAAGGACAAAGCAATAAAATCCATTTATCTAAGTAACCCTTCCTTCCTCCCTTCCTTCCTTCCTTCCTTCCTTCATCTTTGTGCAACTCTCTCTCTCTTTTTCTCCGTTGGCGATATTAATTGATAGGGCTAAGGTTAGTGTTTGAGAGGGAGAGAAGGGTTTGGGTAGAAGGGTATTGAAAAGATAAGAGGATGGGTGATTGTAGATACTCTATTTTTTGACTGACCGTAAGAATTGGATGCCCTACCTAAAGCTCCCATTGAAGATACAAAAAGTCACTGCAAGCAACACGTAACGAATGGAAAGAAAGCCAAACCCACCCTATACCCATTTTGGCCAAACCATTTTTTGGACTTGCAAATCTATTTTCAAATTTTTTTTAAGGCAATTAGTACATTTTTGTTCATTTTAAAAAATATGGGTGATGTGTTTTCGAACATGTTTTGATTCAATTTTCCAAAAGAAATGGCTTAGAAAGGCAGAATGAACGAGAAAATAGGGAAACCTTACAAAAAAAACTAGTTAGATAAGCTTGGCTTGGCCAAACATCCTTTCTACAACACACCGAACCTTTTGGCCTATAGACGCGTGCTCAAATCTTTTTCTACACTACCAAACATTTCTCTAGCAACGCGTCGAAAATTTTTGATTTGTGGACGCGTCTCTAGGTCTTTTCTAGCTCCGCCGAGCAAATTTATAAGGAGATATGCCGGCCTACTCTATACCGGCCAGGTAAGGTATATCGACCACATGTTGTTCTAGTGATAGCCGAGTAGTTTTCTTGTGAGGTGTCCAAAGGATCTTGAGATATGCCATTCGGATCTATGGGATCTAGAGGCATATTGTAAGCTCGAAATGCCTATAAAATCGTCTCTCCTCTTCAGCGAAAGAAGTTCCAAATTTTCTAAAGTTTTGACAAACATTTAATCACTACTCCTAATCTTCTGTAATCAATACTAAAACCCTAAAAATAGAGTTTGCTGAAGAATATTGGGACCACTTTCTACTTACTTTTGCTTGGATGACTTGGAGGTAGAAGACCTCTATTGATCATAGGGAGCTTGGGTTAGAGTATGTCATTAGCTTGGGCCCTATCTTTGCTATTCTAGAGGTAATCTCTGTTACCATTATAATTATAAGTCTATCTCTATTCTTTTCTATTTTGGAGATTTATTGGGATTGTTGGTTGGAATTGTTATGAGCTTATTTGATTTTTCTCTGTCATCCTTTTTTGTAGTTAGTGGAGGCCTGTATAGTGACTTTGGCCAAGCCCGAATTACTTTCCTTTTGATTTTATGGGTTAAAAACCAGGCATGGTTTCCTCTATGAGAAAAGAAAGTTTTCTCTCTTCCCGAACCTATCTTGCATGGATTTGAGCGATTTACGCTCCTTTTAATGAGTAGGAAGATGAGAATCTCCCTTCCTTTATTAGAGTTTTTCCTACTCTAACCATTTTTACTAGCTTTGATGATGTAGAAGCTCGGGTATGGTTTTCTCCGCGAGGATGGGTTAGATCTACCCTCTCGTCGCTGTTTCTCATGGATTTGGGTAGCTTGTACTCATTTTCATGTGTAGGAAGGAGAACCTTGCTATCCTCGTTGGAGTTTCCTTTATTTTTGTCTTGTCTTTTTCTTAGTTTTCATTCATTATATTGCTATGTGTGTCGAGACGAGTCTCTCTTCTCCTCACTTGTTTTTATTGTCATCATAATCACATGATTAGCGTAGGAGCATGCATTTGGGCTTAGACCATTATTTCTTCATATTTTATATTTAAATTATTCTTTTATATGAAAAATCAAATATCTAATAATCTAATTAAAAAGTAAAATATTGGTAAAAAAATTATAAATTCAAACATGTATTTATTTATTATATATATATATATATATTTGTTATTAATATTATTAATTAATATTAATATATTTTTTTTCCCAAAAATAATACCCAACAAATTATTATCTAAGTGTATTTGGATTATATGAATTTAAATCTAAAAGTAAAATTAAAAAAATAAAAAAGTATTCAATTAAGGGAATGTAAAAAGAAAATAAAAGAGTTATTAAAAAAATAGTATAAAAAAATGAAAACTAAAAAATTCAAAACAAAAGTATGAAAAAACAAACCAAACCAAACCAAACATTTTAAACTTCTCTTTTTTTGAATCTTTCTTCACTAATCTCAAATTTTACACAAATTATTCACAAATTCCTTTCAATTTTTATGTGAATTTAATAATCTAATTAAAAAACGATGAATACACACAAAAATGTAATCCTAAACATTTACATTATGACCAACTATTTAATTATTAAACAATTAACTTCTTATTGTTACATGTACTATATTGTTGTAAACGATTTCACATATTACTTTTGTGATATCTGTAGACTGCCCAGAACTCCGCTCCGCGCACGAGGGCGCGAATTGTAGTTCTAGCTACTACAGCTCGGACTCTTGTCCTGGTTCTGAATCCAGTCTCACAAAGTGCAATGCAAGACTGATAAATCACCAAAGAGTCCAAATCCGACAAATCGTTTTGGAAAATAGATTTTGATCAAGAAGTGCCAAACATGGATTGCTTTGCCAGATTTCAGAGTCGCCACCTAAATATTTTATTTTGGGAAAATTTAAGAAACTCTGACTCGTGCCTAAAGCCACGTGTCTGTCATCACCAAAGTTGCCTCAGCTCGAGAACTTGGGTACGAGAGGGGAAGGTCCTGAAATGAGCACTCCCGCTCGCCCGATCAAAGGATCGGCCTCTACTAACATGATATGTTGTTTTTGAAAACTCATGTGTTCTTATTCTGGTTTATTAGCTAGCTTACTATGTGATGCGCACAGCACACAAGTATAGATTAAATCGCAAGATTTGAAACAAAACATCTCATGTTTGTTTGTGAAAATGGTTTGAAAGTGCTACTCGCAAGTATTCTAAGACGCGGATTTGCCACCCTCAAGTGGGCTTAGAAAAACATGATTTTGCCACTCTCAAGTGGGCTTAAAACTCACATTTTGATGACTTATTCCAATTCAAGCAGTGAAGCCTTCATCCATAGGCATTCATGCAATTAAACACTTAAGCAGTTAGCCTCGTGACAAGCATGCTAACATGGCAACATACGCATCTCATGCAGTATGCTAAAGCGTAAAAGCTTACCTACTACTCCGATCCAAAAAAGAAGCTAGTTAGTAATCAATGCATGATCCTAGCTATGTTAAGAATGTCTAATGCAACACATGCGAAATGCAACTAACATAGGCTCGGCCATTCTAAGATGTCATGTGAATGCAACTTGATAACATGTATTCAAATTGGTATTTAAATACAATGCAGTTTGTATGATGCGCCGAGCCTAGTGCATGCAAAACAGATGAATGATGCACGCATTCGAACATAAGTATGCTAATTGAAATATGCCCTAAAACTAACCATCGAAAGCGGTTAAGTAAAAGGAAGAAAGAAATAGAGGTTAGAAGACATGCATCACACACACGCACACTTATTACAAAATTTGTTGTCTCGACAGAGGGTCTGAATGAAAGCTACACTAAGCTATGCTACTTAATTACAAACCAAAACTAATTAACCAACAAGCTAATTAATTATTACAATCCAAATTGAAACAAATAGCTACGCTAAGCTAATTAAAATATTACAAAACAAATCAAATGACTAGTTTGCACGAACAAATCATAAAAAAAGAAATGGCCTCGTGGGCAAGGAAGAGATGCATGCTCAGTCAGCTTCGCTCGAAAATCCACTGTCGTGCCTCGTGATGTCTCTGTTTGCACTCTTTTGTACTTCTGAAAATTGTGCCAACTTCCAAAATGCTTCTGATCCACCTTAGGAACATTCTGAGGGTTGGTCAGCCAATAGAATGGCCATCGGCCAGAGTTTATCGCTATCGGCCAATTTTGATAGCCAATCGGCAGCCTTTGATGGCCGGTCGGCAGCTCTGATGGCCGGTCGACCACTGCTTCCTGCAAATTCTCCTTTTTGCTGCAACAGAGCACTAACAGAGGCATGGCAGTGTATTTACAAGAAAATGTGTGTGCAACCACACTCCTTATTATGTCC
The DNA here is from genome assembly GCF_004153795.1 of Camellia sinensis. Classification (NCBI taxonomy): domain Eukaryota; kingdom Viridiplantae; phylum Streptophyta; class Magnoliopsida; order Ericales; family Theaceae; genus Camellia; species Camellia sinensis. The sequence continues at coordinate 532,424 of NW_021025623.1, read as the reverse complement.
CAAGCTCAAAGGAGTGAAGTGCTCGGCTCTCGAGCCATCAATCACGTATCTCGATGCATGATGGCCAAAGAGGTCGAGTTCCACAAATCAATGTCAATGAATGCACACAAATAACACTTATGACTCGATGAACCTCCACCTTATCATACATGATCAAAGGTGTCGGTGACCTAAGGAATGAGGCACGTTTCATCACTTTGAGTATGAAACGTCCCTCGTTCCTCGTGTTTGGATTGATGTTCAACCCAAACACAATGCAACACACAATATGCTAACACAATACAATGTAGCAATATGCAAACAACAATGCAATGCAACAACATGCAAACAACATGAACATGGCAAAGGCTGTGTAATGCAATGCTCAATGGACCAAACCAACCTCAAACAAGCTTCATGCATGCCAAGACAATGACCAAAACATGCTGAAAATGAATTCCAAAAGCAAACACAAGCATGCATACACATTGGTTCACAACCAAGGCATGAAGACAACAAGTCTCAAACACATTGAAGGAGTGGGAAATGTGAGAGTGTGGAAATAAAATAGGCTCTGAAATCACGTAAGGAATGATGTCAAATCATGCACGTAACACAAGCATAGCATGCTAGGAGGCTCAAAGCTTAAGGCTAGCAAAAGGGAATTGCACCATGGCCATATCAATCGAGCCCCAAAGAGCCAAGATGACTCAAAACAGTCCCAAGGTAGGTCAAAACAATACTAGAAACATGCTTAAACATAGCCAACACAAGCTAGAAATAAAGGCATGAAGCATGGAGCATACTAGGCCAACGAGGAGGATTACACTACACCTATCAAAACCAAGCATGAGATGACTCCACCAACCAAAAACAGAGTTATGGCATGGCAAAATAAGACCAAATACACACTGAAATGGTAGCCCAAAAGCCTAGGCAAGATGGCATACATATGGGCTCATGTCTAAGGCATAAAGCACAAACCCTCCAAAACATTGAAAGTGTGAAAGATGAGAGAGTGTGACCACACTACACACACTGAAATCACATACCAAATGATGCTAAATCATGCAAATAGTCCAAGCAATGCATGCTAATGACATGGAAACTCAAAGCTAGTGAGCGAGATTGCACTATGGCTATACAAAGCAAGGCATGCATGACCAAAACAACTTAAAACAGAGCTTAAGCATGGCAAAACATGAGTAAAAGCTTGCTAGAGTGGAGCCAAAATCATGCTAGAATGATGGTTCAAAGCATGATGCATGTTAGGCTAGTGAATGGAAATGCACTACAAGTGCAAGGAGCATGCAAGAGGCTATGAAACCAACCCTAGACAGAGCTATAACATGCTGAAATAATGCCTAAGACATGCTAAGATGGAGCCAAAACAGGCTTAACAAACATGCTACTTTGATGAGCCAACAAGGCAAGCAACCAAGGCACAAGGAGAGGGGATGACCCCCTCCTATTTAGGACCTCAAAACAAACTTTCGACCATTAAAATTCCTCTGAGTTTCAGTGGTGAGAAGGCCAAAAAGAGGTGGTCTCAATAGCTTAAAAGGATGGTACAAAACAAAGCCAAATAAGGCACAAGAGGGGGTAGACCACCCCCAACACCAAAGAAGACTTAAACAAACATTTCAAACACTTGAAAATGAAGCTTTTTACAGTAGAAAGTTAAGCCTAAAACATCATGCAAATAGGGCCAAAGACTTAAACAAAACAAAGCATTAAAAGGATTAGAGCCTTACCCTTGAAGACCAAGAACAAAGCAACAATTCCAGCAGCTTTTCTGGACCAAAAGCAATCCAAAAACACCAAAACTAGCTTCAAGGTGCCTCAGCAACAAGAGTATGGTGTTTCACTAGGTGCTTTAGTGCAAAAGTGTGAAGAAAAGACATTTTTGAGCACAAACAAGTACAAATATAGAGAGATATATGTTTTGTATCTCAAATTTTCAGAACCTCTGGAAAGGGAGAGGGCCCTCCCCTCTTATAGAAATCCAAGTCTCAAGCTTGTTGAACAATCTAGAGGCTTGGTTCAATCCCTCCATACACGTGTATGGAGGATGAAATTTGTGCTCACCAGCTGTCACAGCTGGCACAAAAATATCTGTAAAAGCAAATAAAAAGGCATCGGCCAACAAACATGGCCGATCGGCCAAAAAGGATGCTGACTGGCCATCAAAGGTGCCGACCGGCCACCACGGATGGCTGATGGAAAGAGGGAATGGCTGATAGGCATGAGGCCTGGCCGATGGGTTGTAGGGTTGGCCAACAAGCCACCCTCTTCCCTCAGAAACAAAACCACAAGTTCTTGGTCCACAACCAAGCACAAAACAGACAAGTTGAGAGGTTCTAAGGCAAGGCGCGTACCCGAGACCTTCAGGAACTCAAAACGAACACGAGCATGGATGATCATCGAGTGTTCAAACGATGACGTCCAAGTCTTGAGGACGGTCAAAAATTGGGTGTCTACAATATCTTATATATGTCAATATCTACATATATAAATATATAAAAAAATACAAATGTAAATTTGTATATGTTACTATATTCATACATTGTTAATCTATAATGTTGTATTACTATCGGATACTTTAATTTTCTAACATGTAATATAGTAATATTTGCTAGGAAAAAACTGTGAAATTGTGTATTGTTCTCCTGTTAATTTATGTTCAATACATATATGCATACATATCATACAAATAAGTGTCTACAACAAACAATTTCAATAGCAAACCAAGACTTTACAAAACACCTACACCACGACAATAATTATACTTTTTATATTTATTTTTTTACTGATAATTGTATAGAAATTGTATACTAATGACTAATGTTATATTTTTCATCATGCAATGGCATAGAAAATGAGACTCAACAACTCTTGATGTATAAAAATATATTACATATTGATATTAGTGCATTCTTACACCAATAGTAGGCAAATAATTGGCAATAGTGGGTTCAATGGATTTGTATTATGAGATGAACTATTAAACAAAATTGTATAATTGTGCAATTAATTTCCTACCTTCAATTGTATTATAGATATAGATTATGAAAAACTGAAGGGAGAAGTTGATAGAAAAAGATTTGTGTAATATTATATATTTGAAGGACCTATTTATTATTTGTTGTTAAAGATAAGATTATGATCTCAACAATCTAGCTATAAATTAAGGTTTATATTTATAAAATTTCTCATTTATCATTTGAATTCTTCAACCGAGTATGCATTCATTTCTTACTTAGTTGTATTTTAAATACAAATCAATTTATCCATACAAGTCTCCATACTTTATATACATATCATATACCAATTTCAAAGACACACAGTCCAACCACTAGTATATATGAAAAATAATATGCAAATTAGTGTTATATTATACAAAGACTTGATAATTGGTTAGGACATTCTTCAATCTGCCAATCCGTCCAAAATCGCTCAAATCGCAATTTGTCAATCCACCAATCTACTAATCCATCATTCGATTTATAATTCTACTCTCAAACTACCCAAACCGCATCGTGCACCCCTACTAGCAAGTGATTGCTAAGGGATTGATGGAGATTGCTTCCTTGCTAAGGGTTACTGAGCAATTCATTGCTAACAAAACGGATCGATTATTAATATATGCTAGAACATAGTTTTCATTCTAGCTTAGAGTGATTGCTTGGGGATCGATCGTCTTAGCGGTAATAAGCCTAACTTAACTTAGTTTAGGTATCTAATCTCCATTTTCGTATAAATAGAACCCTATTACATTTTTTTTACAATGTTAAGTGTTTTTGTAGTGTTGTTCAACCTTTACATAATTGGGTAATTTTTGTTGAGTGTTTCCATAAAACACTTGACACGTTGCATTGCACGATATTCCATCATCATGACGTCGCTTGCTGTTTGGGTGAATGAAACCATCAAAGTATGAAGATTGAAGCAAGGGCTTCGTGGTGATCTAGTAATGCAAAGGTCACGAAGCATGGAAAATAGATTGGAGTTTTAAATTTTTTGACATGATTCAAATCTTCACTAACACAAATTAGATGAGATAAAAGGAAAATTAAACAAACACACACAAAGCTCTTGTATATCAATTTCAATAAAGTAATCGAAATGAGGTTTGAATATGAAAGTGGGAGTTAAGTCTACATAGACAAGGACAAAAATGACCATTTTTGCAAGGCCTTTGTTCAAGAATTGATTCAAAAGCCACATTGATGCCTGAACCAATACGACAAGCTCTAATGATACAAACCCAAAATATCCTTCTATGTAATTTTTGATAGCAGATTGATTAATCAATCTCACGAAAGCCACGTGCTTTTTTTCTTGAATCTATAGATACAGATACAAAACCAACCTTTTTTTGCATAAAGAATACACAATAGTATACACTATATATAAATATAACATACCAGTTTGTACTAACAAATCAAAATGGTGCAGTGGAAGTGTGGTAAGCCCATAATCCATAGGTTCCTAAGATCGAAATTTGACTTTGATATTTAAATTTAACTTTTTCCTTTAAACTTTTACTCCACCAAATAGAAATTTTCAATATGTTATTTTATTTTTTATTTTCTAGTGAAATAGAAAAACTAGTCATAACAAATCGTAATCAATGACTTGCCTAGCCTGGTCGGACCTACCTGCCTGAGGGCCGTCCTCTTCGCTCAATGGCCACTCGTGGTTTGACCCACAACCCAGCCTTGGCTCAACTCAAGACCCCCCCCTCCCGACTCTGTTAGTAAAGATTATGCTAGGGCTAAATCGACAGCAACTAAGTAGTAATTCAAACTACATAACTTAAATATGAACAATTAAACAATTTTGGCTCTGGTTTGAATGCCTCAAAAGAATGAGGACTTCTTTTGATCAATTGATGACAACAAAGTAAACAAGAAAGAAGATAAGCTTTCTGTAAAAATAGATGGTAACAAGGTAGATCAAATAACAAGAAGACAATTTCAAATTATTGTATAAACAGATGGTAACAAGGTAAATTAAACAAACAAAAACAACTTCATGCTGAAATTAGTTATGTTCATCATATTACAGACTACAATAGCACAAACTACTCCTAAATTATGATCTCAACTACTCTTAGGTCTAAAAAAGAAGTTGTTATGTTGTTGTTGATGTCCCTTCCCCCTGCAAAATTTCTAGCCTCTTATAGTTCCTCTCTTCCATGTCTCTATGATCTCCTCAATCCACAACTGCTGTTATGTAACTACCATAACTGTATCCTCACTCCCTAAAATTCAAACTGCATCAAGCCTTCAATTTCATCTGTCAATCTTCATTCCCTTTAAGTTAACATGTGCCCCTAAGTCCTTTTGACCTTTCTTCGATAGAGAGAAACTTGCACTTTGCTTTATGCTCCCTCTTGAAAGGCTACCCACTAACTCCATGATTATTACCAGTAACTGCTCCATCACTTCTAATCAATTCTCATGCAAAAACCCAATTTCAACTACTGGTCTAGATCCTCTAATGCTAGACATTCACTCTAGACTTGGCCACATGTCCTCCACTAACTAGACCACCTGTCGACTGTACTTGGCAAAAATAGGTGCAAACAATGCCCCCCTTGCTCAAGTTAATTGAATATCAAATGATTTTAATTTGAACAAACTTGCCACTTGGGCCCAAATTGGACTTTAGAGAAAAATTTATCACCCTAAGCCCACAAAATGAAACAAACAACAAACTCCTTACTCCAGGCCCAAAACAAAAGCAACCCCAGCCCAATCATAAAACTTCTTTAATATTTTTTAAAACTACTGGGCCCATCATAAACTATAAAAGACACATCTTTTCAACTTCAAACCACTTCGACTTCATTTTCCTCTGATTCGATCTCCCCAGACCGTACTCTTTCTTCTCACACACTTTTATTTGAAAACAAAGCTTTGCTAAACCCTAAGCCATGGCACCCAAAAAATCAAAGCCAGTTCCCAAAGAAAAGAGCAATAAGGACCTCCTTCGCTTTCCAAACTCCATCAGAACACTCTTCATCCCTTCAAAGCTAGCTATTACCTTGCTGTACAACACCAACTCTGTCTCTAAAGCCACTCTATGCCCTACATTCTTGTCCCATTTTCCAGACGAGTTGGCACCATATTATCCCTTGCCAATGATAAGAACCTACCCCTCCACCAACCTAGACTTAGCTGGACTAATTGGAACACCAGCAAGAACCCCCTCAGATCTTGGAGGCTACCAAATTCCACATGGCAAAGTTGGGTCAGGAGAATTAAAGCCCATGACTTTGAAGTATGGAAACACCAGGGCATCAGTGAAGGTAAGAAGTTGTTCTTCCCTTTGATAGATCTACAGACCCTTTCACAATTGCCAATTCTCATCCAATAGACTTGCATTCCTTTTCACAAACTTCTTTAACTTGACCAATGACCAAGTCCAAGCACAAACTGAAACTTGGAGACACATTCTGACCTGTCAACATATCTTGGTTGGTTATTCTATCTCTTCCATCAATATGTCCAACTGTAGTTTTGAGACATATTGCCCTAACTAGTGGTTCAGGCTGTTTAACCTTTCTCAAAGCATCCCATGTCCTTATTTCCACCCAACCATCCATGAAGAAGTTGGGTCTAGAATCAACTTTAAGGATGTTGATCAGGCTGAGTCCATCTTGGCAGAAACCACTAGACTTCTTAAAGACTTTGGTCATTTCTTCTTCAAGCTTGTCTCTGATTGTACCGCCACTTTTTATCATTTGTGGAAACTCATGGCTGCTATCATCTTCTTCAAGCCACTTGAAACCTGCCTCCAAGATACTTCTATCGACAATCAAGGCCCCACATCATCACTTTCTAAACTTAAGCCTGTAGGTACTATCTATCTTCCATATTACATGCCTATAGCCCTGACTATCTCATGTTTTCCCTTCTTTCTTTCTTTCTTTTTAGGAATACTAACTTCTTTGATTTTCGGCAACCAATATTGAGCCTGTTATCTAACCCTTAGTCAAGGACCAACATAAAGGCGAAGCTCCAATGGATCCAACCACCCAAACAAATGACATACCTTCAGTTCCCAAGTTGATTAGGGACTCCTTATCAGCCCTTCACACCCAAGCACAAAGGGCCCAAAGGAGGATCACCACTTCTGCCCTATTGAAAGAGAAATAAGGGCTAAGAAAAGGCAAGAGCACCCAGCTACTCTTGCTCCTGAGGTAGATCCCAGTGATTAGGACACACCCTTTAGCCAAATAATTGGCCAGATGTAGACACCTCATTTTTGACCGTCCTTAAGGCTTGGGTGCTACTGATTGCTTACTTAGTGATGCAGGCTATACTATGCAAAGGATCGATTTCTTTGGCAAGGAGAGCGTCAAATCCAAACCTCACACCCCGTTTTTGGACCAAAGCTATTTTGAATGATTTTTAGACCTTAAAACCCTCTCTTTCAAAATATTTTTGAAATAAAGTTCCTACGATGTTCTGAGGCTCGCATTTCGCTAAATGTTACACTTTTCGGTAAACCGAGCGAGGACAAAGTGGAAATGAATGAAAGAGAAATGAAATCTTTGAAAAATCTTTCAAAACACATTGTTTAGGGATTTGGAGTTGAAGAAAATGAGAGAGGAGAGAAGAAAAATAGTTGAGGAGAAGTTTTCCATAAATCCGGGTCGGATCGAAACTGAGCGGCTTCACCAAAACAAGCATAACTTTTTGCACAGTTGGAATTTTGATGCAAGTCTGCCACCATTGGAAAGCTTACTTCCGGGGCTTCAATTTGGACACTTGCCAGCCACTTGCCGACCACTTTCTCTTTCTATAGACCACTTTTTCTGGTCAGCTGACCAGTGCAAGCAGCTGGCCGACCACTTCAACTGGTCAGCAGCTTTCCTGCACTTTCTGCAGATATTTTCCATGCCAGTTGTGCCAGCTGTTGGGCACAGAAAGCATCCTCCATAAACGTGTATGGAGGGATTGCTTGGAGCTCCTAGCTTGTTCAACAAACTTAATCCTTGGTTTTCTATAAAAGGGAGCCTCCTCCCTCTTGATTTAGGTTCAGAAATTTGGAGAGAGCTATACATACACTTCTATCTCTATATTGCTCCTTCTCTGTATATTTGCATTGGTTTTGTGCTCAAAAGTGCCATTTCTTCACACTTTTGCACACAAACACATAGTGAAACACCTTCAATCTTGGGCTGAGGTTCTTGGAGGTTTGTTTAAAGCTCAAGGCTTGGTTTTTGCCTCAGAAGTTGTTGTCTTGCTTTGATTCTTCAAGGGTGAGTCTCTAATCCTTTTAAAGCCTTGTTGTAGTTGCTTACTAGGCCAACTTTGCATGCTTATTTTGGCTTAACTCTCAACTGTAAAAAGCTTCATTTTCAAGTGTTTGAAATGTTTGTTTAAGGCTTTGTTGGTGTTATGGGTGGTCTACCGCCTTTTGTGTCTTGTTTGGCCTTGTTTTGGGCCATCACTTTAGGCCTTTTTGATCACCTTTATTTGGCCTCTTCGCCATTGAATTCCAGAGGAATTTTAGTGGTGGAAAATGTGTTTTGAGGCCCAAAATAGGAGGGGGTTGTCCCCCCCTCTTCTCTTGTATGCTTGTGTTGATGGCTCATTAAAGTAGCATGTTTGTTAAGCTTGCTTTGGCTCCATCTTAGCCTATTTTTTTCCTTATTTTAGCATGGCATACCTCTATTTTGGCTTGGTAGAGTCACCATTTGCATGCCATTTACACTTGTAGTGTAATCCTTACAAACTAGCCATGTATGCCTCATGTTTTAACATGTCTTGCTAGCTGATTTTGGCTCTATCTCAGCATGTTTTTGGTGTTGTTTTAGCATTCCTTAGCTCTGTTTTGGGTTGGTTTGATAGCCTCTTGCATGCTCCTTGCACTTGCAGTGCATTTCCACTAAACTAGCCTAACATGCATCATGCTTTGGACCATCATTCTAGTATGTTTTTGGCTCAACTCCAGCAAGCTTTTACTCAGGTTTTGCCATGCTTAAGGTCTGTTTTAAGTCATTTTGGTCATGCATGCCTTGCTTTATATAGCCATAGTACATTCTTGCTCACGAGCTTTGAGTTTCCAAGTCACTAGCATGCATTGCTTGGGCTATTTGCATGATTTAGCATCATTTGATATGTGATTTTAGTGCATGTAGTGTGGTCATACCCTCACATCTTTCACTCTTTCAATGCCTTTGGAAGGTTGTGCTTTATGCCTTAAGTATGAGCCAATAGACATGCCATCTTACCTAAGCATTTGGGATGCCATCTCAGTGGGTTTTGGTCTTATTTTGCCATGATACAACTCTAATTTTTGTTGGTGAATTCATCTCATGCTTGGTTTTGGTAGGTGTAGTGTAATCCTCCTTATTGGCCTTGCATACTCCATGCTTCATGCCCTTCATGCTATCTTGTTTTGGCTATACTCCGTGTATGTTTTAGCCTTGATTTGACATGCTCTAGTACTGTTTTGAGTTGTCTTGGCCATGTGGTTCATGTATTGCATAGCTATAGTGCAAGTGCCTATGCTAGTTTCAAGTTTTGAGCCTCCTAGCATGCTTCATTTGTGACATGTGCATAATTTGGCATCATTTAACATGATATTTTAGAGCATATAGCATTGCCATGTTCTCACTTCTTTCATTCTTTGAGTGCTTTTAAGAGTTATTCATTATTGCCTTGTTTGTGGACCAATGCGTATCCATGCATGCCTAGACTTTGGAGCTCTCATCTCAGCATGTTTTGGTCTTTGTTTTGACCTATTTGAGCTCTTTCTATGGCTGGTTCAATCATTTGTTCCATGTATTGCATGCCTCTTGTGTAGTCCCTTTGGTAGCATTGTGCTTTAGGCCCTCTTACATGCTATACTTGTGTTATTTGAATGATTTGGCATGATTTCGTACTTGATTTTAGAGTATATAGTGTTGTCACACTTCTATGTTTGTCACATCTTGATCATGTTTAAGAATTGTGCTCTTGTGCTTAGTTGATGAGCCATTGCATGAGCATCACCATCTTACCTTTCATACCATCCTTTCATAGCATTTTGGCCATTGTTTTGGCATGATTTAGGTCTATCCATATTCGGTTTAAGTCCATTGAGCATTGTTTTGCATGCCTCTTGTGAGATGATCTTTCCTAGCTTTGATGCCTTAAGCTTATAAACTTGCCATGCATGCATTGTTTGCATGATAGAATCTTGGGCATGCCATCCTAGCATTGGTAGAATAGCATGTTTTTTGCATGTTGTTGTATTGCATTGTGTTTGCATGTTGTTACATTGCATGTTGTTTGCATGTGCATGCATTGCATTTTGTTTGCATGCCATTAGCATTGATAAGTTGATCGTGTTGCATTGCATTGTGTTTGGATAGGGTGTTAATCCAAACACAAGAAACGAGGGACATTTCATACTTGAAGTGATGAAACGTGCCCCATTTCTCAGTCGCTGACCCTCTTGATCATGCATGATAGAGGTTAAGGCCCTTAAGTGTTATTTGTGCATTCATTCACATTAATTCGTGCAATCTTGACTTCTCGGCCATCGTGCATTGCGATGCTCGGTTGGTGGCCCGAGAGTCGAGAACCACACCCCCTTGAGCTTAAGAAATGATAAGGAGGGTGGTTGTTCACACATATCTTGCAAATACACTGTCGTGCCCCTTTTTGTTCTCTGTTGCAGCAAATTGGAGCTTAGGCAGAATTTCTGGTCGGCAGACCAAAAAAAGTGGTTGGCCGACCACTTTTTCTGGTCTGTTGCATACTTAAGTGGTCTACAGGTGGTCTACAACACCACTAAGTGGTCGGTAGCCTTCCTGGAGGTCTCCATGTTAGAGTTGAAGCTATCTGGAAGCTTGTGCAGTGTTTTGAGATCAAATACAAACAGAGGCAAGTTGGGGCACCGTAATGGATTTCTGAACGAGGCGACCGAGCATGCATGCACTTCTTGCCATGAGGACCTCTTCTTACTGCTTTACTTAGCTGCTTTGCTTAGTTAGCTATTTGGTTCTGTAATTAAGTAGTTAATGCACTTAGCTATCAATTTGTGTTGTAATAACTAATTAGTAAACTTGTTAGTTAATTAGCTTCGTCTTGTAATAATTAGTTTAATTAGCTTAGATTAGCTGGTTAGCTTATTATTCGGATCCTCCGTCAAGAGGGAAAATTTTGTAATAAGTGTGCGTGAGTGTGTGCATGTCTTCCAACCCTCCATTTCACTTAACCGCTTTCAATGGTTAGTTTAGGGTCATTTTCAATTAGCATACTTATGCTTCGCATATTTACATCCATTCATCTGTTTTGCATGCACCGGGTTCGGCGCATCATACTAATTGCATTGTATTTCAATACCAATTTGAATACATGTTATCAAGTGTTGCATTCATATGCCATTCTAGATAGCCGAGCCTATTTTAGTTGCATTTTTACATGTGTCGCATTAGAGATCTTAACATAGCTAGGATCATGCATTGATTACTAACTAGCTTCTGTTTTGGCTCAGAATACACTGTGAGTGTTTATGCTTTAGCATCCTTGCATGGGTGTAAGTGACTGCCATGATAGCATGCTTGCCATGAGGCTATTTTCTTAAATGATATAACTACATGAATGCCTATGGATAAAGGCTTCATTGCTTGAATTGGAACAATTCATCAAAATGTGCGTTTTAAGCCCACTTGAAGTGGCAAATCACCATGTTTTCTAAGCCCACTTGAGGGTGGCAAATCCGTGTCTTAGCCTACTTACGAGTAGCACCTTCAAACCATTTTCAAACAAACAAACATGAGATGTTTTGTTCCAACTTGAGCGATTTAGTCTATACTTGTGTGCTGTGCGCATCACATAGTAAGCTAGCTAATAAACCGGAATAAGAACGCATGTGTTTTCAAAACAACATATCATGCTTAGTAGAGGCCGATCTTTGATCAGGCGAACGAGGGTGCTCATTTCAAGAACTTCCCCTCTCATACCCAAGTTTCCGAGCCGAGGCAACTTTGGTGATGACGGACACGTGGCCTTAGGCACGAGTCAGGGTTTCCTAAATTTCCCAAAATAAAATATTTAGGTGGCGACTCTGAAATCTGGCAAAGCAGTCCATGTTTGGCGCTTTTTGATTAAAATCGATTTTCCAAAACGATTTGCCGGATTTGGACTCTTTGGTGATTTATCAGTCTTACATTGCACTTTGTGAGATTAGATTCAGAACCGTGACATGAGTTCGAACTGTAGTAGCTAGAACTACAATTCGTGCCCTCGCATGCGGAGCGGAGTTCTGGGCGGTCTACACCAGACAACCCCAACTCCCCTAAGGAAACTTTATTAGGTATATTCCCTTATCATTTCTTGTCACGTTGTCACATCACATCAACTTCTACTTATATCTGACTGGCAACTCCTCTTTTACAGAAAAAAAAGGAGAAGACTGCTTATCACTACAGCTGATGATGAAGACACTTCCAATTCTCCACAACATATTCATCCATCTTCTCTTTCTTCCACCAATGAACCTAGAGAACTCATTCTAGAATCAATTCCACGGCTATCTTAAGAACCACCTGTATCACAACCACTTCTGCAGCTTTGCCACAACCATCCTTTGCCACAACCATCCTCACAACCTTCACTACAACCATCTACACAGCCTTCACCACAACCATTTTCATTGTCTTCACATCTAGAACCTCCTCTTATTGCTCTCAAGGATGTCACCCTTGGGGCTTTCCCAATGAAGGTCCTTTACCTAGGGACAATTGAACCCATTAATTTCCATTCAGTCTTTACCCTTTTACCATCACCATCCAATTCCTCCAACCCTCAAACTTCAAACAAGCAATCAGAAAGGATTGGCATTGACAATTCAACCAACAACCAATCAACTCCTCTTAGCCATCAATCCTCTCCAAGGGATCATAACATAAGACCCCTTCCAAACACCCAAGGTAAATGTAAATACAAGTATGACTGACCATCTATCCTTTTTATTCCTTTTAACTAATTGTTCTTTTTTTCCAAAACTACAGGGATATATACAATCCCTGAACCATCCCTACTAATGAATGAACCAAAACCAGGAAAAGAGCCTGAGGGCCCAGAAGCTACCATTGCCTTTCCTACCCTTGAGGTTGCCACCTTATCAATTCTTGAACTAGTTCTTCCTGCTACCACAACCACAACAGCAACAACAAAACAAGGCCAGCCTCATGTAAACACTTCATTCATTCCAGGACAGGTACTACTGCCAACCTTATATTCTTCATTTTCTACTACTTGCAGAATACAAACTTACCAATCTATTACTGTCAATAGGCCTTCATTCCATCCCAGGACATATGGGAAGAACTTTCTATCCTCTAACAACATCTAGACCAAATATCCCCACTTCCACAAAGGCTACATCATTTCCAAACTAAAATCCATCAAATACTAACCACCTTCATCAACCTCATCAACACCCCACTTGAAGAAATCATCCTCTATCAATCTGGCGAAGCTTTGGGCTACCTTACTGCTGTCCTAAACCTTTCACCCAATCCTTTCAACCCAATTCAATTAAAATAACTGGCCAAAATCATCATAGAATGACCAAGTCTTTTGGAAATGGTTCAGACCTGCTCCAAAGACATCCAAACCAAAAGAGACTTTCTGAACAAAGCCCATGCTATATCTACCTCCCCCACACTCAATCATCAAACCTTTTCAGCCGTTTCTGAACAATACACAATACTTGAACTTGAAGAAACCAGGCTTGTAGTAGAACTGGCCTCTACCAGACAAAGAAAACTCCATCTGCAACAGCAACAAGATCAAGTTAATCAAGAAGCAAGGACTACGCTTTCTCAAATTACACATGGTCCTTCCTCAATTCAAACTGTCAAGGATGAATTGGACCAAGCCCAAGCCATGCTGGTAGATGCCCAACCAGAATGGGATCTTCTGGTCATTCTCTTCGCAAAACCTAGATTAGTTTTTTCATTGTATTGCACAGAGCATTTTATTATCTTGTAAACTATTGTACAAACCTCTTTATTAATGAATATCAATATTTTGTCTTGAATCCTGTGCAAATTTTCTTTCTTTGTGCATTGCTTTGTTTTGTTATGAATTAATCAACCCTCATTGAAAGCTTCCCACATAGTTGGATAATACCTCTTCTATGTGGCTGCCCTTCTAAGGACTCCAACTGATATGCACCTCCTTTAATGACTTTATGAACCCTAAAGGGGCCTTCCCAATTTGGTGACCACTTGCCAAATTTAGGGTCTTTTGTACCCAATGGCAAAATGGTCTTCCACACCAAGTCACCTACTCCAAAGATTTTGAACCTTCTTGTTATAGACTCTTTCAATTTTTTCTTTTCTTTTGAGCCACAATACAATCAAAGGCATCAATCCTTTTGCCCTCTACATCCTGTAACTCCATGAACATGGCTTCCACACACCCATCGACAAGGATATCACAGTGCTTGGCCACTCTACTAGACTTCACTGCCACTTCTAAAGGTAAAACTGCAACATGACTATAAACTAATTCATACGGGGATGCTTGGATACTATCCCTTTTTGAATTCCTGTTGGCCCATAAAACTTTAGATAACAACTCATGCTAATCTCTTGGATTGTCCTCTATCACCTTACTCAATGTCACTTTCATTGTTTTGTTTGATGACTTTGCCTGCCCATTTGCTTGGGTATAATATGGAGATGAATTCAACATTTGAATGCCATATTCTTTGGAAAACTCCATTATCTCATCACCATTAAACACTGTCCCTTGATCAACAGTAATTTTTTGTGGTAAGCCAAACCTATGAACTACATGTTTCTTGATAAAATCAATCACATAAAACTGATTCACTATCTTCAATGGGACTGCCTCTGCCCACTTAGTGAAATAATGTGTGGCTACTAATATGAATGCATGTTGTCTTGATGATGGAGGAAATATTTGGCCAATCAAATCCATTGCCATCAACTCAAATAGGTTGGTGGCTAAGGCCTAAACCCCCAAACCTGTGAAGACCACTACACTACAAGCATGCTATACAACACACAAATGAAATAAACAACTTAAAACAAAATAGCTAAAAACAGTGTTGAAATTCTCATGGAAATGCTTGAAAAAGTTATCTAAAACAATGGAGAAACTAAGCTAGTAAACAAGCATAAGGAGGGGTGGCTAACCCCTCCATTTTTGGGACCTCAAAAAAATATTTTAAGCCTCTGAAAATCAGTGGTAAAAATTTGGAAAATACTTGAGGAAGAGATGGGAAACACAAGGGAAAAAACTTAGGAGAAAATGTTCAAAGAAGGGTGATTAACCCCTCTACCTTTTATAGCTTCAATCCACAAGTTTCAGCCCACAAAAACAATTAAAAAATAGTCCAAAAGTAGTAAGAAAATATAAGGAAAAATTAGTGTAAAGATGTCCAAAATTATATCTCCTGAAGAGAAGTAACTCCTTTATTCACAAGCTAACAAGTTCTCACTCTCAAGGGCTGAGATTTGAGCTCAAGAACTTTAGCAAGAAGAGCTAAATTTTTTATTTATGAAGTGTAAAGAGAGAGTGTACAGGTTGCAAGATAGAGAGAGAAAGAGAGAGAGAGAGAGAGTGCTACGCAAGTATATTTTTTCTAACCTAAAACCAAGAGAGAAGGTCATTTATATATAGAAAAACATGTGTCTCTATCGGAAATATCAGTATAAAGACAGCTGGTGCAATGCATGCACTTGTGGAGATAGCTGGCACAGTTGGTTAGAAAATATCTATTTTGCTGGCATTACTGGCCGGTCGACCACTAAAAGGGACAGCTAGCCACTAAAATTAGCCTATGGGGACACTTGGCTGAAATATCTACCTCTTGGGACACCTGGCCGACCAGCCAGGTACTTGCATGGCTATCCACAAAAAAGTGGTTGGCCGCCACAAAACTCTACTCTCAAGCCCGACTTGAAACGGGCATATTTCCCTTACTCGGACTCGGTTTTAGGTGATTCTTGAGTCTAAATTGAAGCCTCAGAAGTCTAATTTCCAATAGTAGTGGCCTCGCATCTAAATTATTTAGTGAAGGCTTCTCATTTCTCTATTAACAGATTGATGCCCAACCTCTTTCCCAACTATTTTTGTTTCATCTCCTCCTATTTTCTCTAACTCCAGACCTATAAATAATATGTTTTTAAAGAGTTTTCAAATAGTTCACCTTTTTTTCATTTATTTCACTTTGCCCATACTAGTTTACCAAAAAGTGCAATGTTTTAAACGAAATGTGAGCCTTGAAACATTGTAGAAACATTTGAAAAAATATTTTGAAAAAGAGGGTTTTAAGGTCTAAAATAGTTTTGGTAAAAAAATGGGGTGTAAGGTTTGGGATTAGAGCTCCTTCTTGCTGAAGAAATTAAACGTTTGTATAGCATAACTTTCATCATCGAGTGATCAATCCGAGGTGCCCAAGTCTTAAGGGTGGTAAAAAATGGGGTGTTTACAGAGTAGTTGGATGAGGGTGGAGCAAGTGGTTCAAAGAGAAGAGAATGGCAGTGCTCAAATGGGAAACATTTCCGTAAGTGCCCAAAAATCCTCTTATTAAACCTTGGGAAATGGGTCCGAATTCTAGGTTTTTCCTTGGCACCAAAGAAAACTAAGTGGCCAAATAAAGTAAGGATATGTGTCCCTGAGAATCACATGGAACATTTTGCCTTGGACCACCAGGTTGAAGGTGTCACATATCCCTCTGCATGTACTATGTACTATGTGTTTGGCACAGATGCCTCAGCAAGTGCATTTGCGACGAGAGAGTTTGTCGCTACAACTTGCCTAATCATCTTGAACCTCAACAAGTGCACTTGCGGCGGTAATGTTTACCGCTGCACTGGCCTTCTTAATTCAGTTTATCCAAGACATACATTCCTAGGACTTCATAGCCTGCTATTAGCTATTAGCAACGCCTCTGCCCTTAACCATCTAACCACAAACTCCCAACTTCCTAGGGCGAAGGCCACAGCCAAGCCTACTATTAGTCATGTTGTGCCTTAGTTGTCTAAGAGGGCTTCCTTGGCCTTGCTTGTGCAACGAAGGCAAGTCCATGACCTGGGTAAATAGAAAAAGAGTCCTTTGTGCTCGGGCTACCCTACTCCCATCTTCACTGGGTCGTTGTGGTATACTGATGTCTCTGGGCCTACTATCAACTCCAATTAGTAAGATTTGGGGCCTTCTATCAGTGCCAAGCTAGTGAGCTTCGGCGCCTGCCAGTAGCGCTGAGCTAAAAATGAGTTTGGGATCAGCCTTAGACTAGTAATGCCTTAGGGCCTGCTATCAGCGCCAATCATTAGCCTCTACTTGTGGAAGGAAAGCTTCTCTCAAAGGTTGCTATCATATTGGTGGGGTGTTTTCTTCCGCAAGCTAGTTGTGACGGTTGTAGTTGCTGTGGCGGTTGTAGTTGCAGCGATGGCTATTTCTCGTAACAAGTTCAAATCGTGGCGCCGACAATGCTAGAGATGGCAGTGCCAACAAAGTACCTCAGCAACTTGGTCGTTGCAGGTCTTGCCTCCAGAAGCTTTCCCTCAGCAACTTCAAATGTCGGCACCGACAATACTTGAGATGGCAACACTGACAATACTAAGAATGACGGTGCTAAAACAAAGTGCCTCAGTAACTTGACCGTTGCAAGAACTACCTTCGCAAGTTGTCTTAGACATTTTTCCTCATGGAGCCTGTTCGGACCCTTAGCGGGTCAGACATGTTTCAGCCCACTGTTGACTCGCTTCCCTTGGGCTTTAGCCCATATTCCTTTAATCATTTATGGTCACCTAACAAGGGAAACCTCCATATTTTGGACCATACTTAATTTTGACCTTAACTTCTGACCCTCTCCTCTATTTAATATATATATATATATATATATTATAATTTTTGAATCATGTTGCTTGTTTTTTGGGGCCAGTTAAGCATGCAGCCTATATCTATATATCAAAAGTATAGTGGATAGAGTGTAAAAATGGCCCGCGGCCTGTGGGCGGCCCGAAGCTCGCCCGCGACCCGAGGTGGTGTAGACACCCATTTTTGACCGCCCTTACAACTTTGGTGTCACCGCCTGTGCACCTAATGATGAATTTGTATATGATTGTCAAGTGCTCGAAGTCCTCAATAAAATGCCACAGCTTTGAGCCTGCAAACCCTACATACCTTTGCCTTGTTTTGGACCAAAACCACATGTTTTCAAGCCTAAAAACCCTGGGACCTGTAGGTCCGCTAGTGTGGGCTGTCGGCCATTTGTGTGGCCTGCCGGCCACTTGTGTGTTTTTGTGGATATTTATACCAGTTGTGCCAACTATTTCCACAGGTGCATGCATCTTCCCACACGTGTATATATGGATATTTTTGAGGGAGTTTCATGTTTTTCTATAAATAGAAGACCTCCCCTTCCATTTTTGAGGGTTGAAAATTTTGGAGCAAAAATGTTTCTCTCTTTCTATAATTCCCTCTCTCTTTTGCAAATTCTTAAGTCTTTGCCTATACACTCTAAACCAAACCTTTTGGTAATTGAGTTGAGGTATTTTTCAGCTTACTTTGAGCTCTTGAGGGTGTGTAAGTGTTGGTTTTTCACTTAGAAATGGCTCTCCTCTTCAAGAGGTATAAGTATTGGCTTGTTTCTTTGATTTATTTGCTATTTTTCCTACTGTTTTTGGACTATTTTTGGACTATTTATACTCTGTATTTTTGGCCTAAAACTTGTGGTTTAAGGCCACTGAGGGTGGAGGGGTGGATCACTCTTCTTTGCACCTACCTTCTTAGGCCTTTGCCCTTGTGTTTCCCAGCTTTCTATTATCTTTTTTTGAGGTTTTTACTACCGAATCTCAGAGTTATTTCAGAGGCTAAAATCATGTTTTGAAGTCTCAAAAATGAAGGGGGTAGCCTCCCCTCCTTGTGCTTGCTTACTAGCTTAACTTGTTCCATGTTGTAGCTTATTGTTTTAGCTATATTTGTCTTAATTCCAACATGTTTTAGGGCTTTTTTTTTTTTACTATTTTAGGACTATTTTCAGTTGTTCATTACATTTGAGCTTTATATAACATGCTTGTAGTGTAATAGTCCTCATAGGTTTGGTGGTTTAGGCCTTAGCCACCAACCTATTTGAGTTGATAGTGTTTATTTCTTACTTTTCATACTCATATTCATACCTTATCACCTCTGCAACCTCCCTCATTTCTTGTCTTTTTCTTTGCTTTGAAAGTTGTTTCAAACTACTTGCTTGTTTAAGCTTGAGATAGAGGTATTGTGCTTAATGGTTTAATCTCTTTGGGGGTTCATTACCAATGGCATGACACTTCTCTCATGCCTAAAACAACACTTGGTTTGGTACTTCTTTCCATTAGAAAACTTAATCTTCACTTCTGGACTTAATGAACTAAGGAATGGTTGGTAATTAAAATGAAGTAATAAAATTGGGACTAAAAATTATGCAAGATAATAAGCAATTTGGTGTTCAATCGGACGTTAATTGAACACATGAAAGCTTGAGGCATTTCATACTTGCTAATGATGAACTGGTTCAAGTTTCCATGGTCAACCACATCCCTTGATCAATCCATGATAGGAAGGAGGTTTGAGAGTCTTTTATTGTGCATTTATTGAAATTATACACCTTGGTTCATAGACCATTATGCAATGAAATTGCATCGATTGATGGCTTGCGAATTGAGCTTGCCACTCCTTTGAGCTGTTTGATGATAAAACGGGGTAAGGTATACAAACATCCCCTGAGGATGCTCTGTTTGTGCTCTGCTGCAGTAGGAGGAACCAAGCTTCAGTGGCCAGCAAGCTACTTTTTCTGGCTAGTAGGCCACTTCTTTTGGACGGCAGGCTACCATTTGTGGTCGGCCAGCCACTACTTCTAACATGCCGACCACTTTTGTCAAACTGAGTAACAACCTTTTGGAACAGAACAGAGCAGAGGCTGAGGTGAAAAGTTGTTCTAATTATGCAACAGAGGCATTCTGGTAGTAGAACAATGGGCCTTTCTGGCGGAAATCCGTGCATGCATAAGCATTTCCCTTACTTATCGAGGCCCGTTCGCTTGTGGACTTGTAATAACTAGCTAACTAGTTCATTTGGTGTTGTAAATTAATTCACCTTGTGTTGTAATTATTAATTAGTTAGAATAGCTAGTTAATTTGGGTTGTAATTAATTAATTAGAATAACTAATTAATTTGTTGTAATTAATTAATTAGTTAGATTGATTAATTTTGCGTTGTAATTCTTTGATTAGCTAGAATAATTGGTTAAATTTGTTGTTGTAATAGTTAGTTAATTCGTAGTAAGTAGCTTAGCTAGTTAGTTTATTCGGATCCTCCTGTTCGAGAGCACAGTTGTAATAATGTGTATGTCTTCTAAGCCCACGTCTTTCTCCCTTTTATTTACCTGCTTATGTTGGTTAGTTTAGGGCATCATGTTTCATTTAACATCTCTCATGCCTTGTATCCATTGTCTAGCATGCATTGAGCTCGGCACATCATTCTAACTTGTGTTGTTAGTTAATACTTCTTTGAATACGTGCTTAGACCGCATGCTATCAAATTGATTCATATGCCATATTAGTAGTCGAGCCTACTAAATTGCATATTGCATGCGTTGCATTAGTCACATTCCATAGTTAGGATCATGCATTTTTTTAACTCTGTCATTTTTTTTTTTTTGGGCTTGGAGTACTAGGTGAGCTTTTATTTGTTTTAGCATATCACATGAGTGTGGTTGTTATCATATCAAAGCATGTTCACCATGAGACTAAGTGCTTAAGTGATAAACTGTTTGAATACTTGTGGATGAAGGCTAATTGCTTGAATTGGGATAGTTCGATTAATGTACATTTGAGCACACTTTTTCAAGTGGCACATTCATAAACTCTTTTTAAAGAGAAACATGAAATCAAACGTTCCAATTTTGACAAAATAGTCTATACTTGTGTGCGCATCACATAATAAGTTGGCCTAATAAATCGGAACAAGAGCATATAATGTAAATAAGAATCACATCATTATTAGTAGAGGCTGATCTTTGATCGGGCGAGAGGGGTGCTCAATTCATGACCTTCCTCTCTCGTACCTAAGTTCCTGAGCCGGGACAATCTTGGTGATGACGGACACGTGGCCTTTGGCACGAGTCATGGGTTTCCTAAATTTCTCAAAAATATTTAAGTGGCGACTCTATATCTGGCAAAGCAGGCAATTTTTGGCATTTTTTATTCAAAATCGATTTGTCAAAAGGTTTGCCGAATTTGGATTATTTGGTATTTATCTATTTCATATTGCACTTGTGAGATCAAATTCAAAACCGCGGGAGTCCGAACTATAGGGCTAGTCGTATCCGAAAGGAGCACGAAAAGTCGAGCTACAGGTGGGCTCTGCTCGTTTAGGCCCGTTTGGGCCCGGGATTAAGCCTAGCTCGAGGCCCTGAGCCAGGGCTTGGACCATCATTTTGAAGCTCGACCCGCTTGGCCTGACCCATTGGCTAGCTTAAGGCCCACTTAAGGCCCAGGCCCACTGGCCCAACCTACCCTAGGCACGAATACCTCTAGGCCTAATTTTCTGGCCCACGAGGCCCAACATGGGCCGGCCTGGGCTGGGCCAAGGTGGGTCGAGCCGGGCCAAATTTACATCTCTAATGGTGGAGGTGGCCTTTATTTCTCGAGGAAAAGTCGTACTCTTTTTTCCTTCTATTTTTTGAGCATTACAAGATTTATTAATGATGAGATCATTAAACATTATTATTTTTTTTATAATTTTTTTTTTTTTTTTTTTTTGTAACAATATCTCCCCCTCTTCCCATTTAAGCCAAGAAGTTTAGGTAGCATTATAAACCGAAACTACAAAGAGTTTCAAGAATCAAATTTTTTTTTTTTTCAAAAGTAAAAAATTTGTGTAAAAAATATTTAATGATCAATTCTTGTCATTATGAGGATGGTCGTTAAAAGGTTGTTCTGAAAAGTAAAAAGGGAGACTTTTAGTGACAAAATTCATAAAATGTTGTTAATAAATGCAATTTTAGAGATAAAATAATTTGGTCCCAAAAGAATAGTAATTCATCAGTAAATGTTTATTTTTATCGCTAAAAATATAATAATGACACTTTTATTAACAAAAATATTTTGTTCTTAAAAAGTTACTTTGTCTTTTTATTTTTGTCTGTAAAATTTTAATTTGGTGTAATGATTATTTGGGAGTCCATCTAGTTAAGGGTTTGGTTTGACTCAATTTGGTAAGTAATAATTCTCTGAAATAAATGGATTTTAATGTTTTATTACTTTCAGCAATTTGACTTGGCCTAAAATAATACAACAATACTGGTGATATTAACAAATTAACTAACAATCTTATTAACACAATCACAAAGTTTGCTTGGATCAACTATGAGTTGGTACGTGACTCACACAAACTTATGAGTGTGCTAGTTAAATTGTTAGTAAATATGTTAGTATCCCTAACATTTTGCAAAAGGGAGAGGATGTCCACCAATCCAGATTTTGGACTGGAGGGCACTATTTGGGCACATGGGGCCCATCACGAGTTCTGTTTCGGTGATTCGAACCATTCATTTTGTTAGGCATTTTGTATATTTCATTCACACAAAAAATTAGGTCGATTTGATAATTGTAACTTACTCAATTTATCACGTTCTTTAATAAAAAAAATGTATAGTTTATTTTTAAAAATACAAATTTTTTTGGTTAAAAATGCGATAAATTAAATAAGTTATAGTTATCGGATCAACCTAAATTTTTGTGTAAATGAAATATACAAAGTATTTGATAAAATGAACTCAAATCATCGAAATAGGACCCGTGTTGGGTCTTATGGCCCCGTTTGCTTTCAGAGATAGAACCGAGGAGATTGATAGTGAGAGGATTGTTAATGAGGGGATTGATAGTGAGGGGATTAATAGTGAGAAATTGTTAAATTATTTTTATGTAAAATAATAAAACAAATAAAAAAATATAAAAATTAAACATTAATATTTTTAAAAAAATTCCCAATATATAAAAAATAAAAAAATTTCTAATCCCCTCACTATTTTTCTAATACCATCGCTACCTCCTCACAATGAATCCCCCTTCCAAGGGTATTAGTAGTCCCAAGGTCATCTCTCAAAACAAACAAGGTATTAGTAATAAGGTATTAGTAGTTCCAATACCCTTCTTATAACCCCAAACAAACGGAGCCATGGATTCGAACAACGCCCATCAATCTAAAATTTAGACCAGAAGAATCGTCCTCCTTTTCAAAATAGTATTTGAAAAGAAAAAGAAAAAAAAAATCATAAAATGTAGCATCTCTAACAAATTTTTATAATGCATTTAAATGCTCCTTTTAGAATCTTTAACAGGTCGGAAAAATCCGTGTCTTAAAAATATGGGTGTCTAACAATATTAATTAAGGCCTAAATAAATGTATATTTTGACTTTTTATAAAATATGGGTTGAATATGGGTTGAGTTTGAAGTGATGTGATAGAGAAGTGATGTGACTTAAATAAGATGATGTGACTCAAATAAGATAGTGACTTTTTTACTTTTTAAATTTTTTTAAGAATGCCAAACTTGACCTAGGTCACACAACACATTAAAATTAAAAATATCAAATACCATAGACATAAAAGATTTTCTATGTCTCATTTAAGTTTTTGCTTCCTACAAAGGACCATCAAAGTTGAATTTTTCGAATAATTCCAATCATAAAATGCCATGAATGTCAAAAGGGAAATCCACAGAAAGAAAACAACTTATAATGAAATTGAAACGGACATCATATAATTGAACCGGCAATTTTGCCAAATCTTCAACGTGATGAACAACTTGTAACCATGCTTTATCTTTTAAACCCTAAACTGTGCCACATGTTATACTAAAACGACATGAAAATATGAAAGCGATAGGACTTTGACAAATTATATATGGACCAACTAAATTAGCTGTCTGTTAATTGTTGACTGATACGATCAAATAGATTTTTTGCCTATAATTCTTGACATGATCAAGTGTATTTAAATTATTTAATTTTGGTAAATAATATCATTTTGGAATAAATTTTCAAGCTTCGGAAAGTTCTGAAGCCACATATGCTTTGTTCAAGTGGGGTTGGGGTTCGGTGCAGGGACAGCACCATGCTGTTACGCAAAAACGGCGTCGGATAGTTTGTTATGAAAAGAAATTCACTTAAATTGAAATTACCTCATTTTATAATTGGAAAAAAAATTATTTTGTATAAAAGTACTTTCGAAATTCGTTTTATGAAGAGAAATCTCAAAACCAAATCAAACCAAACCAAATCAAGCCTTAAGTCCCATCAAATGAGCTCAGCTATATGAATTCTTCTTCTCCACACGGTCTTATCAAAGGCTATTTCGTTAGTCAAATTAAGTAGAACCATATCTCTATTTACAACACTAACCAACGGTAATCTAGGCCTACCCCGTCTCTTAACACTTCCATCTACCATTACAGCATCGGATCTATTCACTACTGCCTCTGTTAGTCACCATTGAATATGACCAAACCATCTCAACCGATTATCTCTCAACTTATCTTCTATCGGTGCTACTCCTACCCATTCTTGAATACACTCATTTCTAATTCTGTCTTGTCTAGTCTTGCCACATATCCACCTTAGCATTCTCATTTCAGCCACACTCATCTTATCTATATGTTGTTTCTTGGTTGCCTAGCACTCCGTCTCATACAATATCGCTGGTCTAATAGTCGTTCTATAGAACTTACCTTTAAGTCTAGTAGGTATTCGTTTATCGCACAGTACCCCAGAAGCACTTCTCCACTTACACCATCCTGCCTTAATCCTATGGCCACATCTGCATCAATCTCCCCCGCTGTTGTGATAATCGACCCTAAATAACGAAAATGTTTACTCTTGGGTAGTTCTTGGTTCACAATCTTCACTTCTCCTCTACTTTCATTGTTACTGTTACTAAATTTACACTCCATCTACTTTGTCTTTGTTCTGCTTATTTGGAATCCTTTAGATTCAAGAGTTTTTCTCCAAATCTCCAACTTTGTATTAACTCCTTCTCTAGTCTCATCCACGAGCACTATATCATCTGCAAAAAGCATACATAATGGCACGCCATCCTAGATATTTCTTGTCAACTCATCCGTAACTAAAGCAAAAAGATACGGACTTAAGGTAGATCCTTGGTGTAACCCTATAGTGATAGGACATTCATTTGTCTATCCGGTAGTCGATCTAATTGTGGTCACCACCTCTTCATACATGTCCCTAATCACATTAATGTAACCTTTTGTCATCCATTTCTTCACTAACACCCACCATATTATATCCTGGGGCACTCTATCATATGCTTTCTCAATGTCGATAAACACCATATGAATGTCTCTTTTATTTTCTCTATACTTTTCTATTACTCTCCCCAAATTGATTCTCTGACACCTCTGTTATATCTCGCAATCGGATTCTATCACCCTCTCCCACACTTTCATTATATGACACATTAGCTTAATTCCTCTATAGTTGTTGCAATTCTAAACATCTCCTTTACTCTTATAGATTGTCACTAAAATACTCTTCTTCCACTCATCTAGCATGTTCCTAGCCAACAAAATTTTGCTAAACAACCTACTCAACCAAGCAACCCCCTTTTTACCCAAACACTTCCAAACTTCAATAGAGATATCATATGGTCCTAAAGCCTTATTTGATTTCATTTTCTTAAGTGCAATCTCCACTTCAAAGTTCCGAATCCTGCGATAGAATCTATAGTCTTGGTTTATCGTATTATTGGCTATTTCTTCCCCTATTGTCGTACCTCCATGTACTTCATTTAATAGTTTCTCAAAATTGTTCTTTCATCTTTCCTTAATCTCTTTATCCCTCACCAATTGTAGACACTCCATTTTTGACCGTCCTCAAGACTTGGACGTCATCGTTTGAACACTCGATGATCATCCATGCTCGTGTTCGTTTTGAGTTCCCGAAGGTCTCAGCTGCGCGCCTTGCCTTAGGATCTCTCAACTTGTCTGTTTTGTGCTTGGTTGTGGACCGAGGACTTGTGTTTTTTTTTGCTTCTGAGGGAAGAGGGTGGCTTGTTGGCTATCCCTACAACCCATCGGCTAAGGCATTGTGCCATCGGCCTTCTTTTCTTGCCATCGGCCATAAGTGATGGCCGATCGGCACTATTTTTGGTCGATTGACACTATTTTTGGTCGATCGGCCATATTTCTTGGCCGAGACCTTTCCATCTGCTTTTTCAGATATTTTTGTGCCAACTGTGATAGCTGGTGAGCACAATTCTCGTCCTCTATACACGTGTATGGAGAGATTGAATCAAGACTCAAGCTTGTTCAACAAGCTTAAGAATTGATTTTCTATAAGAAGGGAGACCCATCTCCCTTTCCAGAGGTTCTGAAAAGTTGATATACAAAACATATATCACTCTCTCTATATATTTTACTTCTCTCTCTCCATTTGCTCTTGTTTGTGCTCAAAAGTATAAAATCTTCATACTATTGCACACAAACACCTACTAGAATGCCATCCTTCTGTTGCTGAGGTACTTAGGAGTTGGTGTTAGTGTTTTTGGGTTGGTTTGAACTCGGAAAAGCTGTTGGAGTTGTGTTCTTGAAGGTGTTCTTCAAGGGTGAGAAACTAACATTTTAATCCCTTGTTTTGGCTTAAGCTTTTAGACATATTTGCATGCTGATTTAAGCTTAACTTTTTACTATAAAAAGTTATGATTTTTCATGCTTGTGATGTTTGTTTAAGGTCACTTTTGTGTTGGGGTAGTCTACCCCCTCTTAGGCCTTGTTTGGCCTTGTTTTGAACCATCCTTTTAAGCTATTGGGACCACCTTGTTTGGGTCTTCTCACCACTGAAATTCAGAGGATTTTCAGTGGTGGAAAGGTGGTTTTGAGGTCCCAAATAGGAGAGGGTCATCCCCTATCATTGTGTTTTGTATGCTAGTATAAATGGCTCATAATAGTAGCACGTTTGCTTAGCATGTTTTGGTTCCATTTCCGCAACTTTTTGGTGTTATTTTCGCATGCTTCAACTCCACTTTAAGTTGGTTTGATAGCATCTTGCATGCTTCACATACTTGTAGAGCAATCTTGCCTGCTAGCATAACATACATCATGTGTTTGGACCATCATTCGTGCATGTTTTGGCTCAACTCAAAGAAGCTTTTAGCTTTGTTTTACCATGCTTAAACTCTAATTTGTGTTGCCTTGATCATGTATGCCATGCTTTGTATAGCCATAGTGCATTCTAGTTTGTTAGCTTTGAGTTTCCAAGCCACTAGCATGCATTGCTTGGGCTACTTTCATGATTTGGCATCATTTGTTATGTAATTTCAGAGCATATTTCGTGGTCATACACTTGTGCTGTCAATCTTTTAATGCCTAGGAGGTTTGGTGTTTTATGCATTAAGAGTGGGTCATTGTGCATGCCTCTATACTTAGGCCTTTGGGCTATCATTTCAATGTATTTTTGGTCTTTTTTTTACCATGATGCATCTCTGATTTTTGTTGTCAAAGTCATGCCATGTTTGGTTTTGATAGGTGTAGTACAATCCCCTTTGTTGGCCTTACTTGCATTATGCCTTATGCCTTTCATGTTGACTTGTTTTGGCTTTGGTCCATGCATGTTTTAGACTCACTTTGGTATGCTTTAGGACTGTTTTGGTTTGGTTAGGCCATTTGCTTCATGTTTTGCATAGCCTTAGTGCAAGTGTCTATGCTAGCTTCAGGCTTTGAGCTTTCTTGCATGCCATACTTGCATTGTTTGGTTGATTTGGCATCATTCCATGCATGATTTCAGAGCTTATAGTATTGTTACACTTCCACTTTTGTCACTCTTTGAGCACTCTTGAGAGTTATGCTCTTATGCCTAGGTGATAGGCTATTACATGTGCATGCTTTGTTTCGCATTTCATGTCATCATTTCATCATTTTGGCCACTGATTTGGGCATGATTGACGTCTATCCATTTTGGTTTAAGTCCATCTTTGCATGTTGTTGTATGCTTGTCTTTGCATGACATTGTTACATATTTGTTGCATTGCATTTGGCATGCTTATGTTGCATTGTATAACATCTCCATGTTGCATGCATTGCATTGTGTTTGGTTTGGGTGTCAAGCCAAACACGAGGAACGAGGGACGTTTCATACTTGAAGTGATGAAACGTGCCTCAATCCTCGGTCACCGACACTCTTGATCCAACATGATGGAGTTTAAGGCATTTATGTGTTTTTGTGCATTTCATCCACATTGAATTGTGCAACTCGACCTCTTTGGCCATCATGCATCGTAATGCGTGATTGATGGCTCGAGAGCCAAGCACTACACACCTTTGAGCCTTAGACATGATAAGGGGTGTAGTTGCACAACATTTTCTTGCAAATACATTGCCATGCCTCTGTTTGTGCTCTGCTGTAGCAAAATGAGCAGTTTGTAGGAAGAGATGGTCGATCGGTTATCTGGTGTGCCGATCGGCTATAAATGTTTGGCAGATAGCTTCAAAACTAGTCGACGACCCTCATCTCTTGGCCGATGGCCTTAGCTCTTGACTGATGACCTCTCAGCATATCCATGAGGTGGATCAGAAGTGTTTCAGAAGTTGGCACAGTTTTCAGCAGTCTAAAACAGTGCAAACAGATGCAACATGAGGCATGGCAACGGATTTCCGAGCGAAGCCGACCGAGCATGCATATGCCCCTCTTCTCAAGGCCGTTTTAACTGCTTTGTATAGTCAGTTAATTTGTAATTAATTAGTTAATGTGTTAGCTAATTTAATTCATTATTGTAAATTCTTGATTGGCTTAGCATAGCTAATTTTCAATTCGGTGTTGTAATAATTAGTCTAATTAGATTATTAGATTAGTTAGAATAGCTTAGCGTAGCTAGCTTGTATTATTTATTCGGACCCTCCGTCGAGAGGGCGAATTTTGTAATAAGTGTGCGTGAGTGTGTGAATGTCTTCCAACCCCACGTCTTTCTCCCTTTTACTTAACCGCTTACGATGGTTAGTTCTAGGTCATATTTTGATTAGCATCCTTATGCTTGCATGATTGCATTCATTCATCTGTCTTGTATGCACCGGGCTCGGCGCATCATACAAACCACATTGTATTTTAATACATTTACTTGAATACGTGTTCAACAGCATGTTATCAAATTGCATCTCATATGCCATCTCAGAATAGCCGAGCCTATTTTTAGTTGCATTTTGCATGTGTTGTATTAGCTATCTTAACATGAACTAGAATCATGCATTGATTACTAACTAGCTATTATTTTGGCTCGGAGTACTAGGTACGCTTTTATGCTTTAGCATCTTGCATGAGTATAAGTGTTGCCATGATAGCATGCTTGCCACGATGCTAACTGCTTATTTGATATAACTGCTTGAATACCTGTAGGTGAAGGTTGGACTGCTTGAATTGGAACAATTCATCAAAATACGAGTTTTAAGCCCACTTGAGAGTGACAAAATCATGTTTTCTAAGCCCACTTTAGGGTGGCAAATCCACGACTTAGCCTACTTGCGAGTAGCACCTTCAAACCATTTTCAAACAAACATGAGATGTTTTGTTCCAACTTAGGCGATCTAGTCTATACTTGTATGTTGTGTGCATCACGTAGTAAGCTAACTAATAAACTGGAATAAGAACACATATGTTTTCAAAAACAAAATATCATCCTTAGTAAAGGCCGATCTTTGATCGGGCGAGCGGATGTGCTCATTGCATGACCTTCCCCTCTCGTACCCAAGTTCCCGAGCCTAGGCAACTTTGGTGATGACAGACACGTGGCCTTAGGCACGAGTCAGGGTTTCCTAACTTTTCCAAAACTAAAATATTTAGGTGGCGACTCTGTATCTAGCAAAGCAATCCATGTTTGGCACTTCTTTATAAAAATCAGTTTTCCAAAATGATTTGCCGGATTTGGACTCTTTGGTGATTTATAGGTCTTGCATTGCACTTTGTGAGATTAGATTCAGAACCGTGACATTGAGTCCGAACTGTAGTAGCTAATGAACAAAACAGATTTCGCGCCTTCGCGCGCGAAGCCGTGACGTTCGGGCACGTCTACACTAATACCTTAGAATCCTCACTCTTAATGTACTTAACTTGATTAAAATCTCTTGTTTTCCTCTCCCGTATCTTAGCAAGTTTGTATACCCTATTCCCACCCTTGTTACTATTTAGTCTAGTGCATAGGTCATCATAAGCTTTCAACTTAGCCTCTCTCACTACTTTCTTAACCTCCTTATTAGCCAATCTATAGCTCTTAAGGTTTTTCTCAGTTCTATCAATTTTACCACTTTTTAATGCACTTTTTTTCCCCCTAACTACCACTTGAACCTCCTCCCTCCATCACCAAGTTTCCCTAGAGTTGAGTCCCGTTCCTTTCGACTCTCCAAGCACTTCCTTTGAGATTCTCCTTATACAATTGGCTATCGAGTTCCACACAGTGTTAGCATCATCTTCCAAGTCCCAAGTACCTTCCTTATCCATTCTATTCATAAATATTTCTAACTTATCCCTTTTTAGGTCCCACTATCTCATCCTGTGACGCCCACCATCGTTCCTTGCTTGACATAAATCGAGTACCAAATTCCTATGTTGAGTGGTCAGGCTCTCTCCAGGAATCACCTTACAATCATTGCATTTTAGGCAGTCCACTTTTCTCACTAAGAAGTAATCTATTTGGCTCTTAACTGACCCACTCTTAAAGGTTATCAAATACTCCTCCCTCTTCTTATACATAGTATTGGCCACTACCAGGTCAGAAGCCAACGCAAAATCTAAGATACTCTCTACAGCCTCATTTTTGTCACCAAAACCGTATCCACCATGCACCATTTCATAGCGTACTTTATCTATGCCTGCATGGCCATTAAAATCTCCACTTATAACCAGGTTCTCTCCTACGGGTATCTCTTGTAAGATCTCATCCATTTCCTTCCAAAAATCCCTCTTAGTCTGATCATCTAATCCTACTTGAGGGACGTATGCACTAATAACGTTTACTATATTCCCTCCAATAACTAGTTTAACTAACATAATCATACCCACTTTTCTAATGACCTCCACTACATTCTCCACAAGACCTTTGGCAATTAAGATTCCTTGCACATTCCTACGTCTATCCTTACTACTATGAAGAGAAATCTCAAAAGTAAAAAATAATTTTGAGAAAATCTAAAAAACTTCACTAATAAAAAATTTAAAAAAAAATAATTAAAAAGTCAACTATTTTTCAACTTATTTTTTTAATCCTTTTAATTTTGAGAAAGAAGTGAATCTTTAGCATTAACTTTTTTGTCTTTAATAATTTTTATAAAATTTTTTAGTTACACTTTTGATTTCTACTCTACTAGACAATTCGATAAAGTTAAAAATTGGAAGTTTTTTATAAAAAAAATTCAAAACGGATTTAAACAAATAAGTTGAAAAATAGTTGACTCATGGGCCCACCACGACTCTGTTGCGCCATTTTGCTTGGGTGAAATATATTTTTGTGTTATATTTATACATAGCGTATATTATTGTGTATTCATTGTGCAAAAGATGTTTCTACATGTATAGCTTCAAGAGAAAAGAATGTTGCATTTCTGAGATTGGTTGATCCATCTCCCATCAGCAGACACATAGAAAGAGATTTAGATTTGGATCATTAGAGCTTTGTCGAATAAGTTCAGGCATCGATGTCACATTTAAAACAACGCCTCCATCGAGGCCTCCTTGCTCCTCTCATACCATGTCTACTACAATAAAAAAAAGTCTTTGGTGACAGTCTAATTTTGTCTTCAAATATCAAATTTTCGTCACCAAAGTGATCTGTGATGAAAAAATTGTGTCACCATGTCCGTCGTCTATTGGTCATCGCAAAAAGTACCTGGTGATGAAAATTTGTTTTGTCGCTTTTTCTTCATTTTTGGTGACGAAATTTTTCTTCTTTAAATGTTGAATTTTTTGTCATCTATAACATCCATTTTGTCACTATAATTAAATAACATTTTATTTTTAATTGTTTTGGCGACGAAATATTTCATTACAAAATATTAAGATAGAGGTTTTAGTGACGAAATGTATCATTAGTGATATGGATTAAGGTGATATGGATTAACAAATGATATGGATTAAGGTGACAAAAAAATTTGTCACTAAAATGAGCACAAAACAAAATTCTTCAATGACAAAAATAATTTTGTCGCCAAATATTTCAAGTTAGTGACGAAATATTTAGCAAATATGACGAAATTATTTGTTGGAACTATATCATTAGTGACAAAATTATTCGTCAAGAAAAGTTGCTTGAAAACTAATAGCAACAGTTTTTATTTTGTCGCTAATAATAATTAACATTTTTAAAAATGGGGATAATATTTTTAATTTTTAATTTTTTTACTAAAAATTCCCTGCACATTTTAATAACATGTTCAATAAAATATCTATTATAGATCAATATAAAAACTTGTTCTTTTTCATAAATACAACAGTCAAAATATGCCTTATAATATCCACAAAAATACAATATCAACTGCAGATTACAAAACACGTCTCTTAATATCCACAAAAATAAAATATCAAGTGTAGATTACCAAACATGTCTCCTAATATATACAAAAATACAAACTATACAACGCAACCAAAATACATGTGAGGTAATATTAACAAAAGCACAAAATCAGCAAGCTCCTGCTCTTCAGATTACCAAGCACGTTTATCTCTAATCTCTAATTAAAAAAAAAAAAAAGAGCAAGACAATTTCTATTTTATCAATAAAATATACAATTTAACATTTTTCGAAAAGTGCAGTTTTTGACTTAATTTTCAAATTGGGAATCCCGTGCTAGTTCTATAAGTTTTCACAACTTAGATTAGTCCCTCCCGAGGTGTTCGGGGTGTTTCCCGGGCCTTTTCATGGCTGTTTCACGATTTTGGCTCCCAATAGCCTATTTTCAAGCCTAAGTATTGGAAAAAGTGCATTTTTCAACTTAGTTTTCAAACCGAGAGTCTCGTGCTAGTTCCGTAAGTTTTCACAACTTACACTGGTCCCTCCCAAGGTGTTCGGGGTGTTCCTCCGGTCTTCTTGTGGTTGTTTTACGATTTTGGGCCCCTGATGGCCTATTCTCAAGCCTAAGTATTTTAAAAATATATATTTTTACTTAGTTTTCAAGCCGAGAGTCCCGTGCCAGTTCCGTAAGCTTCCACAACTTACATTGGTTACTATAAGTTTGGAATACAATGGTAAATTTCTGTGAGTCTCGTACTTGTTCTATAAGATTTCACAATTTACATTGGTTCCTCTCAAGGTGTTCATGATATTTCCCGAGCCTTTTCGTGCCTATTTGAAGCTTCCCCCCCTCCCCAAGACTTATTTTCGTGCCTAAGCATTGGAATAGTGCAAATTTCAAAGTAGTTTTCAAATCAAGAGCCACGTGTGTAACACCCTCAAAAAAATAACATTAAACCCATCAAATAAGACATGCATTGATATATAAAAGTTCCACATTCTTCCATTTATCAGAATTCCATTACATAAGTATTACATGTTAACAACAAAAGCAAATGCCCTATGGGCTTACAGCTTTCCAAGTTAACACTTGGTTACAACAAAAGAGTACTAACTCATTTACACATTACCCTTGGCTTGAATTTAAAACAACTAGCACGATACAAAAAGAGAATCCTTCAGCCCCTTTTCCTCCCAAGCTATTGCCTTGGTGGATACATGTCACCAACACTTGAAAATGGTTTTTCCCAAGTAGGGTGAGCCAAAACTCAATAGAAATAATCCCTCACAATATATGAGTCTTAGCAAAGGTATAAGTACAATGTGCATATACATTTTAAAAAAAAAAAAAAAAAAAATTGAAAACCAAAACAAAGACAAATAACAAAAAATGTTACCATATGAGTTGTACTTGTGACTGGACCTAAATTTTTCCGGGTCAAAAAAAAAATTCTAGGCTTATATTATGCGTGATAGGGACTAGGAAGGCAGACAAAAAAAAGTGCAACATACCATTTTTCCAGAAAACACCTGCTTCAATTCAACTTTGGCTAATGCTGAGTACTCAGCATCTTCTCCTGCCTAATCACATTTGCAGCAAGAAAGAAGTGTATGAGAGGACGATAGGAAAAAAATGGATGAGAGAACTGAACCGTGAAGTGGACTGAAATTTCTTTTATCAATTTGTTAAGTGCCACCTTTATGAATCTAAGATATTACTTGACAGATCCAGAAAATGACATAAACATCTAGTTTCAACATACTGTCAACACTTCAAAGAAACATCTGTGACTCATAATATGGGAACATATAGTATTTCCTTCATCTTAATTTCTTAGAGTTGAAAATAAAAGGGTCATGACATAGTCTGGTCTAGAATCTATGAGAAGAATCTATTCATCTCCTTCCCATGCTAATTTCTCCTCTCAGACAATACTGTTTGGTTGAGTTTTTAGAATTTGTTTTCTGAAAAAATTTCAAAAACTAATTTGGCAAAAAAAATTAAAAAAACAAGAGCAAAAACACTCATTATTTTCATATGATTTTCTCTTTCTTTTTCAAACTAGTTTCTAGTTTTTCTATAAAAACAAGTTCTCAAAACACAACCAAATATTAACTTCTCTTGAATTTCGGCAACAATGCCAATGTATAACCCTAACTTAAAAACTTCATGTTCAACATACTAAAAACAGAAATGTATCCAACGGATAAAATATGAGGAAGGCCATAACAGATTTAAGTCAAGAATGTTTGAGAAGGCATGGTGGCCAAGGGAAAAGTAGCAAGAAAAGGAATCGTGGAACTAAATGTCTCGAGATAACACTTGCATCAAAAACAAAAAGGAAGGTTAAGACTATTTTGAGTTTTTAAGTACACTACAAGAAAAAACACATTTGGCGACTAAATTTTTAGTCGCCAAAAGTCAATTTTTAGTTGCCAAAAGTCGGTTTTTAAGTTTCCCCGACTAAATTTTTTAGTCGCTGGTTTGGTCGCTGGAAAACGGTCGGCAAACGTATTGGCGACTAAAAAACTTTTAGTCGCCAAAAAGTAAGTGTTTAGCGACTAAAACTTTGGTCGCCAATAGTCAATTATATTTTTTAAATTATACATTTGGCGACTAAATTTTTAGTCACCAATAGTCAATTATATTTTTTTAAATTATGCATTTACCGACTAATGTTTTAGTCGTCAATACTCAAGGAATCAACGACCAAACAGATTTAGTCGCCAAAAGCTCATTCCGAAAAAAAAAAAAAAAATTACACCTTGCTCTTGTGGAGATTTGAACCATCAACCTCCCACATCATAAACCTTATACAACACACTCCTTTCGCTACGCCTCCATAACATCATATGACTATATATCCAACATATATTATTTATATAGTACTTAGACCCGTATTAATATAAAAGTATATATATAAACATAATTATTTTTTATTGAACATAATTTATGTAAAAATAAATTATTTAGTAGAAAAAAAAGGAGACCACTTGGCGACTAAACATAATTTTAGTCGCCAATTCTATACTTTTGGCTACTAATTATTTTTTTGTCGTTAAAAAAAAATTTCCCGCGCTAAAATTACCACTTTTGGCGACTAAACTTCTTTTTAGTCGCCAAAAAGACTCACTTTTGGCTACTAAACATGTTTTTAGTCGCCAAATGTTTCACTTTTGGCTACTAATTTTTTTTTAGTCAGTAAAAGACTCACTTTTGGCGACCAAACAGATTTTTAGTCGCCGAATGCCTCACTTTTTGGCTACTAATGCATTTTTAGTCGCCAAAAGGCCTTATTTTTGGCTACTAAAATTTTTTTAGTCACTAAAAGACATATATCGGCGACCAAACAGATTTTTAATCTCCAAAACCTATACTTTTGGCTACTAATTTTTTTTAGTCGCCAAAAATCTTTACTTTTGGCTACCAATGCATTTTTAGTCGCCAAATGCTATACTTTCAACGACGAAATGTGATTTTTTAGTCGCCAATAGTGCTTTTTCTTGTAGTGGTAGTAAATATATCCAAACTAATTTTACTTTATCGTTGTTAATGGGAATATGAAGGGGGTCATGGAAATGACTTTTACCTCATATAGATGTGCCAAGCGAAGGAGTACACTTCCATCATCCAACTGCTGTAAAACTGAGGTCAGGAGAGAGAGAGAGAGAGAGAGCAATTCATTGTGAAGTAATTAAATCACTTGAAGAGTGATTAATGCAACATTAAGAGGTAAAGTATAGCTTGGTTGCATGGTTGTTGCCATCCTCAAATGAGAAGCTTTCCAATCATCTAATTTTTGTCAAATAAATTGTCTCATCAGATTATTGGGTATAATATATGGCCTCTTGCTGGTTGTTGGTGGTGGTATGTTTTTGTTAGAATGTTATGCTCAGCCGAGGACAGGTTCTCTCAGTAGTGGACTTTTACATTGGTCTTGTGTATGGAGTGTTGTTCTTGGTCAGATTTTGTTCCAGCAATGGATTTTTTGGCTGTTGATCTACTCTGCTGATCTGCTAGGAGTGTTTGTGGTCCTATGAGCTAGTGTTGGTTTCTCACCAACACTATGTTTGGTTATCCTTTTTTCTCCTTTTTTCTTTCTCATCCTTATTGTTGAACTCACATATGTAATGTATGGCTTCATCATCAATAAAGATTTTCTTTGCTAAATCAAAAAAAAAAAAATATGGTCCTTTGTGTAAGTCCAATCAATCATGCCTCCTGAGTGCATGCTAAAAGAATAGGTGAGTAAACTTCTTAGCCAGTTGTTCGGCGCCATAGTGATCCAGCACCTAGCTAGTTGATTCTAATATAATAATTTCCTCGAACCTAACAAAGAAGTGTTTCGATACTTGATAATTGGGAATTCAGAACTTTGCAGCCAAAATTTGTTTTTTGATGGCCATCAATTTCAACAATACATACCAACAAAAACTATTGGAATAAAGATTCCATTCTTTTTTTCTATTGAAAAAAGAAGAACAAGAAATTCTTCTATAAGCAATCAAGTAAACAAAACCAGAATTTATGCAAGAAAACTTTTTGACAAAAAGACAAAACGATGAAGTGAAATCTTTAAGTATGAAAGTGTAAACTATTTACATGCATGCATCCACACACGTTATCAAAAACAATCGTGATTATCCTTCAACAACACGACTCCCCATGTAATCTTGAATGAGATGAATATAAGAAGCCTATATTTTTAATTTAATTTTTTTTAAAAAAAAACCATTTAGAAAGAGCAACTTTGGTGACATGTAAATAATCTATCTGAGCCAAAGGTTTTCAATGCCTTTAGCTACTATTATTAGCTTGAATTTTGACATGAGGAACATTATCCTATTAAATCTTCAAGTTAATCTTTTTGTTTGTCATTTATCAAAATATAAACTCATCAATCTTGCATTTGAGTGTAAACTCATTATTTGTCTGCGAAGGAATATTTTAGTTTGTACAGAATCATCCAATGTTGACTTCAAATGTGATAAATAGGCATAATGCCCTCTATTTGATAGGCATGGCACGAATTTTCCTTGCCATTCTTGTTTATAGATGAAGGATATTGTCTTCCACATATCAAACAAAATGCCTTTAAAAAAACAGCAAAGATATCATACCATGAGGCCTTCATATCTATTTTCAGCGCACACTATCTCATCAAGGGCTTCACCAACTCCTCTGGAGTCGTCAAAGATTGTACGTCTTGTGTATGCAAGAAAGGTAATTATTCCAAAGCGTCATATCAATAAAAGATAATGGTAACCTGTCAATGTTTGGGAAGAAAAAAAAATGAAAAAAAAAGTACTATGTAAACCTATGAAGCATTAGCTCTACTTCTCCATCTTCAATGCTGGCTCCGCCAACAACACGATCAACCAAGATTAAGAATTTATAAATTCGGAGATTGAGCTGAAAAATAGAAGCTAGAAAGTTTATTCGATAATACTACCAAAATTCATTTAATCTTAATTTAAATGAGAAGGAAAAGATTGAACGATTGCACATCATTTGAGGAAAACCATAAATTGTTTCTTCTAAAAAGATAAAATGTCATCTTCAGTTATTCTTGAAGAAAGATAATAAACCTTTCTTATTCTTTAATCTGTGATTACAAGTCCTTATTTATACAAGATCTGTAACTAACTAATCTAATAATATATGTAACTAACTAACAATGTAACTAACTAACAGTCTATCTAACTGAACAGGTTAAGCTTGAAGCTTTAAGCTGAGCTGCAACTGCTGAGCTAGTTGTGGCTGCTTGAGCTGCTGTGACTTTAGCTGCTGAGCTAGGCATGATTGCTGGAGCTGCTAAACTTACGACTTGAGCTAGATTGTTATCAGTCCCTTGCAAGCTAATGGGAGAGGGAGCAACCAGAAGCTTGTGTTGAAGAAAACGAAATCGAGGGCTTGACAAAGACTTTGTAAAAATATCTACTATTTGATCCTCAGTCGGAACATATTTGAGAACAACTTTCTTGGCAGCAACCTTGTCACGAATAAAGTGACAATCGGCCTCAATATGCTTGGACCGAGTGTGAAACACAGAATTAGAGGGCAGGGCAATGACAGAGAGGTTATCACACCAGAGAGTAGGAGATGAAGTAGGTGGAAGATGAAGATCATGAAGCAACCTTTGTAACCAACTTAACTCAGCTGTGGCATGAGCTAAGGCCCTATATTCTGCTTCATTACCAGATCGAAACACGGTTGGCTGCTTTTTAGCAGACTAAGAAATAATGTTAGACGCAAGATATATGCAGTAGCCAGAGGTAGATCTTTTATCCACAATATCACCAGCCCAATTGAAATTAGAAAATGCTTGAAGAGTAAAAGAACTAGGAGCAAACGTGAGACCATGAGTGAGAGACCCTTTAACAAATCGAAGAATACGTTTCACCAAAGCAAAATGACCATTAGTGGGATCATGCATATCCTGGCAAGCCTGATTAACAACTAAAGAAAGCTCAGGTCGAGTGATAGTGAGGTACTGCAAAGCACCAACAAGGCTTCTATATAATTGTGGCTGAGGAAATGGTAGAGAAGAAGCTGGATCAAGGGAAGGCTTGACTAAAATAGGGGAATTGCAGGGCTTACAAGAAGTCATGCCAACCTTGAGAAGAATATCAAAGGCATATTGTTGTTGAGATAAGAAATAATTGGCCTCTATAGTCTGAATGGAAATACCAAGGAAGTAAGAGATGTTCCCCAATTCATTCATTGCAAAAGTAGCATGCATATGATGAATAAGCTCTTGAAGAAGAATAGAACTACTACCAGTAAGTAATATATCATCGACATAGAAAAAAAGAATGAGAATATCAGTGGATGTCTTCTTGATAAACAAAGAGTTGTCACAATGGCTATTAACAAAACCTTGAGACAAAGTAAACATGGAAAAAGTAGAAAACCATGCTCTTAGAGCTTGCTTCGAACTATAGAGAGCTTTTCTGAGACGACAAACATTATGAGGACTAGTAGTGTTGGAAAACCTAGGTGGTTGAAGCATATAAACCTCCTCATCCAAGGTGCCATAGAGGAAGGCATTGCTAATGTCGAGCTGCTTTAAAGGCCACTGATAATGTAAGGTAATGCAGAGTAAAATATGGATGGTTGGTTGTTTTGCCACAAGACTAAATGTCTCATTATAGTCCACCTTCTTGTTGAAGAAATCCTTTTGCAACTAGCCTGGCTTTGTATCTGGCAATTGTGCCATCAGAGTTGCGTTTGATTCTATATACCCATTTACAGCCAATTACGATTTTGGAGAATGGAAGAGGAACAAGTGACGAAGTACCTTGAGCAAGAAGAGCATTATACTCTTCAAGCATAGAAGAACACCAAATGGGAGAGGCTAAAGGCCTGTTAATAAGTAGTGGGTTCAACATTAGAGAAAGAAGAGGAATGAGAGGAAGAGGAAGAGGAAGCAGCTAGAAGGTAGTGATTTTTGGATCTGGTAATCATAAGATGGACATTAGTAGAGGTAAAGGAAGGCAAGGTAGGTGAGTCAATACAAATGGAGTTAATGGAAATAGAAGAGAAAATAGGATGAGAAGGCACAAGACCAGAAGTAGGAGCTGAAGGTGCACCAGGGATAGGTGTAAAAGCAGCAGGAAGAGTAGATAAAGAAGGTGCTGCAGAAGATAAAGCTGGGGTAGCAGACAGAGGAACAAAGGCAGTAGGATGCTTAGAAAGAGGGCTAGACTGAAAAATAGGATAAGAAGGGGCACTAGTCAGAGAAGAAGATATGCCACAAGAAGGAGACCAAAAGAAAGAATGTAAGTGAGTTAAAGAAGAATGAGAAGTAGAAGGTAGAGATGAAGATGATGTAACAAAAGGAAAAATATCTTCATGAAAAAGAACATGCCTAGAAATGTGAATTTTACCTGTAGCAATATCAGGACATTTGTATCCTTTAAATGAGGGATGATAGCCAAGGAAAACACAAACAACAAATCTAGGCTAAAGTTTGTTAGAAGTGTAAGGTCGAAGCCATGGAAAGCATTGACAACCAAAGACTCTAAATGTGGAGTAATCAGGAACAGAATGAAAAAGAAGTTCATAGGGAGATTTATTGGAAAGCTTAGAACTAGGCATTCTATTGATAAGATATGTAGTTGTAGACACTGCATGAAACCAATGCTGGAAAGGAACAGATGAGTGGTGCAATAAGGCAATAGAGGTTTCAATGATATGCATATGTTTTCTTTCAGAAACTCCATTTTGAGGAGGTGCATATGGGCAAGACATTTGATAAAGAATACCATGAGTGTTTAAGAAATTTGTCATTTGATTATTAGCAAACTCAGTGCCTCCATCAGTCTTGAAAACTTGCAATTTTATAGAGAACTGAGTTTCAACAAAAGCCTTAAAATCCAAAAATTTAGAAAACACTTCACTTTTGTAGCATAAGGGATAAAGCCAAGTGAATTTGCTAAAATCATCAACAAAGAGAACATAGTATTTATAGGTGGACAAAGAGGAGAAAGGTCCCCAAATCTCACTATGAATGAGGAATAAAGGTTTGTTAATAGTGGAATTGGAAAGCATAAATGATAGTCTATGGCTTTTGGCCACACAACAATGACACAAGGAGACAAGGCAATGGAAGTTTTATTAGCAATA
This sequence comes from Camellia sinensis, assembly GCF_004153795.1. Classification (NCBI taxonomy): domain Eukaryota; kingdom Viridiplantae; phylum Streptophyta; class Magnoliopsida; order Ericales; family Theaceae; genus Camellia; species Camellia sinensis. The sequence goes on along the minus strand of NW_021025623.1, from coordinate 491,282 downwards.
TCATGCAAATGAGCTTTCATATGTACAAATTTTGATTGCGAGGGATGGCCCAATCTCTTATGCCAGATAGGGACAAAAACAACTGCAATAGTGAAAAAATGATATAAACCATGAGCATTAGAGCCCTAGTGTAAGATGGCCTTCGATTTCTTGTCCTAAATCACAAAGGAAGAATCATCAAATGTGACACTACAATCATTATCTTGGTAAGTTTACGCATAGAAACAAGATTAGAGGAAATAGGTGCATGCAAAATCTTGTTAAGTATGAAGGAATAATGAGGAGTAGGCAAAATACCTTTGCCTATGTGTTGGATAGGCAGTGATGTACCATTTCTAACTATGATGTGATCATTACCTTGATATGGTTGATACATGCTTAAATTAGCAAGATCATGTGTGATATGATTAGAAGCTACAGAATCAAGATACCAAGGGGTGGATTCAGATGGAGCAGAGGCAACAAAAGCTTTTGGTGAAGAAGCAAACTATGGTTGTGACTGAGAAGATGCAAAAGAAGATTGAAGACATGTTGAATCCATGTGATGCCAATAATCTGAAGCAATATGATTTTCTTTACCACAAATTTGACAGATCAAGCCTAAATGAACTGAAGATTGTCTGCCTCTGCCTTGGTTTTAGGATCTGCGTCCTCTGAAAGAACCTCAAGAATTGCCTCTGTAATTATGAGTTAATCGTCCTCTAGAAGATGATGAACCATGATAGCTGGAATGAGAGCCTCTGGTAGCAGTAGCGGTATAAGCAACTGAGGATGCAAGGTTGTTCTGACACTTATTTTGCTTAGATTCAATGTGAATAGATTTAGAACACAAAAGAGAGGTCAATTCAGCCATGGAAATAGCTTCAGCTCTGGCACAAATGGTAGTTTTGAGAGCATCAAATTCATCAGGTAAGCCATTTAAAGTAACACTAGATCTTCTTCATCAACAGGAGATAAAGCTAAAGCTAATTGATCAGTAAGTTCTTTGATTTTGACACAAGTAGTCTTCAATAGACTTAGATTCCTTAGTCAAATTATTCAATCTATTTTTTATTTGATGAATGTGAGATTGAGAAAGCAGAGTAAATCGTTTACACAATGTTTCCTATACCTCTGCACTATGTTGCAAATGAAGAACTTATGTGAAAATGGCTAGTGTAAGAGTTGTTATGATACAACTGAGCAAATGTGCATCAAGAATATTCCATGTTGCTCGATCTGGATTCAGTATTTCTTCACCACTTGAATTCTTGATCATCAATGGAGGACATGGAATAGAACCATTTGCAAAATCCCAATGCTCAGTTGCACGAAGTATATTTTGAAATTGACTTTGCCAAATAATGATGTTTGTAGAATCAAGCTTGACTGTAATAAAAGAGTTTAGATTGGAGATCAAAAGATTGAGATTATGAGGTAGAGATGAAGAAAAAGAGGAAGCCATGGATGAGTTGATATGAAGCTCATGAGAGCTTTAGGTAAGCTCTGATACCATGAAGAAAGATCATAAACTTTTCTTATTCTTTAATCTGTGATTACAAGTCCTTATTTATACAAGATCTATAACTAACTAATCTAATAATATATGTAACTAACTAACAGTCTATCTAACTGAAGAGGTTAAGCTTGAAGCTTTAAGCTGGGTTGCAGCTGCAGAGCTAGTCATGGCTGTTTGAGTTGTTATGACTTTAGTTGCTAAGCTAGGCATGACTGCTGGAGCTGCTGAACTTGTGACTTGAGTTGGATTGTTATCAATTCTATACTAAACCTCAACCATCTAGTTCATATAGATTGCTAAAATTTGAACACCTTCACTGCATAGAGCAAATTCAGAAAAAAGAGTACGCCAAATTGGCTATGTCAGTCCTACTAACATAGAATGCCGTATTTATTTTGGACCTGTCACCTGTACATGGACAATTCTGTGTAAATATCATTTATTGCTAGGTTTGAAGTTTGAACTTAATTTTGACAAAATATAAGTTGATAATGTTATCGGATATTAGTTCCCTGCAATGGGTTGATGAACTTGAAGAGGCCAATCCTCTCTATAATCTCAAACCTGTAAACGCCATGATACAGAACCAAGTCAGACCTAGAATAACCAAGGAAGGATGTGAAATTTCACATAAATAACAAAACTTAGTAATTTTCTATGCTTGCAGAAAAATTCAGAAAATGTTTTTACTATAAAACAAACTGGTGGAACAAAATAATGGGGTTGCAAATAAACTATTCCCATAACCCATCAGCCGTCCTACCTAGGGCAATCCAACTTTTATCTATGTCTAATCACAAATGAAAGATTAGGAATAATATAGTATAATATAGACTTGTGTATTTATGAACTGTTTAAATCGAAAAATTTAGTAAGAGCTTCACCAAATATATCTACAAATCTTTAATAAAGATTCTTATATAAGTTCCAAGGTTATATGTAAGCAATGAATAAAAACTACAAAAATGGTTATTAATAATTTTAATACAATCATTAACAAGAAATAAAATAAAAATAAAAAATAAAGATCATTAAAAATTAACAAAAACCACCATATGTCTACACATCTTTAATATATATATATATATATATATATATTGTTTAAAAGAAATCAACAAAAAGTGAAATTTGATTCAATTGTAAAGATTAGACATAGTGTCCGTACAAACTAATGTGTACACAAGGTAAGTACCAATACTATTGACGAGTATTCAACAAATTAATTGTGCAAAGAGGAAAGCATCCTGGATATAATAGGATGGAGCACAAATCACGTGGAGATAAGAGAATGTATAATACATTGGAAACTTGACCGAAAGTTAGATACAATACAACTGATTGCATTTTCTAATTGATTGAGCAAAAGTTTTCAAATTTTTTACTGTAAAATCCCTTCCACTAGGAGATGTAAAAGAATTTCTTCGCCTAAGTCTCCCTTTAAGCTTACAAGATCTAAAACTTGACCAAAATTAACAAGCCTAACAAAAAACCCGAAATTGGCAGCCCATTCTACACCCCAAATTAGAACTATATCATCAGCAACTATCACTAATTAATTTCTACACAACAACTTACATTTATGGAAAAAGTTAGGGTTAGAAATAGCGAACAACTAGAGAGAGAGAGAGAGCAACCAAGTTAGGGTTAAAGAAAAACCAAGTGAACAGGTCGCAAGCAGCAAAGCATCCAACAAATTAGGGTTTAAATTAAGGGAAAACAAGTTACAAAAGTAAGAGACGAGAAGAGGGATAGCGAGATAGAGAAGTGAGGACGTCGGAAAAGTGAGAAGAGGAGAGATGGAGCTCAAAAAAGCGAGAAGAGGGCAGGGGGAGAGATAGTGAGAGAGAGAGAGAGAGAGAGAAAGAGATACCTATTGTAGCGAGTGTCGGCCAGCGATGTGCGGGTTAGCCGGTGCAACAAATATGGACGGACGGTGTGACGGAGATGAATGGGTGAGGGAGTGACAGAGAGAGATATAAAAAGTAAAATAATGCATCTAAACAGAGAAAGAGATATCTATCTCTTGGCTCAATTTAGTTTTTATTGATTTTAAGCATTTGGTGATGAAATTTGGTTTTCCTCTCTAAAACTAATACATTTGGAGATGAAACTATTTCATCTCTAAAAATTTTTACAATGGTGACGAAAATTTTCATCTCCAAAATGGCACCAAATCTTCTACCAAATTTACCAAAGGCAGGAAATTGTTTTGTGACGAAAAATAAAATTTAGAGATGAATAAAATTTTTGTCACCTATTGTTTTCTTTCATTTTAAGCATTTGGTGATGAAATTTGGTTTTCGACTCTAAAAATAGTACAATTGGAGGCGAAATCTTATTTTCATCACTAAAACATGTATATTTGGAGATGAAATATTTTTTCATCATGCGTTTTTGTCACCATACGCATTTTTTGTTGTCTAGACCCGATTTTCCTTTGACGATTGAAATATCATTTCCATTTATTTCATTTAACTTGACAAAAAATAAATAAAAATCCTAGGTGTGTGGTTTGTTAATTTTCTTTTATCTCATCTAATTTGTGTTAGTTAAGAATCGAGTAAGGCCAAAAAATTTCAAAATTCCTTATTTTCAAGAATCCACGAGCTCTACTTGAACCAATCATCCTTCTTTAAATTTCTAGATCATTACAAAGCCCTTCTTCTCAATTTTCGTAATCTAGTTGTCCTTTTCATGAAAGTGGCCAATAAATATCAAAATAATGTCAAACCATACAGTGCAAAATGTGAAAGTTACTTTTTGAAAATACATAAATAAATTTGTGAAGTCTGAAGGTTTTAATCTGTATGTAGCGCCTTATGTTTTCTTTCTGAAGGATTGCTTAAGGAAAGCATGACCTGCATTGTGATATTTTAATTCAGGGTGACTTAAGCAAGTATACTTGTTAGGTTGTCAACCGTTGTTTGAGAATTGCTTTTATAATGAGGTAGTTGGAGTTGTGTGAGCTGTGGCTAGCTCTTCTTCTATTTCGCTTTCCTTTTGCTACCTTCATTCTGCTTCTATTCATCTTATTGAGAGTATTTCTTCAAAGGTTGGAATCATTCATTAAAAAAAAAAAAATCAAGAATCACTATTTGTTTGGGCAAAAATAAGAGAAATAGTCAATTTGAAATATCACAGCCAACTTTCAATATTAGGACAGATGGGTTATGGGCCCACCACGCTTCCGTTGTACCACTTTGATTGGGTGAAATATATTTTTATGTTATATTTATACGTAGTATATATTATTGTGTATTCATTGTGTGAAAGATGTTGCTTCTACATGTATAGATTCTTGAAAAAAGAACGTTACTGTAGATCGCCCGAACTCCGTTTCGCGCGCGAGGGCGCGAATTGGGTTCTTAGCTACTACAGTTCGGACTCCTGTCATGGTTCTGAATCTAATCTCACAAAGTGCAATGTAAGACTGATAAATCACCAAAGAGTCCAAATCCGGCAAATCGTTTTGGAAAATCGATTTTAATCAAAAAGCGCCAAACATAGACTGCTTTGCCAGATTTCAGAGTCACCACCTAAATATTTTGTTTTGAAAAATTTAGGAAACCCTGACTCGTGCCTAAGGCCACGTGTCCGTCATCACCAAAGTTGTCTCGGCTTGGGCACTTGGGTACGAGAGGGGAAGGTCCTGAAATGAGCACCCTCGCTCGCCCGATCAAAGGATCGGCCTCTACTAACATGATATATTATTTTTGAAAACACATGTGTTCTTATTCCGGTTTATTAGCTAACCTTACTATGTGATGCGCACAGCATACAAGTATAGACTAAATCACTCAATTTGGAACAAAACATCTCATGCTTGTTTTTCGAAAATGGTTTGGAATTGCTACTCGCAAGTAGGCTAGAGCACGGATTTGCCACCCTCAAGTGGGCTTAAAACAACATGATTTTGCCACTTCAAATGGGCTTAAAACACACATTTTGATGAATTGTTCCAATTCAAGCAAATGAAGCCTTCATCCACAAGCACTCATGCAGTTAAAGCACTTAAGCAAATAGCCTCATGGCAAGCATGCTGACATGGCAACACTCACATCTTATGCAGTATGCTAAAGTGTAAACACTCACAGTGTACTCCGAGCTAAAGAAAGAAAACTAGTTAGAAATCAATGCGTGATCCTAGCTATGTTAAGATGCCTAATGCAACGCATGCAAAATGCAGCTAAATAGGCTCGGCTATCTAAAGATGACATATGAATGCAACAATTTGATACATGTATTCAAATAGGTATTGAAATACGATGCAGTTTGAATGATGTACCGAGCCCGGTGCATGCAAGACGAATGAATGATGCACGCATACAAAGCATAAGGTATGCTAATTGAAACATGCCCTAAACTAACCATCAAAAGCTGATAAGTAAAAAGGAGAAAGAAATGGGATTGGAAGACATGCATCACACACGCACACTTATTACAACATTTGCCCTCTGGACGGAGGGTCCGAATAATAAGCTAACTAGCTATGCTAATTAAACTAATTATTACAAACCAAAACTAATTAACTATTCCTAGTTAACTAATTATTACAAAACAAATCGATTAATTAAGCACATGAACTAATTAAGTACAAAACCGACAAATTAGCTAACTAAGTAAAGTAGCTAAAGCAGTTAAAAGAGGTCCTCGGGGCGAGGGGTGCATGCATGCTCGATCGCCTCGCTCGAAAATCCATTGCTATACCCAGAATTGCCTCTATTTACATTTGATTTGATGTCTAAAAAGTGCACTAACTTCTAGATTGCTTCTGCTCCAACATGGGGACCTCCTGGTGGGCTGCCGAGCAGAAAAGGTGGCTATAGACCACCTGTAGACTAGAAAAACTAGTTGTAGACCATAAAAAGTGGTCGGTCGACCACCTTTACTGGTCTACCGACCAGAAAATCTGCCAAACTCCAGTTTTTCTGCAGCAGAGAACAAGAAGGGGCATAGCAGTGTATTTGCAAGATATGTGTGCACAACCACCCTCCCTATCATTTCTCAAGCTCAAGGGAGTGTGGTACTCGACTCTCGGGCCACCAACTGAGCATCGTAGTGCACGATGGCCGAGAGGCTAAGTTTGCACAAGTCAATGTCAATGAATGCACAAATAACACGTAAGAGCTTCCGCCTCTATCATGCATGCTCAAGAGGGCCGATAACCGAGAAATAAGTCATGATTCATCACTTCAAGTATGAAATGCCCCTCATTTCTAAGTTTGGATCAACATCCGATCCAAACACAATGCAATGCAATAACATTCCAAACACAATGCAATGCAACAACATGCAAACACAATGCAATGCAACAACATTCCAAACACAATGCACTGCAACAACATGCAAACACAATGCAATGCAACAACATGCAAAACACAATGCATTACAACAACAAGCAAACAACATGAGCAATGCAACAACATGCCAAACAACATGTGCAATGCAACAACATGCCAAACACAATGCAATGTAACAACATGCAAACAACATGAGCACGGGAAGTTAAAGTCCTTAAGCGTGAAAGCTAGTGAAGGATACAACACAAGGGCTATGTAATGCAATACTCAATGGACCAAACCAACCCCAAACTGCCAAAACAGTGGCAAAAGGTTTGCTGTAATCAATCAGAAAAAATACTTCAAATCTCCATCAATACATTTATTCCTTAGCATAAGAGATCAAGCCTGTACATAGAAAAAACCCCTAAATCTAGGACAAAAATCAAAACACATTTACTCATTTCATAGAAATCAACATTCTACAGCATCAAAAAACAAAATAAAAACCCTAGAGTTAGAGTGAAATAGGGAAATATAGAGAGAGAGAGAGAGAGAGAGAGAGAGACCTAAATCAAAATCAATTGGAGGCTAGACGGTGTACTGACTGTGGCGATGAGACGGTGAGACACAGTGAGGGACGGTGATCACCGTCGATGAGAGGGACGATGAGTGAAGGGCAATGGTCAGTTGATAAGAGGAAGAGCGATTAGGGATATGAGAAGGAGAGCAAACATTTGGTTTGTTCTGTGTGTATGTATCATACATACAGAGAATAAAATCTAAAAAAAGATACAATAAAAAATCTTAATAAATATAAAGCAAGTAATAAGATATTTATTAAAAAATAAATATAATCATATATTAATTAGAAAGTGTGATAAAAAAAATATAAATAATCATATTTAATTGAAAAGTGATATAAAAAAATAAATATTATTACACTCAATCAAATCAAGTGTGATTAAAATATTAATCTAATTTTTTTTATTACATTTCCAATAAAAGTAAGATATTTTCATTCATTAAAGTGTGATTTTTAATTATTTTTGTAGTAGTGGATAAAGCAAGTAATAAGATATTTATCAAATAATAGATAAACAAAAATCACCACATATTTAAGAATTTCTGTAAAATTCCTTCCATTAGGAGATGTAAAAGAATTTCTTTACATAAGCCTCCCTTTAAACTTACAAGATCTGAAACTTGACCGAAATTAACAAGTAAGCCTACAAAAAACCCGAAATTGGTAGCCCATTCTACACCCCAAATTAGAACTATATCATCAGCAACTATCACTAATTAATTTCTACACAACAACTTACATTTATGGAAAAAGTTAGGGTTAGAAATAGCGAACAACTAGAGAGAGAGAGAGAGCAACCAAGTTAGGGTTAAAGAAAAACCAAGTGAACAGGTCGCAAGCAGCAAAGCATCCAACAAATTAGGGTTTAAATTAAGGGAAAACAAGTTACAAAAGTAAGAGACGAGAAGAGGGATAGCGAGATAGAGAAGTGAGGACGTCGGAAAAGTGAGAAGAGGAGAGATGGAGCTCAAAAAAGCGAGAAGAGGGCAGGGGGAGAGATAGTGAGAGAGAGAGAGAAAGAGATACCTATTGTAGCGAGTGTCGGCCAGCGATGTGCGGGTTAGCCGGTGCAACAAAGATGGACGGACGGTGTGACGGAGATGAATGGGTGAGGGAGTGACAGAGAGAGATATAAAAAGTAAAATAGTGCATCTAAACAGAGAAAGAGATATCTATCTCTTGGCTCAATTTATTTTTTATTGATTTTAAGCATTTGGTGATGAAATTTGGTTTTCCTCTCTAAAACTAATACATTTGGAGATGAAATTATTTCATCTCTAAAAATTTTTACAATGGTGACGAAAATTTTCATCTCCAAAATGGCACCAAATCTTCTACCAAATTTTCCAAAGGCAGGAAATTGTTTTGTGACGAAAAATAAAATTTAGAGATGAATAAAATTTTTGTCACCTATTGTTTTCTTTGATTTTAAGCATTTGGTGATGAAATTTGGTTTTCGACTCTAAAAATAGTACAATTGGAGGCAAAATCTTATTTTCATCACTAAAACATGTATATTTGGAGATGAAATATTTTTTCATCATGCGTTTTTGTCACCATACGCATTTTTTGTTGTCTAGACCCGATTTTCCTTTGACGATTGAAATATCATTTCCATTTATTTCATTGAACTTGACAAAAAATAAATAAAAATCCTAGGTGTGTGGTTTGTTAATTTTCTTTTATCTCATCTAATTTGTGTTAGTTAAGAATCGAGTAAGGCCAAAAAATTTCAAAATTCCTTATTTTCAAGAATCCACGAGCTCTACTTGAACCAATCATCCTTCTTTAAATTTCTAGATCATTACAAAGCCCTTCTTCTCAATTTTCGTAATCTAGTTGTCCTTTTCATGAAAGTGGCCAATAAATATCAAAATAATGTCAAACCATACAGTGCAAAATGTGAAAGTTACTTTTTGAAAATACATAAATAAATTTGTGAAGTCTGAAGGTTTTATCTGTATGTAGCGCCTTATGTTTTCTTTCTCAAGGATTGCTTAAGGAAAGCATGACCTGCATTGTGATATTTTAATTCAGGGTGACTTAAGCAAGTATACTTGTTAGGTTGTCAACCATTGTTTGAGAATTGCATTTATAATGAGGTAGTTGGAGTTGTGTGAGCTGTGGCTAGCTCTTCTTCTATTTCGCTTTCCTTTTGCTACCTTCATTCTGCTTTTATTCATCTTATTGAGAGTATTTCTTCAAAGGTTGGAATCATTCATTAAAAAAAAAAAATCAAGAATTACTATTTGTTTGGGCAAAAATAAGAGAAATAGTCAATTTGAAATATCACAGCCAACTTTCAATATTAGGACTGATGGGTTATGGGCCCACCACGCTTCCGTTGTACCACTTTGATTGGGTGAAATATATTTTTATGTTATATTTATATGTAGTATATATTATTGTGTATTCATTGTGTGGAAGATGTTGCTTCTACATGTATAGATTCTTGAAAAAAGAACGTTACTGTAGATCGCCCGAACTCCGCTTCGCGCGCGAGGGCGCAAATTGGGTTCTTAGCTACTACAGTTCGGACTCCTGTCGTGGTTCTGAATCTAATCTCACAAAGTGCAATGTAAGACTGATAAATCACCAAAGAGTTCAAATCCGGCAAATCGTTTTGGAAAATCAATTTTAATCAAAAAGCGCCAAACATAGACTGCTTTGCCAGATTTCAGAGTCGCCACCTAAATATTTTGTTTTGAAAAATTTAGGAAACCCTGACTCGTGCCTAAGGCCACGTGTCCGTCATCACCAAAGTTGTCTCGGCTTGGGCACTTGGGTACGAGAGGGGAAGGTCCTGAAATGAGCACCCTCGCTCGCCCGATCAAAGGATCGGCCTCTACTAACATGATATATTATTTTTGAAAACACATGTGTTCTTATTCCGGTTTATTAGCTAACCTTACTATGTGATGCGCACAGCATACAAGTATAGACTAAATCACTCAATTTGGAACAAAACATCTCATGCTTGTTTTTCGAAAATGGTTTGGAATTGCTACTCGCAAGTAGGCTAGAGCACGGATTTGCCACCCTCAAGTGGGCTTAAAACAACATGATTTTGCCACTTCAAATGGGCTTAAAACACACATTTTGATGAATTGCTCCAATTCAAGCAAATGAAGCCTTCATCCACAAGCACTCATGCAGTTAAAGCACTTAAGCAAATAGCCTCATGGCAAGCATGCTGACATGGCAACACTCACATCTTATGCAGTATGCTAAAGTGTAAACACTCACAGTGTACTCCGAGCTAAAGAAAGAAAACTAGTTAGAAATCAATGCGTGATCCTAGCTATGTTAAGATGCCTAATGCAACGCATGCAAAATGCAGCTAAATAGGCTCGGCTATCTAAAGATGACATATGAATGCAACAATTTGATACATGTATTCAAATAGGTATTGAAATACGATGCAGTTTGAATGATGTACCGAGCCCGGTGCATGCAAGACGAATGAATGATGCACGCATACAAAGCATAAGGTATGCTAATTGAAACATGCCCTAAACTAACCATCAAAAGCTGATAAGTAAAAAGGAGAAAGAAATGGGATTGGAAGACATGCATCACACACGCACACTTATTACAACATTTGCCCTCTGGACGGAGGGTCCGAATAATAAGCTAACTAGCTATGCTAATTAAACTAATTATTACAAACCAAAACTAATTAACTATTCCTAGTTGACTAATTATTACAAAACAAATCGATTAATTAAGCACATTAACTAATTAAGTACAAAACCGACAAATTAGCTAACTAAGTAAAGTAGCTAAAGCAGTTAAAAGAGGTCCTTGGGGCGAGGGGTGCATGCATGCTCGATCGCCTCGCTCGAAAATCCATTGCTATGCCCAGAATTGCCTCTGTTTACATTTGATTTGATCTCTAAAAAGTGCACTAACTTCTAGATTGCTTCTGCTCCAACATGGGGACCTCCTGGTGGGCTGCCGAGCAGAAAAGGTGGCTATAGACCACCTGTAGACTAGAAAAACTAGTTGTAGACCATAAAAAGTGGTCGGTCGACCACCTTTACTGGTCTACCAACCAGAAAATCTGCCAAAGTCCAGTTTTTCTGCAGCAGAGAACAAGAAGGGGCATAGCAGTGTATTTGCAAGATGTGTGTGCACAACCACCCTCCTTATCATTTCTCAAGCTCAAGGGAGTGCGGTACTTGACTCTCGGGCCACCAACTGAGCATCGTAGTGCACGATGGCCGAGAGGCTAAGTTTGCACAAGTCCATGTCAATGAATGCACAAATAACACGTAAGAGCTTCCGCCTCTATCATGCATGCTCAAGAGGGCCGGTAACCGAGAAATGAGTCATGTTTCATCACTTCAAGTATGAAATGCCCCTCATTTCTCGTGTTTGGATCAACATCCGATCCAAACACAATGCAATGCAACAACATGCAAACACAATGCAATGCAACAACATGCAAAACACAATGCATTACAACAACATGCAAACAACATGAGCAATGCAACAACATGCAAAACACAATGCATTACAACAACATGCAAACAACATGAGCAATGCAACAACATGCCAAACAACATGAGCAATGCAACAACATGCCAAACACAATGCAATGTAACAACATGCAAACAACATGAGCACGACAAGTTAAAGTCCTTAAGCATGAAAGCTAGTGAAGGATACAACACAAGGGCTATGTAATGCAATACTCAATGGACCAAACCAACCCCAAACTGCCAAAACAGTGGCAAAAGTGCTCCGAAATGGTAGCATGAAAGGCAAGATGATGATGCTCATGCAATGGCTCATGATTGAGGCATAAGGGCATAACTCTTAAACACAATTAAGGAGTGGAAAATGTGAGAGTGTGGCAATGACATACGCTCTGAAATCACATACAAAATGATGCCAAAACATGCACACATCACAAATAAGGCATGCTAGGAGGCTCAAAGCTCAAGACTAGCAAGGCCAATTACACTAGCCACATCAAGCAAGCCCCAAAGGGCCAAGATGACTCAAAACAATCCCAAGGCAGGTCAAAACAATGCCAAAACATGCATGGAGTAGAGCTAACACATGTTAGAATGGGAGGCATAAAGCATGACACATGCAAGGCCAATGAGCATGATTACACTACAAGTGTAAGAAGCAAATGAGGGATGCTCTAACCAACCAAAAGCAGAGTTGTATCATGGAAAAATAAGACCCAAAACACACTGAGATGGTAGCCCAAAAGCTTAGGCATGCATGCATACAAGTTAGGCCATGATCAAGGCATAAAGCATAACCCTCCAAAAGCATTGAAAGAGTGAAGCATGTGAGAGTATGACTACACTTCATACACTGAAATCATGGTAGAAATGAGACCAAAGCATGCAAACAACTCAAGTAATGCATGCAGAGACTTTGAAACTCAAAGCTAGTGAGCAAGATTGCACTATGGCTATACAAAGCAAGGCATGCATGACAAAAAACACTTAAAACATAGCTTAAGTATGGGAAAACATGAGTAAAAGTTTGCTGGAGTGGAGCCAAAAACATGCTAAAACGGTGGTCTAAAGCGTGATGCATGTTAAGGCTATAGGGAGGATTGCACTACAAGGGTATGAAGCATGCAAGAGGCAATCAAACTGACCCAAAACAGAGATATAGCATGCTAAAATAACACCAAAAACATGCTGAGATAGAACCAAAATAGCTAGCATGATGGACCAAAGCATTGAGCACACAAGGCTAAATGGCAAGATTACACTACAAGTATAGAAAACATGCATGGAGTGACTCAACCAAGCCAAAATAGTGTTATTCCATGCTAAAATAAGGCCTAAGACATGCTAAGATGGAGACTCAAGGAGGTAAAAAAACATGCTAACTTGGTGAGCCATCAACAAAAGCACACAAGAGAAGAGGAGGGGGGACAACCCCCACCCATTTGGGGCCTCAAAACACACTTTCCACTACTGAAATTCCTCTGGAATTCAGTGGTTAAAAGGCTAAGAGAAGGTGATCTCAAAGGCCTAAAGAGATGGCACAAAACAAAGCAAAATAAGGCACAAAAGGGGGTAGACCACCCCCAACACCAAAGAAGCGTCAAACAAACACTTTAAGCACTTGAAAATGAAGCTTTTTGCAGTTTAAAGTTAAGCCTAAAACATCATGCAAATAGGGCCAAATAAGCAATGAAAACAAAGCTTTAAAGATGCTAAAGACTCACCCTTGAAGCACAACTTCAAAACAGCAACTTCAGAGGCAAAAACCAAGCTAAAACCACTCAAATGCAACTTCCAAGAACCTCAGCTCAAGAGTGAAGGTGTTTCACTAGATGCTTGTATGCAAAAGTGTGAAGAAATGGCACTTTAAGGCACAAACAAGTGCAAATATAGAGAGAGAGGGAGAAATCAAGATAGAGAGGGATATGTTTAGCCTTAATATTTTTGAACCTCTGGAAAGGGAGAGGGACCCTCCCTCTTATAGAACAATGCAACCACGAGCTTAAACTTGTTTGAATCGCTCCATACACGTGTATGGAGGATGCATTCAGTGGCCTCCAGCTGGCACAGCTGGCACCAAAAATATCTGCATAAGCAGAAAAAAGGCCGTAGACCACTTAAAGTGGTCGACCGACCCCCCTTAGTCGACCGACCACCAAAAGTGGTCTATAGTGAAGAAAAGTGGTCTACAGGAGAGAAAAAGGGTCTACAAAGAGAGGAGAAGGTGGCGGCAGGCTGTAGACCACTTAGGCCGGTTGACCGACCACCCACCTGTAGACGTACCCAAACGTCTGGGGCTCTGCGCGCGAAATGGGCACGAAATCCGTTTTGTTCATTGGGCTACTACAGTTCGGACTCAAATGTCATAGTTCTGAATCTAATCCCGCAAAGTGCAATGCAAGACCGATAAATCACCAAAGAGTCTAAATCCGGTAAATCATTTTGGAAAACTGATTTTTATAAAGAAGTGCCAAATATGGACTGCTTTGCCAGATATAGAGTCGCCACCTAAATATTTTATTTTGGAAAAATTTAGGAAACCCTGGCTCGTGCCTAAGGCCACGTGTTCGTCATCACCAAAGTTGCCTCGGCTCGAGAACTTGGGTACGAGAGGGGAAAGTCATGCAATGAGCACCCCCGCTCGCCCGATCAAAGATCGTCATTTACTAACATGATAACTTGTTTTTGAAAACACATGCGTTCTTATTCCAGTTATTAGCCTAGAATTACTATGTGATGCGTACAACACACAATTATAGACTAGATTGCCTAAGTTGGAACAAACCATCTCATGTTTGTTTGTTTGAAAATGGTTTGATCGTATTACTCGTTAGTAGGCTAAGACGTGGATTTGCCACCCTCGAGTGGGCTTAGAAAACATGATTTTACCACTCTCAAGTGGGCTTAAAACTCGCATTTCGATGAATTGTTCCAATTCAAGTAATCCAACTTTCACCCACAGGCATTCAGGTAGTTTAACACATAAGTAGTTAGCCTCATGGCAAGCATGCTGTCATGTTAACACTCACACTCATGCAAGATGCTAAAGCATAAAAGTTTACCTAGTACTCCAAGCCAAAACAATAGCTAGTTAGTAATCAATGCATGATCCAAGCTATGTTAAGATGGCTAATGCAACACATGCAAAATGCAACTAGAAATAGGCTCGGCTATTCTAAAATGGCATATGAAATACAACTTGATAATCATGTATTCAAGTAGGAATTGAAATACAATGCAGTTAGTGTGATGCGCCGAGTTAAGTAAAAGGGAGAAAGACGTGGGGTTGGAAGACATTCACACACTCACGCACACTTATTACAAAATTCGCCCTTGCGACGGAGGGTCCGAATAAATAATACAAATCAACTAATTAATTAACTACCCTAGCTACTTAATTATTACAAAACCTTAACTAATTAAACAAATTAATTAAGTTACAAAACCAACTAAGTAAGAAAAGAAAGAAGCTGAAACAAGCTGCCATAGCTCTGCCTTAAAATGATAAATGATGCATGCTCGGTCGCATCCTCTCGGAAATTCGTTGCCATGCCTCATGTTGCCTTTGTTTGCACTACTTTGCACCTCTGAAAACTGTACAAATCTTTGTGATGCTTCTGAACCATCTCATGGACATGCTGAGAGGCCATCGGCCAAATGGTATGGCCATCGGCCAAAGTATAAGGGCTATCGACCACTTATGAGGTTATCGGCCAAGCAATGTTAGCCGATCGGCACTGAAGATAGCCGATCTGTCATCTCTTCCTGCAGACTGCTCCTGTTGCTGCAGCAGAGGGCAAACAAGGGCATGACAATACATTTGCAAGAAAATGTTGTGCACCTACACCCCTTATCATGTTTGAGACCCAAAGGAGTGTAGTGTTCGACTCTCGAGCCATCAATCACGCATTTCGATGCATGATGGCCAAAGAAGCCGAATTGCACAAATCAATATGGAATGAATGCAGTAAAACACATGAATGCCTCACTGTAGACGTGCCCTCGGGCTTTATGCTTCTACAATTCGGACTCAAATTGTCACGGTTCTTCATATGATCTTGCAAAGTCCAATGCAAGACTAATAAACCACTAAAGAGTCCAAATTTGGCAAATCGTTTTGAAAAACTGATTTTTAGAAAGAAGTGC
This sequence comes from Camellia sinensis, assembly GCF_004153795.1. Taxonomy (NCBI): domain Eukaryota; kingdom Viridiplantae; phylum Streptophyta; class Magnoliopsida; order Ericales; family Theaceae; genus Camellia; species Camellia sinensis. Next base: position 475,292 of record NW_021025623.1, on the reverse strand, counting down.
CAAACATGGACTGCTTTACCAGATACAGAGTCGCCACCTAAATATTTTGTTTTGGGGGAAATTTAGGAAACCCTGGCTCGTGCCTAAGGCCACGTGTCCGTCATCACCAAAGTTGCCTCGGCTCGGGAACTTGGGTACGAGAGGGGAAAGTCATGCAATGAGCACCCCCGCTCGCCCGATCAAAGATCGTCATTTACTAACATGATAACTTGTTTTTGAAAACACATGCGTTCTTATTCCGGTTATTAGCCTAGAATTACTATGTGATGCGCACAACACACAATTATAGACTAGATTGCCTAAGTTGGAACAAACCATCTCATGTTTGTTTGTTTGAAAATGGTTTGATGGTGCTACTCGTTAGTAGGCTAAGACGTGGATTTGCCACCCTCGAGTGGGCTTAGAAAACATGATTTTACCACTCTGAAGTGGGCTTAAAACTCGCATTTCGATGAATTGCTCCAATTCAAGTAATCCAACTTTCACCCACAGGCATTTAGGTAGTTTAACACATAAGCAGTTAGCCTCATGGCAAGCATGCTGTCATGTTAACACTCACACTCATGCAAGATGCTAAAGCATAAAAGTTTACCTAGTACTCCAAGCCAAAACAATAGCTAGTTAGTAATCAATGCATGATCCAAGCTTTGTTAAGATGGCTAATGCAACACATGCAAAATGCAACTAGAAATAGGCTCGGCTATTCTAAAATGGCATATGAAATACAACTTGATAATCATGTATTCAAGTAGGAATTGAAATACAATGCAGTTAGTGTGATGCGCCGAGTTAAGTAAAAGGGAGAAAGACGTGGGGTTGGAAGACATTCACACACTCACGCACACTTATTACAAAATTCGCCCTTGCGACGGAGGGTCCGAATAAATAATACAAATCAACTAATTAATTAACTACCCTAGCTACTTAATTATTACAAAACCTTAACTAATTAAACAAATTAATTAAGTTACAAAACCAACTAAGTAAAAAAAGAAAGAAGCTGAAACAAGCTGCCATAGCTCTGCCTCGAAATGATAAATGATGCATGCTCGGTCGCGTCCTCCCGGAAATCCGTTGCCATGCCTCATGTTGCCTCTGTTTGCACTACTTTGCACCTCTGAAAACTGTACAAATCTTTGTGATGCTTTTGAACCATCTCATGGACATGCTGAGAGGCCATCGGCCAAATGGTATGGCCATCGGCCAAAGTATAAGGGCTATCGACCACTTATGAGGCTATCGGCCAAGCAATGTTAGCCGATCGGCACTAAAGATAGCCGATCGGTCATCTCTTCCTGCAGACTGCTCCTGTTGCTGCAGCAGAGGGCAAACAAGGGCATGGCAATACATTTGCAAGAAAATGTTGTGCACCTACACCCCTTATCATGTTTGAGACCCAAAGGAGTGTAGTGTTCGACTCTTGAGCCATCAATCACGCATTTCGATGCATGATGGCCAAAGAAGCCGAATTGCACAAATCAATATGGAATGAATGCAGTAAAACACATGAATGCCTCACTGTAGACGTGCCCTCGGGCTTTATGCTTCTACAGTTCGGACTCAAATTGTCATGGTTCTTAATATGGTCTTGCAAAGTCCAATGCAAGACTGATAAACCACTAAAAAGTCCAAATTTGGCAAATCGTTTTGGAAAACTGATTTTTAGAAAGAAGTGCCAAACATGGACTGCTTTGCCAGATACAGAGTCGCCACCAAAATATTTTATTTTTGGGGAATTTAGGAAACCCTGACTCGTTGCCTATGGCCATGTGTCCGTCATCACCAAAGTTGCCTCGGCTCGGGAACTTGGGTACGATTGGGAAAGGTCAGCTATGAGCACCCCCGCTCGCCTGATCAAAGATCGGCCTCTACTAACCATGATATCTAGTTTTGAAAACATTATGCATTCTTAAATCGATTAATTAGCTAATCTTACAATGTGATGCGCACAACACAAAAGTATAGACTAGATTGCCTAATTTGGAACAAAACATCGCATATCCGTTGTTTGGAAATGATTTGAGGTTTGCTACTTGCAAGTAGGCTAAAATTCGGATTTCAATGAATTATTCCAGTTCAAACAATCCAACCTTCATCCACAGGCATTCAGGAAGTAAATCAACTAAGCGGTTAGCCTCATGGCAAGCATGCTTTCATGTTAACATTCACACTCATGCGAGATGCTAAAGCATAAACACTCACCTAGTACTCCAAGCCAAAACAAGGAACATGTTTGTAACCAAATGTATGATCCAAGTCCATGTTAAGATGGCTAATGCATCACAGACAAAATGCATCTAGAATAGGCTCGGCTAATCTATGGATGGCATGTGAAATGCAACAGATAACATGCATTCAAGTTAGATTTGAAATACTATGCAATTAGTATGATGCTCCGAGCCCGGTGCATGCAATACGAATGAATGGATGTATGCATGCATAGCATAAGGATGCTAATTGAAATATGCCCTAATACTAACCATCGTAAGCGGTTAAATAAAAGGGAGAAAGAAGTGGGGGTTGGAAGACATGCATCACACACACGCACGCTTATTACACAATTCGCCCTCTCTTGGAGGGACCAAAAGAATAATACAAATTTAACTAACTAACAAGCTAATTAAATAGTTACAGACCACTTAACTAGTTAAGTAAATTAACTAAGCTAATAAAGCGGTAAAACAGCCTCGGGAAGAGGGTCCAATGCATGCGTGCCCGGCTCCACTCGAAAATCCACCACCATGCACAAGCTGCCTCTGTTTTCACTGTTTTATGCCTCTGAAAATTGCACAAGTCCCAATGATGCTTCAGCATCACTCCCTGATCACTGTGGAAGGTCACCGACCAAGAGGAATGGTCACCGGCCATGGTAAAGTGGTCATCGACCATCTATGATGCTCTCGGCCATCCATTATTGGTCGATCGGCACTGAAAATGGTCGGTCGACCATATCTTCCTACAGAACCTTGTTTTGACAGTAGCAGAGGACAGACAAGGCATGGCAATGCATCTTAAAGCAAATGTTTGCACAACCAACCTCCCCATCATGTTATGAACTCAAGGGAGTTTGGTCCTCTACCCTCGGACCACCAATCACGCATTTCAATGCATGATGGTCCAAGAGGCCAAAGTGTACAATCTCAATGTCAAATGGAATGCACACAAAACACATAAAGGACCCAACCTCTATCATGCTTGATCAAGAGGCAAGGCATGCATGATATGCACAATGTTATGCATCCTAAGCATGCAAGCTAAGTATGCAACATGAACATGCAAACAAGCAATGTGTACTAGGCACACAACCTAAGCAAACAAGCATTCGAGGCATGTAACAACAATGCTAATGACAAACATGCAACAACATGTGAAGGGGACTTAGCATGGAAACATGTAAAGCAACTTAACGAAGAAAATGCATGCCAAATGTTCAAGCATGCAACAACAGGCGATAGGCCAAGCATGCGACAACACGCAAGGCGAGCATGCAACAACATGCAAATGATGGACTTACACCAAGATGGGCATCTCTCTACTAGGTCCAAAACAGTGGCCAATATGCCAAGGAAATGAAGGCAAATGCACATACAAATATGCATGCAAACATGGTCCAATACCTAAGCATAAAGAGGCAACTTTTAAGCACACTTAAAAGGAACAAACATGGACAAATGGCATACATTGTAAGCTCTGAAATCATGTTAGAAAAGGTGCCCTAAGACAACCAAACATGGCATGATTTAGGCGACCAAAATCAGAGATATGACATGCTAAAATGAGCCCAGAAACCCACTTAGATGGCATCCCAAATGCCTAGACATGATGGCATACACAATGACACATCAATGAGGCATACAACCCTAACTCTTTAAAGCATTAAAGGAGTTATAAATGCAAGCATACAAGCATAACTATGGACTGAAATAGCATTTTAAGTGGTGCCAAATCACTGAAATGATCCAAATGGAGCATGCTAGAGGATTCAACACTCGAAGCTAACAAGCAAGATTACATGGTAGCTATACAAAGCAAGTCATGGATGACCCAAACAACCAAAATCAGACCTTAAGCATACCAAAACATGTGTAAAAGCTTCACAAAGCTAAGCCAAAATCATGCTAGAAAGTCATGGTACATCATGATGCATGTTAAGGCAATTTCATGGCATTACAAGACAAGTATGCAAAGCATGCATGGTGTGTCTAAACCAACTTAAAACAGTGCTATATCATGGCAAAACAAGCACAAATACCGACTGAAATGAAGCTAAAGCAAGCTAGGCATACAAGCTACAACACAAGCCATTTGTGCAAGCATCAAAGGAAACATGGAGAGGGGATGACCCTCTCCCATTTAGGACCTCAAAGCCACGTCTCCACCACTGAAAATCCTCTACATTTCAGTGGCAGAGAGGTCATGCAAAGCTCAAAATAATGGCCAAAAGGTATGGCCTTAAACAAGGCCTAACAAGGCCTTGGAGGGGGGAGACAACCCCAAACCTCAAAGTGACCTTAAATAAAGTTCAAAAGCAAGTAAAAATAGAACTTTTATCAGTTATAGTCGAAGCTTAAAACAAAAAGCAAGATAGGCTAAGAGCTTGCGCAAAAATGGGGAATATAAAGTAAAAGTGCTCACCCTTGAAGAACACTTCCAAGAGCACAAAACTAGCACCTCTCTCTGATCAAAACCGCCCCAAAAACTTCCAAAACAACCTCTTGAGACCTCTATACCTCAAGGGTGGTGTACCACTAGGTGCCTTAGTGCAAAAATATGAACAAAACACACTTTTGATCACCAAAACACACACAATATATAGAGAGAGAGATATATATGAACTCTAACCCTAAATTCCAGAACCTCTGAGAAAGGAGGAGGGCCTCCCCTTTTATAGAAATCCAATTTCTAAGGCTTCCAAGAGAAGCCAAACAAGATGCAAATCCCTCCACACATGTATGGAGGGGGGAAATTGTGGATGCCAGCTATCACAGCTGGCATAAAATATCTGCCAAAAGCAGATGAACAGTGGTCAGCCAGCCAAAAATGACAAATTGACCAAAACAATGGTCGGCTGACCATAAAGAGTGTCGACCGGCCATCACCAATGGCCGGTAGCTACAAAACAGGGCCGGTGGCCTCAAGTCATGGCCGGTGAGGTGTGGGGATGACCAACAAGCCATTCCTTACCCTCAGAAGGAAAACAACAAGTGTTTGGTGCAAAACCAAACACAAAACAAGCAAGTCAAGAGATCTTAAGGCAAGACGCGTAGCCGAGACCTCCGAGAACTCAAAACGAACATGAACATGGATGATCACCAAGTGTTCAAACGGTGACGTCCAAGTCTTGAGGACGGTCAAAAATGGGGTGTCTACACTCACACTCTATCATGTTGGATCAAAAGTGTCGGCGACCGAGGATTGAGACACGTTTCGTCACTTCAAGTACGAAACGTCCCTCGGTTCTCGTGTTTGGTTTGACACCCCAAACCAAACACAATGCAATGTATGCAACATAGAAAAACTATGCAATGCAACATAAGCATGCCAAATGCAATATGACTCGAACATGCACACAAGGCTAAGGTAACAAGCATGCCAAATGCAATGCAATCTAAACATGCAAACATGCAATGTACCAAGCATGAAAAATGCAATGTAACCATAACAAGCATGCGATAATATGCAATCTAACAAGTATACCACAACATGCAAGACGGATAAGCATGCAACAACATGCAAAGATGGACTTAAACCAAAATGGGTAGGCCTCAGCCATGCCCAAATCAGTGGCCAAAATGTGATGAAAATGAAGACAAAAGCACATACAAACATGCATACACTTTGGTTCTTAAACAAGACAACAACACACCAACTCTTAAGAGCACTTGAAGAGTGGAAAGTATGAACATGTAACAAGCATTATGAGCTCTGAAATCATGCATGGAATGGTGCCAAACTATCCAAACTACACAAGTGTGACATGCAAGAGGTTCAAAACTTGAAACTAGCAAAAGGGACTTGCACTGAGGTTATGCAAAACATGAAGCAAATGGCAAGTACAACCCAAAACAATCCTAGATCATGCCAAAATGAGTCTAAAACAAGCATGGAGCAAAGCCAAAACAAGCCAACATAAAGGGCATTAGGCATGATACATGCAAGGCCAATAAGGGGTATTACACTACACCTATTAAGACCAAGCATAGCATGACTTAACCAATGAAAAACAGAGTTATGGAATGTCAAAATAAGCCCAAAAACCCACTTAGATGGCATTCCAAAAGCCTAAGTATGATGGCATGCACAATGATCCATTCATGAGGCACAAAACAATAACTCTTTAAAGCATTAAAGGAGTGACAAGTGCAAGTGTATGACCACTCTATATGGACTGAAATCACATAGGAAATGATGCCAAATAATGAAAATGGTCCAAGTAATGCATGCTAATGACTTGGACACTCAAAGCCAACAAGCTAGATTGAACTAAGGCTATACAAAACAATGCATGCATGACTAAAACAACACCAAACAGAGCTTAAACATGGTAAAACATGACTAAAAGTTCCTTTGAGTTGAGCCAAAATATGCAAGCATGATGGTCCAAATGCATGATGCATGTTAAGGAAAACAAGAGGATTGCAACAAGTGCATGATGCCTGTAAGAGGCTGTCAAACCAACTTAAAACAGAGGTATAGCATGGCCAAATAACACCAAATACTTGCTGAAATGAAGCCAAAACATGCTAAGCAAACACGCTACCATTATAAGCCATATATACAAGCAAATAAGACACAAGGAGAGAGGGGTGTCCCTCTCTTATACAAGACTCCAAAACCACTTCTCCACCACTGAAAATCCTCTGGATTTCAGTGGTGAGAAGGTCAAAACAAGATGGTTCCAAAGCTCAAAAGGGAAGGCACAAAACAAGGCCAAACAAGGCCTATGAGAGGGTAGACAACCCCCAACCAAAAAGTGACCTTAAACAAACTTCACAAGCATGCAAAATCAGAACTTTTTATAGTTTAGAGTTAAGCTTAAAACAATTTGCAAATATGTCTAAAAGCTTAAGCAAGAATGGGGGATTTAAAGGTAGTTTAGTCACCCTTGAAGAACACCTTCAAGAACACAACTCCAGCAACTTTCTCTGACCAAAACCACTCCAAGAACTCTAAAACCAACTCCTAAGGACCTCAGCAACCAAAGGATGGTGTATTGCTAGGTGCTCTAGTGCAAAAGTGTGAAGAAAACACACTTTAAGGCACAAACACACACACAAAATATAGAGAGAGAGGGAGATATAAAGAGAGAGTGATATATATAACTTGTGTATGTAATTTTTAGAACCTCTAGAAAGGAAGAGGAGGCTCCCTTTTTATAGAATTTCAATTCTCAAGCTTGTTCAACAAGCTTGAGTCTTGAAGCAAATCCCTCCATACACATGTATGGACGATCAGAATTGTGCATACCAGCTGTCACAGCTGGCAAAAAATATCTGTAAAAAGAAAATGAAAAGGTCTCGGTTCAAAAATATGGCCGATTGACCAAACAAAGTGTCGATCGACCAAAAAAAGTGCCGATCGGCCACCACTTTTGGCCGATGGCAAGAAAACAAGGCCGATGGCATCATGCCTTAGCCGATGGGTTGAGGGGATAGCCAAAAAGCTACCCACTTCCCTCCGAAGCAAAACCACAAGTCATTGGTCCACAACCAAGCACAAAACAGACAAGTTGAGAGATCCTAAGGCAAGGCGCGCAGCCGAGACCTTCGGGAACTCAAAACGAACACGAGCATGGATGATCATCAAGTGTTCAAACGATGATGTCCAAGTCTTGAGGGCTGTCAAAAATGGGGTGTCTACAGCTGTCCTTCTTTGACAGAACTCGAAAGTCATAAGATGACGGGAGTGAATGTCAAAGCCCAGAGACGACCCATTTTTGACAAGGCCAAAGACTTAGACAAACATACAAGATAACAAAGATATGCACCTGCAAGCAGGCGCAAGATGCAAATGACATGCACGATGCCGAACATAACTTATGATCATGCAAAGAGAGCTGTAATGAAGCATAACATGCAACCATTTAAGCAAGTGAATAAGAATCAAACTACATTACATGTAAAAAAGATGTAAGAGAATTATACAATTCTCACTACGTCTCACACGGAGTACATACAATACTGTTTGGTTTGTCTAGTCGCGCCAGCTTCAAATGAACCGTACATACAATATCGTGCCTGCGAAAGAAAGGAACTTAACAGGTACAATATCGTTAGAAATATGCATAGCAATGCAAGTGAAAAGCGCGTGACAACACAAGTGAAGGGGTGCATGACAATGCAACAATTGTGCGCAACAACGCAAGCAGGGGGTGCATGACAATGTGACAATTGTGCGCAACAACGCAAGCAAGGGGTGCATAACAATGCGATCTAAGTGTATGCATAACAATGCGATTAAGATGTGCGTGACAATGCAAGTAAAGAGGTGCATGGCAATGCGGTTGAAACGAGCATAACAATGCAAGTAAAACGTGCGCGACGACGCAAGTGAGGCGTGCATAACAATGTGGTTGAAACAAGCATGACAATGCAAGTAAAACGTGCACGACAACACAAGTGAGGGGTGCATAACAATGCATTTGAAACAAGTATGACAATGCAAGTAAAACATGCACGACAACGCAAGTGAGGGGTGTATAACAATGCAGTTGAAACAAGCATGACAATGCAAGTAAAACATGCGCGACAACGCAAGTGAGGGGTGCATAACAATGCAACCTAAGTGTATGCATAACAATGCGAAGGGGTGCATGACAATGCAACCTAAGTGTGATGCATAACAATGCAATTTGAAACAAGCATAACAATACGAGGAGGGCATGCGCGACAACACAAGCCGAGTGGGATGCATAACAATGCAATTTGAAACAAGCATAACAATACGAGGAGGGCATGCGCGACAACGCAAGCGGAGTGGGATGCATAACAATGCAATTTGAAAGGGTGCATAAACACATGCAAGTAAAGCATACGCGACAATGCATACAATGTGTGTAACAATGCAAGAAGGGTGCATAAACACATGTAAGTAAAGCATACATGACAACGCATACAATGTGTGTAATAATGCAAGAATGGCGCATAAACACATGTAAGTAAAGCATACGCGACAATGCATACAATGTGTGTAACAATGCGAGAACAGTGCATAAACACATGCAAGTAAAGCATACGCGACAACGTATACAATATGTGTAACAATGCGAGAAGGTGCATAAACACATGTAAGTAAAGCATACGTGACAACGCATACAATGTGTGTAACAATGCAAGAAGGGTGCATAAACATATGTAAGTAAAGCATACGTGACAACGCATACAATGTGTGTAACAATGCGAGAAGGTGCATAAACACATTCAAGTAAAGCATACACGACAACGCATACAATGTGTGTAACAATGCGAGAAGGTGCATAAACACATGTAAGTAAAGCATACATGACAACGTATACAATGTGTGTAACAATACAAGAAGGGTGCATAAACACATGTGACTAAAACATACGTGACAACGCATACAATGTGTGTAACAATGCGAGAAGGTGCATAAACACATTCAAGTAAAGCATACGCGATAACGCATACAATGTGTGTAACAATGCGAGAAGGTGCATAAACACATGTAAGTAAAGCATACGTGACAACGCATACAATGTGTGTAACAATGCGAGAAGGTGCATAAACACATGTAAGTAAAGCATACGCGACAATGCATACAATGTGTGTAACAATGCGAGAAGGTGCATAAACACATGTAAGTAAAGCATACGCGACAATGCATACAATGTGTGTAACAATGCGAGAAGGTGCATAAACACATGTAAGTAAAGCATACGCGACAATGCATACAATGTGTGTAACAATGCGAGAAGGTGCATAAACACATGTAAGTAAAGCATACGCGACAATGCATACAATGTGTGTAACAATGCAAGAACAAAGAGAGGCACATATTCAACGGAAGCATGATAAAGGCATGTTATTCACGACGTTGAGATGCAACTCCAAAGCAAGACGAAGTAGGCTCAATGCAAGAGCGAAAAGATGCATAGCAAGCGCACTTACTACAAACATGACAAAATATTGTAATGCAAGGTATTCAAAGCGATTTTTGAATCTCGTAATATACAAAAGGATACGAAAAAGGATACACCTCGCGCGTATCGAGTGCCGCACACGGAAGATACGGTTCGAGGTCAACATGAAGGCCGGTTAAGCTTCAAAAGTGTATTTTCTTGCACTTCCTTCAGATATAAGGGTACCAATCAACAGAACTGACCCAAACAAGAACATTGGAGGTGCATCGACCACAAGGGGAGGCCATCGGCCATCCATTGGCCACAAAAGGAGATCATCAGCCAAAAATGGCAATTTCGAGACAGTTTTGTCCATTCACCTCGGGTCTTTAAATATAGGGCCTCAAACCCCATTTCTTCACTTCCTCAAGCTCGAAAAACATTTCCCTACCTCTCTAGGTCATTTTCCTCGCTTCAATCCTTGCTTTTTCTACTGTTTTCAAGCCTTTTACATCGTTCGATTCGCGAAACCTTCTTCGTTTTACACACTTTGAACCGAACAAAACTCGATTTTGGTGCCACATTCTTGATTTCCTTCACTTGGGGTTTGTTTCCCCCAAGTTTACCTCGATCTTCGTGCCTTTCCCCACACTCTGACCTTTTCTCCCATTTTCACCCCTCGGGGTTGACTTTTGGGTTGACTTTCGGCATTCTTGCCCATGTTTCACACCCTCAACCGTTTTTGCACCTTTCTCAAGATGGCGGACGACATTCCACGGGGTGGGACTCCCCCAGAGATGGACATGGACCCTAAGGTTGAGCTCCTGCCACGCAGTGTTCGACCGTTCGATCCGGCGACCTACAGGCCCGCGATACACGTGTTGCCTCCCGATAGCATCCGCCAATTCAGGAGCTATACACGAGGCGCACCATTGGAACTCTTGCTACGCGAGCCAGAGTCACACCTATCCTTCGGCGCCGCTGTTCTTTAATAGCCAATTCTGTTCTTTAACTGAATAACCCAAACACACTGATACATCACATGTTTAGTTCACCCTGAGCACAATCATACGCGATATCTGTTTAAACTTGAACACATGCACACACACTGCATTTTCATCAATTCTGAACATATTCAAACACTGTATTTCTAACACTGCTTCGGAACTGTTTGTGTTTGAACACAGGGAGATTCCCATGCCTTCCAGGGGTATGGGAACACCATCGCCCGAGGTTGGTACATGGAGCTTCCCGATGCGGTCCGCCACATCGTTGATCAGGCCGGCTTCGGCATTTTTTGCATGGGACTCTCACGCCTCATTGCGAGTGGGCCCCTTCTCGGTGCCCTGGTGGAGAGGTGGTGGGACACCACCGATTCCTGCCACATTTCTGCTGCAGGGGAGATGACGATGACTCCCTTCGACTTCTCGATGCTCACCGGCATCACAGTAGGGGGTGATCCGATTCCCTTTGACACTGATATGGATGAGTGGGACGCCGCCCAGATGTTTTTGCTCGGCGCTCGGCCACCTCTCTCCCGGCCAGGGTTCGTGAGGTACTCTTGGTTCGAGGACCACTTCAGTGTACAGGCGCCTACGACCAGGAGGAAGAGGAGCAGTACGCTCACGGATTCATCATGTTCTTGCTCAGGACCAACCTTTTCGCCGACCGGGCGAACATTGTTGCCCTTTATCTACTGAGCGCACTGGTGGACGTGACCAGGATTCGGCGTTACGATTGGGGTGGCGAAGGCTTGGCTACGCTTTACAGATATATGAGCTCATCCTCCCGCCGCAACGGACACTTGCTCGGAGGCTATAGGCGAGCCTGGGAGGTACTTTTTCCCTTTCTGTTTTTACAGTTTTGCTTTACACTCTCTGTACACCACACACATTGGGCACACGCAATCTGCTTTACACTGGCTGTACACTGCACAACACACTTCACATGCTGCACAATACAATGCACACCATTCTCTAATTTCTTCTTTATCTACATTCTGCTTTACTGATAAGCATATTCATATTTGCCCTGTTACACTCTGTAGTTATGGGTGTATGCCTACTTTCCGAGGCTTGCCCCAGTGCCGGATGTAGAGATCACCCTCAGCGTTCCATATTCTCATCGCTATGACGTGAGGTGCGAGCGGAGGCCATGAGAGTCCTTCCTGTTTTTTCGCAAATACTTCGACACCATCACCGCCGCAGAGGTATTTCAAACTTTATACTTCATTTAAGCTTCACTTTACATTGTACTTTCAACAGTAGATAACAAACTGTATATCCCATTATTTGCAGATCACTTGGCAGCCTTGGGTCTGTTGCCTGAGGCAGTGAGGGAGCAGTATGCGGGTGCTCGGGAGACTGCCCGGTTCAAGATTTTATTAGACGGTCCGGTCTGCCAAGTTTGGTACCTGGGTGAGCGCTTCCTACGCCAGACCCTCAGCTTACTGGAGCAAATAGTTTCGAGTTCACCTCCTATCCATATGAGGCATACCGAGAGGTACACCTTGGAGGAGATGATGGATTTCACGATAGGCTGGGATTCTGACCCCTTCAAAGGCGAGGGCGACTACACTGAGTTCATCCAGGCTTATCTGATGCGGCCTCTGACCGGTGCTCGCCAAGTCGAGAGAGAGAGGCCGGTAGCACCAGGGGCAGGAGCGGGAGCATCGAGGGCGGCTCAGGCCCGTAACAGGAGTGGGTCCCGAAGGGGATAGGGAGTAGAGTGGCCAACCCTGCCCACTACCATGACATGCCGAGGACAGGGTTGAGAGACTTATTAGATACCCATTGCTCCTCCTCCGGCTGATCATGAGCTTGTCAGAGTTCGCAGCTCGACCCCGGTATGTGCTTTATTTTGCATTATGTACAGTCATTTCATTTCATTTAACATCCCGCAGAATACTAATGATTTCAACACTTTTGTAGGCTTCCATCGAGTACACTAGTCAGTCTCTGGAGCTGACGGCCTCAGTGATGGGGATGCTACAGATGAGCATCGACTTGTTGACCATTTACGGCATCCTGGTGAGTTCTTTCAACCTCGGTCTCAAGACTCTGCACATTCTGTTCCATACTGATTTGATACATCACATTATCGATACGGCACTTGACACACAGCACTCACATACCACTCACGGCACTAATACAATGTACTCACATACTGTTCACAGCACTGATGCACTGTACTCATAGCATTCATATACTGCTCACAGCATTCCCCACGGCATTCATACACTTTACTCATACACTGTATTCAGTATTCATACTCGACTCTGCATAGCATAACTGATGCATTTGCCAATTGTTCTTTTTAGGCCCCTTTCTAGATACCAGCCGTAGGGGGTGCTCCAGTAGGACCTTCAGCGCCTACCAGAGCAGCTGGGACAGCCAGGCGGGGGATGACTATCCACAGCCAAGGCAGACACAGGTGAGCTCGTGCTGCGAGTAGTTCACGGGAGCCTTCCCCTGATGATGATGAGTCCGATGCGGAGGTAAAGTCGTCCCAAGGTGAGGCCGGAGATGACTCAGACAGCGGAGGTGACGGTGGCAATCCTGGACCTTCGTCCAGGAAGAGGACGAGGACGGACTCCCGCATTTGAGGCTACCGGCACCCATCCAAACATTTTGTTGCTTTTCTTCTTCTTTTTTTCTTTATTTTTCTTTTTACTGGTAATATAAACACATTGTACTGTCTCAGGCAGGTTTTGCTTTCTTCAAAACTATGTAATTTTGCAAAAGAAAATGATGGAATGAAACAACTATTTTGTTGAAAAAGTGTTGTATTTGTACATTCTTCGCATCGCATCGCATTACATAACAATGTAAATGAGATTGAACTTTGTTTTGAAAACTAAACACTAGAATTGCAATTGATCAGGTAGTGAACCAACTAATGACAAAACAACTCGATAAGCAAAACAAAGAACTTGACAAGCTAGCCCAATGTAAATACAATTCGATAAGCAAAACGAAGACTTAAAGAATGCAAAATACAACTCGATAAACAAAAGTACAACAACTCGATAGACAAATTGCAGTAACACAGGCGCGACTTCGCAAAATCATCACCAGAAGGCATTTAGAGTGGAACCAGTCACAAGTTCTCAGCATCTCCAACTCATAGACAGCTCATAGAACAAGGGGAGAGGCCATCGGCCACAAGAAATGGCCATCGGCCAACATTATTAGCTGATCGGCCAAAAAAGATGGTCGGTCGGCACTCTTTTTGGCCGATCAGCCAAAAATGGAAAGCACCTCCAGAATGCTGACACCTATCTTCCACTCAACACCTTATCCTCTACAAATGCCTCAGCTTCGTAGTTTTCTCCATTTCAGCTCAGTTTTTGCACCAAATGGAAGCATTTCTTGTCCAGAATCTCACAAGTTGGATTGCCAATTTGGATGGCTCGAAAAAACTGAATTTCTGGGGCTTCGGCATAAATGCACTATTCACGTTGAGTAGCACCCCACTGCATTTTCCGTTCCTCCATGCCGCGGCAAGGTTTTGGAATCCGGTGACACACGTCTTCAGCTTTGGCGGACAAGAGATGTGTCCCACTTTCGAGGATTTCCAAGCTTAATGGAATCCGAGCGCGATGAAGAAATCTTGCCTCAGCTCCGGTTCGGCTACGTCCAAGCCTTAGGACGGATGTGCGGCCTTACTATGCACGACACTCGGTCATTGATTCACGACGGAGAGCTGGACATTTCGAGCTTGATTTGTCGATTTTCTGATGCCGGTGATCGCGGTAACCATCATGGGCAGGGTTACCGGCGACATGCACTTTGCTTGTGCATGCTGTCTCATTTCTTGTTTGCCCCAGGTTCCGGTGGGTTTAGCACTCGTTTGATTGAAGTCGTCGAGGGCTGAAAAGAGGGCAAGAGCTGCATCGCCATGACGCTAGCTAAGACATTGATGGGATTTGACGCTTTTCATCGCCGGGAGATGACTAGATTCGCGGGGAGTCCACTACTATTGCAGGTAATGTTTCCCATCCCATTTCACATATATTGCTCACATCACTCGGCCCTCAGGCTCGATTTTTCTCTCAAAACCCTTTTCTTACTTTTCTCTCAACGTACACCTCTCTATTCTTTAATCTCTCATTTTTCATCCCTCCCCAGGTGTGGTTGAGGGATAAATTGAGAGTAGTGGACTCATGCCCGGCATATTCAGCTCACAGCTATTTTTTCCGACGATGTCTAGTAGATGCCCCTAATAAGGGATGGCGGTACAACTGGATGTGCAGTTTGTCTTCGGACCACATTGCTTGGCGCTGCCCTTGGCTCAATCTGCCGGCGATAAG
The DNA here is from genome assembly GCF_004153795.1 of Camellia sinensis. Taxonomy (NCBI): domain Eukaryota; kingdom Viridiplantae; phylum Streptophyta; class Magnoliopsida; order Ericales; family Theaceae; genus Camellia; species Camellia sinensis. The sequence goes on along the minus strand of NW_021025623.1, from coordinate 459,903 downwards.
CTATAGCATGACCTGCCAGCCCAGGATTCAGTTGATTGGCCTGACACACTGTGTCTTTTACTTTCCATTCCAGATCTGGCGCCAGTTCGGACATGATCAGACTTGTTCGGAAGAGGAGATAAAGTACCCTGTTACATTTCTGGTCCGAGGCACACAGCTAACTCAGTATGCTGCAGCATGGAGGACGAGAGAGCTTCTAGCCCTCGCTCCCACTTTCAGTTGCACCCTCTCTGATGAGTGCATAGATTGGCTCAATGAAAAGGCACAGGTCGGGCCCACTTTGGCATCAGAGGCTTCTACCATCTTGGGGAGGAGACGCAGGAACACCTGACTATACCCCGGATTTATTTGCTTTTAATCATAACTTTCAAGTTTTCTTTATGAATGTAATGAAAAGCAACTTCAATTTGTTTTCAAGAGTAGGAGAACTCTGTATTGAAATCAATGTAATTAAAGGCTATGGGTACTAAAAATTTTTCTTTTGGTCAAAAAAATGGTCTAAGTTGTAAAAAGATTAATTTGAGCAAAATCAACTTTTATTAAAACTTTTCAAAGCCATTTTCGATATGGATTAGAACTGGACACGCCTGAGATCTATCACTGAGATGTACAACCCCGGATCCCAGCAACTGAAAAGTTGTCCCTAGTCAGAATAGCACTGTACCAGAGATCACAACCGAGCTCCTGAATGCGAAATAGACAAAGATGACCAAACATGATCACATGGACAAAGTTGATCGGGGAAGTGTTTATGGCTGGACTTCAGGATGAAGTTGCCTACGTATCCCAAAGATGGGAACCAAGCCTTACGTAGTTCGACTCTAGTTCACTCGTGTATTAACTCTCTCCTTTTGCGCTTTAGCTTTTGCCAAGGCTGTCCTTTCTGGGTTTTCAACCTTGCAAGCTCAGTTTTTATAATTTCAAATTTTTTGTGCTCTAACTTTTGTCTAGGTCGGCCTTTCGGGTTTTCGGCCTAGCGAGCCACTCAGGGAAAATATATCTTCAACTTGTCCATGTTGATTGGTTGGGAGAACTCTAGGCCATCTAGGTCCATCAAAACGACAGCTCCACCAGACCAGATAGACTTGATGATGTAAAGGCCAGTCCAATTGGGCCTGAACTTGCCCCTAGGGTCGTGGATGGGAGCTCGGTTGTCTTTGAGCACCAAATCTCCCTCTTTCAAATTCCTGGACTTAACCTTCTTGTTGAAAGCCCTGGCGATTCGTTGTTGATAACCCTGAACACAGTACAGTGCTTTCAGCTTTCTTTCATCAAAGAGCATGAGTTCTTCGAACCTGCTTTGCTGTCAATCTGCCTCAGCTATCTGGCACTCAGCCAGTACTCGTAATGACGGAACCTCAATTTCGATGGGCAGAACGGCTTCCATCCCATAGACCAAGAAATATGGAGTTGCCCCAGTAGAAGTTCGAATTGAAGTCCGGTAGCCCCACAGAGCAAATGACAGCTTATCTGGCCAGTCTCGGTAAGTTTCCACCATCTTCTGTAAAATACGCTTAATGTTCTTGTTGGCGGCCTCAACTGCTCCGTTGGTTTGCGACCGATATGTAGATGACTTGTGAAAAGCCATATTGTATTTCTCCAACAAGACGATCACTTCCTTCTTGAAGTGGGAACCATTACCTGAAATAATCTCGTTCAGGACCCCGTAGCGACAGATGATGTTGTTCCTGAAGAACTTTGCAACATGCGATGCCTTCAACACTGCATAAGATTGGGCCTCAACCCACTTTGTAAAATAGTTTATCGCGACCAGAATGAACTCATGCCCATTAGACCCCTTCAGAGTGACAGCCCTTATCACATCAATTCGCCAGACTGAAAATGGCCATGGCGAAGTCATGTTGTACAGCTTCGACGGTGAAATGTTCATGCGGTTTGCATGGATCTAACATTTGTGGCATCGCCGGACAAAGCCAATACAATCCTCCTCCATGGTGGACCAATAGTAACCTTGTCTGAGAATTTTTCGGGCTAGCATCATCCCGTTCATGTGCACTCCACACTCTCCTCCATGGATGGCCTCCATTGGGCGCTTGGACTCTTCGACATCAACACACAACTTATGCATCCCGAGATGACCTCTCTTATACAGTTTTCCCCTGCAGATGATGAACTGAGCATCCATTCTTCGAATTGCCCTTTTGTCTTTGGCATTTGCCCCTGGTGGATACGCCTTTTTTTCCCAAAAAGTTCCAAACATCGTAATACCAGGGGTTCTCATCTTATACCTCATCTATGGCAGCAATCAGCTCGTAGGCCGGCACAAATTTCTGTTCGATGATGATCAAACGCATCCGGACTCCAAAAGGGATGTTTATCATAGAAGATAGAGTTGCTAGTGAAACAGCGAACCTGTTGTTCTCTCTTAATAGATGAGCGAAATTCAATTTCTCAAACCGAGGAATCAGCAAGTCCAAGGTTTGATGGTAGATTCTCATCTTTTCTTCTTTGACTTTCCAATTTCCTTTAGCTTGAGATACAACAAGGTTCGAGTTCCCGATGACGTCCAACCGTTTTGCCCCTAGTTCCAGAGCTGCTTCTAGTCCAGCAATACATGCCTCATACTCTGCTTCATTGTTCGATACCTTGAATCGGAGTTTGAATGCTAGAGGTATACGGGAATTGTTGGGTGCTATCAGCGACACCCCTATCCCATACCCGTATTGGTTTGACGCTCCGTCAAAGTACATCGTCTAAAACTCTTCTTTGACATGCAGAATGGCCTCGTCTGGGAATAAGTACTCAACTGCTTCATCCCCTTCCACTGGGTGATCGGCTAGGAACTCCGCTACCGCTCCCCCCCTCACTGACTTGCGCGTCACATACTTCAGATCGAATTCGGAAAACAGAAGCAACCAACGAGCTAGCCTACCCGTAAGTGCTAGTTTCTCGAAGAGATATTTGATGGGATCTAATCTCAAAACCAGTATTACAGAGTAAGCTAACAGGTAGTGCCGTAACTTCCTGGTAGCCCATACCAAGGCCAAACAAGCCTTCTCCAGCGAAGTGTAGTGGGTCTCATAATCCAGCATCTTCTTGCTCAGGTAGTAGATAGCTCTCTCCACCTTGTTCTCAGACTCCTGTGCAAGCATGCAGCCCATTGTAGTTTCAGTTACTGAAAGGTACAAAATCAACGGTTTCTCCGGCTCAGGTGGTGACAACACAGGTGAGTTTTGTAAATATTGCTTGATCTATTCAAAAGCACCTTGGCATCGGCTGTCCCATTGGAATTTCTTTCCTTTCTTCAGGAGACCAAAGAGTGGTTCACAAGTCAAGGTTAATTTTGTAATAAACCGTCTTATGAATTACACTTTACCCAGAAAGCCTCACACCTCCTTTTCAGTCCTTGGTGGTGGCATTTCTAAGATGGCCTTGATTTTGGAAAGGTCGACCTCGATACCTCTCTGTGTAATCAAGAACCCCAGCATTTTCCCTGCTGTAACACCAAACGTACACTTTTGAGGATTCAGCCGCAATCGAAATTCTCTGATCCTTTGGAAGAACTTTTGCAAGGCGGTGTAGTGGCCCTCTCTTTCCTTGGACTTGACAATCATGTCGTCCACGTACACCTCAACCTCTTTGTGGATCATGTCATGCAAAATTGTGGTCACGGCCCATTGATATATAGCCCCAACATTCATCAACCCAAACGGCATCACCCTATAACAAAAGGTTCCCCACGGGGTGGTAAAAACAGTCTTCTCCCAGTCTTCGGGTGCCATCAATATCTGATTGTAGCCTGAAAAGCCATCCATGAATGAGAGCAATGCGTGCCCAGCAGTAAAATCCACTAATTCGTCGATATGTGGTAGAGGAAAGCCATCCTTCGGACTGGCTTTTTTCAAATCCCTGAAGTCCACACATACCCGAATTTTGTCGTCCTTCTTCGACACTAGAACTATGTTGGCTATCCAAGTTGGGTATTCAGATACCAGCAGGAACCCTGCGTCAATTTGCTTGGTGACCTCTTCTTTGATCTTGATAGCCTAGTCCGGGCGGATCCTTCTGAGCTTCTGCTTAATAGGTTGGGCCTCTGGGTCAAGAGGGATCCGGTGCTGTACAATCTCAGGATCGATTCTAGGCACGTCTTTGTAGGACCACGCGAAAATATCTTTGAAATCTTTTAGTAAAGCAACTAAGCGCTCGCGCTCCTCCGAAGACAACGTGGACCCGATCTAGACCAGCTGCGGGTCCTTCTCAGTACTAGCATTAATTTGGATGATTTCATCAACCAGCGGTTTAACAAACCTCTCATGCTCTTGATCTAGCAAATATTTCAAAATTGAAGGAATTTCTTCCTCATCGTTTTCATCAAAATTTTGAAAGTCTGAATTAAAAGGCCACAACCATTCCATTCTCATTAATCACTTCCAAGTCGCCTGATTCCTCTGTTACAACAGACTCAAAGAAAAAAGAAAAACACGACCTAAACAGGACTGTGGCATCCAGGTTGTCACCCCCAGGAATACCGGACTCAGACTCAGACGAGCAGGAACCTGATTCTGACTCTACAGACTCGGTGGAATTAGATTCTGGCTCACTACCTGACCCGGTGCTGCTCGATAAGAATCTCTCCTCGTACTGCCAGACGAGGGAGGGTGCGATGGACGCATCCAGAATGTTTGAAAGTGGGCTCGCAGCCGTTTGATTCCCGATCGTAGACACTGAGAGGTCATCCCCCAAGCACTCATGTACGATCAGAGGATCTAAAAGTAGATAAGCCAGTGCTACCCCCATTTCAATCTCGGTGCTCTCGGAATCCACTTCCTTACACTGCTCAACCTCGGCTGATGGGTCTGTCTGCTCTTCGGCAACATCATCCCCGAACAACTGTAAGTCGAAGAAAATCTCGAATCCCAGCATGTGCCTTTTTTCGGAATTCAGCCATAGCTCTGGGAAGCCGCAGAATGGAAAGTCTTCCCCCTCCCGGAAAAAACGTCCGTTCTAGGTGCCCTGTATAGGCTGATGCATTAACTCAAAATGCCTCTCGGTCTGCTTGGCTCTGGCTCTCCCATCCATTTCTTTGCCTTTCCTCACCCAGTCCTCTTTGGTAGGCAGATAGCCTAAGCCAAAGGTATGCGGCTTATGCGGCACTTCAGCCAATACAGTAATGCCCTTCTCGCCACTTCTTCCTAGTCCCATCCCAGGGATGTGCTGGAGCTTGTTCATGAGGTACACTGACTGCGCGCTGACATACAACCCCTTATCAACAACCAAGATATTCTGAACAACCCGGGCCTTAGCTAGGGTGAATCCTGACAGGAACACATCTGCCGTGCCATGCTCGATTTCCAAAATAGGTGTAGACACCTCAGGCGGTGGATGGATTGATGAATTCCCAAAAACAATAGCCACTCCCTTCCTGTGGGGGTATTTCAACATCTGATGCAGAGTGGAAGATACCGCCTTCACCTGATGCAGCCACGGCCGCCCCAAGAGTAGATTAAAGGTTGCGACAACGTCCAAGACATGAAAGTTAATCTCGTGTTGTCCTAGACCAACCTGTGTCTGAATCTTCACAGTCCCCATCACTTCTTTGCTGGTGTTATCGTAGGCCTTTATCACCTGGGCAGTTGGCACAAAGTTCACGGGCTTCAACCCAATTGCATATGCCGTCCTCGACGAATACACTTTAATGGCGGATCCTGTGTCGACAAGAACTACTGGTACCCATTTGTCTCTACACTCGACAGAAATGTAGAGAGGTTTGTTATGATTTACGCCCTCAGGCGGCAGTTCCTTGTCGGAAAAGGTCAACATCGGGGAAGCTCCTCCCGAAAAGACCAGTCCTACCAGCTGTTCAAGCATGGTGTCTATTGAAAGTTTGGCCTTGCCCATTGCAGAAAGGACAGCTTGTTGATGAACTCTTGAAGCCATAAGCAGTCCCTAGATGGAGATGTCTGCTTGTATCTTCTTAAGTTGTTTCAGCACAGCCTCCTCTTCGAGTAATTTGTCTTTCTGCTTCTCCGCCTCCCTGTCCTTTCTGGACGCCTCTGGTTGATCTAAGTGCGGGGGCTTGAAATACCGCCCGCTCCTAGTCATGTGGTCTACCTCGCCAATATACCAAGTATCATCCGGCTGGTTATTCCGCCAGTCCTCATCAGTGTAGGCAAGACATAGGTCGTCATCATCCCACCACATGCCATCGACAGCCAACAGATACCTGCCAGCTCCGTTACAACTATTCCTGTGCCTACAGCACCCTGTGTTCCTGTGCTCGCAGTACGCTCTATTCCTGTACACACAGCACGTTCTATCCCCGCAGGGGCTTTGGCCTTTCTGACCCTCTCAAAAGCTTCAATCCTTTCCTGCTCAGACTGCTTCAGCGCAACTTGTTGTTCAATATCTCTTGTATTCAAATTGCCCGGATCCTGAGTGAAATTCTTAACACCGGCGCTCTCCGGCGATGCATCCTGATTCCCGGCCCTTCTGGCCACTGTCGATGTCCCTGTCCCTGACGGACTCTGCTCTAGCTGAGGTTGTTCAATAACATCCGGCTGGTCGTCAAGCCATCCAGTAGACTCTGCTGATCCATCCACATCAAACCAGTTGACTGTCACGTCCCCCGAGTCTTGTTCGTTGAAAAACTGAAGGTTAGCAATGTCCTCTTCCAGATCCGTTAGGTCATCTAGCCCCGGATTAAGTCCATCCTCCCGTACTACACAAATCTCTACTCCCTCTAGCAATTCCACATTAGGCCTAGCCTGGCCTGCTGATGTAATGTAATCGCGCGGGCTGTACATGAGGCTCATAAACCCCTCAGGCTCTGTAGAGTCATTCTCATCTGCCCCCACAGTCGTCCCACTTCTATCTTCGATAGCCACCACCACGTTTTAGTTTGGGTTTGGGAGATGTCCAACATGCACAAGTCAGTGCTGTCAGGAATGAACACCTCCAGCTTAGCTAGGTGAGAAGGGGTGATATATATGTTAGGGTCATATGACACAACCCCAGTTTGGATCATATTCATGCGTTTAGAAGGTGGAGCTTGGTTATGTGATGGGAGAGGATTGGTTGTGACATTCGGTTTCTCCGGAGGCACGATCACCCTGTTGTCAACGAGATCCTGAATCTCATGACACAATCTATAGCACTGGTCGGTGTCATGACCATGTTGTTGGTGAAACGCGCAGTATTTAGCTGGGTTATGGGAGGAGGGAAGTTTTTCTGGCAACGACTGTGGCTCTAGGGGCTTCAAGTGCCCTTTCCTGATCAAAACCCCCAAAGCCTTCAACAAAGACATGTATAGTGGGGTGAAGGTTCTTTGGCCTTGGGGTGGAAACTTAGTTGTTTGTGAGCTACTTCCAGACGCACCGGTGAATGGTGTAGCTGAAAGGGTTCTTGGGGTGGTGGTGGTGGTGACCATACACACATCTGAAGCTCTAGCAGCTGTAGCACTGCTTGTGCCTGCATTTGTACTGTGGTTGAATGCCGTCTTGGGCTGCTATCTCTCATGATCAATGAGCCCCTATTTCATAGCGTCCTCGATCTGCACCCCTATCTCATGTAGATATGCAAAGGTGGGGAGGGGGAGAACGATCATCTTCTGCATGAGCTTGGGTTGGAGGTTTTGCACAACCATCTGAATCTGATCTTTGTCAACAGGCCTGATGGTCATCATCGAGGCCTTAGCCCTCCACTGGGTTACAAAATCGGAGAAGCTCTCATTCAGCTCTTGCTTAGTTGTCTTGAGATCACGGGTTGTGACCTCGATCTGTGTATTATAGGAGTATTGGGCTACAAAGGCCTCAGCCATCTCCTTCCAGTTCCTCTTGACGGAGTCCTTCAATTTTGCATACCAAATAGCCGCTACACCTGACAGGGTCCTACCAAACAAGGAAAGCTTCTGCTCTTGTTCGTTGAAAAACTGAAGGTTAGCAATGTCCTCTTTCAGATTCGCTAAGTCATTTATCCTCTGATCAAATCCATCTTCCCGTACTACACAAATCTTTGCCCCTATCGGCAATTCCACATTCGGCCTAACCTGGCCCACTGACGTAATGTAGCCACCCGGATTGTATACCTCCTCAGCAAAGCTCCCAAATTCCTTAGACGCTGAACCACTAGTCCTACTTTCCTCCAAAGTCATCCTTGTTCTATCTTCGATAGTCACAACCATTGGTTCAGGTTGGGTTCAGGAGATGTCCAACATGCACAAGTCAGTGCTGTCAGGAATGAACACCTTTGGCTTGGGTAGGTGAGATGGGGTGATGTATATGCTAGGGTCGTATGACACAACCCCAGTTTGGATTGAGTTGATGCGTTTGGGAGGTGGAGCTTGGTTGTGTGGTTGGGAGAGGGTTGGTTGTGACATTCGGTTTCTCCGGAGGCACGATCACCCTGTTGTCAACGAGATCCTGAATCTCATGACGTAATCTATAGCACTGGTCGGTGTCATGACCATGCTGTTGGTGAAACGCGCAGTATTTAGCTGGGTTATGGGACGAGGGAAGTTTTTCTGGTAACGACTGTGGCTCTAGGGGCTTCAAGTGCCCTTTCCTGATCAAAACCCCCAAAGCCTTTGACAAAGACATGTATAGTGGGGTGAAGGTTCTTTGGCCTTGGGGTGGAAACTTAGTTGTTTGTGAGCTACTTCCAGACGCACCGGTGAATGGTGTAGCTGAAAGGGTTCTTGGGGTGGTGGTGGTGGTGACCATACTCACATCTGAAGCTCTGGCAGCTGTAGCACTGCTTGTGCCTGCATTCGTACTGTGGTTGAATGCCGTCTTGGGCTGCTATCTCTCATGATCAATAAGCCCCTATTTCATAGCGTCCTCGATCTGCACCCCTATCTCATGTAGATATGCAAAGGTGGGGAGGGGGAGAACGATCATCTTCTGCATGAGCTTGGGTTGGAGGTTGTGCACAACCATCTGAATCTGATCTTTGTCAACAGGCCTGATGGTCATCATCGAGGCCTTAGCCCTCCACTGGGTTACAAAATCGGAGAAGCTCTCCTTCGGCTCTTGCCTAGTTGTCTCGAGATCACGAGTTGTGACCTCGATCTGTGTATTATAGGAGTATTGGGCTACAAAGGCCTCAGCCATCTCCTCCCAGTTCCTCTTAACAGAGTCCTCCAGTTTTGCATAACAAATAGCCGCTACACCGACAGGGTCCGGCCAAACAAGGAAAGCTTCTGTAATCTGGAGAGGCCCATCGGCCTTAGTATGTCTGAAAACAACCGCAAATGCACCATAGGATCTCCAGACCCGTCGAAACGGTTTATGTGCGGCATTTTAAACCGGTCTGGCGGAGTCACGGTCGAGTCAGTGTACGCATCCTCAATATCTGGAATGGATTTCACGCCTTAGGACTTCTTGAACAGCTTTTTGAGCTTGCTCACTTTTAGTGCTGTGGGGTCCACCTCGAACTTAAAGATCCAGTGGGTTGATATGTGCTTTGGACAGCTGGGGTAGGATCGAGGGTGGAACTGGCCCCGTTGGATCGTCCGTATTGTCCTGGACGTTAGCGGTCTCCCCGAGTATGGGAATTCTTGGTGAGGGAGGAACCTGGTGTGAAGCAGATGCCCCTGCTTTCTATAGTGGTTGTTGTTGTTGAAGTCTAGCAATCAACTCTACCTGTTGTGCCATAACCTCAGCCTGGTGTGCGGCAAATTCCGCTTGACGGGCAGCGTCCTACTGCATGGTTTTCATATCTCCTGGAGCTAACGCATCATCTCCTCTATACCTGCCATATTATGTTGGTCTACCTGAACAACCGGTATATCTGTCCCTGTAGTGGAAACTGAGACCTCAGCTTGACTATTCACTGGTGGGGTAGACCACTGATTTGACGACCGCTGTACCGATACACTGTGCCTTTTTTACCTCCGTCTGGTAACCGGCGGTAAAGAAAAGAACACTACTTGTCCGTCTATCAGATCCCTGGATCGATTAAGTCTATGACCTTTAACCCAGAGTGCTCGGGGATTATCTGCCTGGTCAGACGCAATGGTGTTGAACTACTTTGCAAAAAGATAAATAAAGCATAATAAGGAAATAATGAACAGAAAAACGGACAACATAACAGCTTAAATAAAGACAACACACAGTTGGCAAACACAAGCTGAAAGAACTGTTCTTAACCACTGATCACTGTTCCCAAATTACTGCCCCAAATCTGAATATGATACCCGCAGGTAAAACTGATTCCCCAAATATTGATGCCTACAGGCCTGATACCCAGACTTGCAAACTGATACGTGCATTCCTGTAGAGGCCAACTCTAAAGCACATAACAAGCAAGTGAGAGCCAAAACACCCCTATGTCGGGGTAGGGTTTCCTTGTCCTATTGTCAGGAGCTAGGGTTTCACTATGCACAAAGCGGTTTCAAACAACCTATAATCGGGTAAGCAACCTGTCCTAGCTTGGAATGGTCGCTACAGTTTTCGATATGCACTAGGTCGAATGGTCAAAAAGGGTGCCCCCGTAAAAATTGGGGTTTGTGTTCCCGTCGTAGCAGAGCTCGCAACCGGTCAGCCTTATGGCACGCTTCTCGAAGTGAGCCTCCGGCAAACCGTTCAGGAATAGCATACAAAAAACACGGTGTCTTAGGCGCACCAATGCAAATGCAATGCAAAGAAACACATAAGTGTAATCAAAACAAGATATCATGAGTTCGACTAAAGTTCTCTAAATCCCCAGCAAAGTTGCCACAAACTGTAGACATGCCCGAACGAACCGGGCTCCGCGTGCAAAGTCTGTTTTGTTCATTGGGCTACTACAGTTCAGACTCAAATGTCACGGTTCTGAATCTAATCCCGCAAAGTGCAATGCAAGACCGATAAATCACCAAAGAGTCCAATTTTGGCAAATCGTTTTGGAAAACTGATTTTTGTAAAGAAGTGCCAAACATGGACTGCTTTGCCAGATACAAAGTCGCCACCTAAATATTTTATTTTGGGGAAATTTAGGAAACCCTGACTCGTGGGTAAGGCCACGTGTCCGTCATCACCAAAGTTGCCTCGGCTTAGGAACTTGGGCACGAGAGAGGAAGGTCATGCAATGAGCACCCCCGCTCGCCCGATCAAAGATCGTCCTTTACTAACATGATATCTTGTTTTTGAAAACACATGCGTTCTTATTCCAGTTATTAGCCTAGAATTACTATAACACTCACACTCATGCAAGATGCTAAAGCATAAAAGCTTCCCTAGTACTCTGAGCCAAAACAATAGCTAGTTAGTAATCAATGCATGATCCTAGCTATGTTAAGATGGCTAATGCAACACATGCAAAATACAACTAGAAATAGGCTCGGCTATTCAAAAATGGCATATGAAATGTAACTTGATAATCATGTATTCAAGTAGGAATTGAAATACAATGCAGTTAGTGTGATGCGCCGAGCTCGGTGCATGCAACACAGATGAATGATGCAAACATGCATAGCATAAGGATGCTAATTGAAACATGACCTAAAACTAACCATTGTAAGCGGTTAAGTAAAAGGGACTCATGGCAAGCATGCTGTCATGTTAACACTCACACTCATGCAAGATGCTAAAGCATAAAAGCTTACCTAGTACTCCGAGCCAAAACAATAGCTAGTTAGTAATCAATGCATACCCTAGCTAATTAATTATTACAAAACCTTAACTAATTAAGCAAATTAATTAAGTTACAAAACCAAGTAAGAAAAGAAAGAAGCTGAAACAAGCTGCCACAGTTTTGCCTCGAAATGATAAATGATGCATGCTCGGTCGCGTCCTCCCAGAAATCCGTTGTCATGCCTCATGTTGCCTCTGTTTGCACTATTTTGCAGCTCTGAAAACTGTACAAATCTTTGTGATGCTTCTGAACCATCTCATGGACATGCTGAGAGGCCATCGGCCAAATGGTATGGCCATCGGCCAAAGTATAAGGGCTATCGACCACTTATGAGGCTATCGGCCAAGCAATGTTAGTCGATCGGCACTGAGGATAGCCGATCGGCCATCTCTTCCTGCAGACTGCTCCTGTTGCTGCAGTAGAGGGCAAACAAGGGCATGGCAATAAATTTGCAAGAAAATGTTGTGCACCTACACCCCTTATCATGTTTGAGACTCAAAGGAGTGTAGTGTTCGACTCTCGAGCCATCAATCACGTATTTCGATGCATGACGACCAAAGAAGCCGAATTACACAAATCAATATGGAATGAATGCACTAAAGCACATGAATGCCTCACACTCTATCATGTTGGATCAAAAGTGTCGGCGACCGAGGATTGAGACACGTGTCATCACTTCAAATACGAAACGTCCCTCGGTCCTCATGTTTGGTTTGACACCCCAAACCAAACACAATGCAATGTATGCAACATAGAAAAGCTATGCAATGCAACATAAGTATGCCAAATGCAATATGACTCGAACATGCACACAAGGCTAAGGTAACAAGCATGCCAAATGCAATGCAACCTAAACATGCAAACATGCAATGTACCAAGCATGCAAAATGCAATGTAACCATAACAAGCATGCGATAATATGCAATCTAACAAGTATACTACAACATGCAAAGATGGACTTAAACCAAAATGGGTAGGCCTCAGCCATGCCCAAATCAGTGGCCAAAATGCAATGAAAGTGAAGACAAAAGAACATACAAACATGCATACACTTTGGTTCATAAACAAGACAACAAGACACCAACTCTTAAGAGCACTTGAAGAGTGGAAAGTATGAACATGTGACAAGCATTATGAGCTCTGAAATCATGCATGGAATGGTGCCAAACCATCCAAACTACACAAGTGTGACATGCAAGAGGTCCAAACTTGAAACTAGCAAAAAGGACTTGCACTGAGGTTATGCAAAACATGAAGCAGATCGCAAGTACAACCCAAAACAGTCCTAAATCATGCCAAAATGAGTCTAAAACAAGCATGGAGCAAAGCCAAAACAATCCAACATAAAGGGCATTAGGCATGATACATGCAAGGCCAATAAGGGGTATTACACTACACCTATTAAGACCAAGCATGGCATGACTTAACCAATGAAAAACAGAGTTATGGAATGTCAAAATAAGCCCAAAAACCCACTTAGATGGCATTCCAAAAGCCTAAGTATGATGGCATGCACAATGATCCATTCATGAGGCACAAAACAATAACTCTTTAAAGCATTAAAGGAGTGACAAGTGCAAGTGTATGACCACTCTATATGGACTGAAATCACATAGAAAATGATGCCAAATCATGAAAATGGTCCAAGTAATGCATGTTAATGACTTGGACACTCAAAGCCAACAAGCTAGATTGAACTAAGGCTACACAAAACAATGCATGCATGACTAAAACAACACCAAACAGAGCTTAAACATGGTAAAACATGACTAAAAGTTCCTTTGACTTGAGCCAAAATATGCAAGCATGATGGTCCAAATACATGATGCATGTTAAGGCAAATGAAAGGAATGCAACAAGTGCATCATGCATGTAAGAGGCTATCAAACCAACTTAAAACAGAGGTATAGGATGGCCAAATAATACCAAATACTTGTTGAAATGAAGCCAAAACATGCTAAGCAAACATGCTACCATTATAACCCATATATACAAGCAAATGAGACGCAAGGAGAGAGGGGTGTCCCTCTCTTATACAAGACTCCAAAACCACTTCTCCACCACTGAAAATCCTCTGGATTTCAGTGGTGAGAAGGTTAAAACAAGATGGTTCCAAAGCTCAAAAGGGATGGCACAAAACAAGGCCAAACAAGGCCTATGAGAGGGTAGACTACCCCCAACCAAAAAGTGACCTTAAACAAACTTCACAAGCATGAAAAATCAGAACTTTTTATAGTTTAGAGTTAAGCTTAAAACAATATGCAAATATGTCTAAAAGCTTAAGCAAGAATGGGGGATTAAAGGTAGTTTAGTCACCCTTGAAGAACACCTTCAAGAACACAACTCCAGCAACTTTCTCTGACCAAAACCACTCCAAAAACTCTAAAACCAACTCCTAAGGACCTCAGCAACCAAAGGATGGTGTATTGCTAGGTGCTCTAGTGCAAAAGTGTGAAGAAAACACACTTTAAGGCACAAACACACACACAAAATATAGAGAGAGAGGGAGATATATAGAGAGAGATATATATATAACTTGTGTATGTAATTTTCAGAACCTCTAGAAAAGGGAGAGGAGGCTCCCTTCTTATAGAATTTCAATTCTCAAGCTTGTTCAACAAGCTTGAGTCTTGAAGCAAATCCCTCCATACACGTGTATGGAGGATCAGAATTGTTCATACCAGCTGTCACAGCTGGCAGAAAATATCCACAAAAAGCAGATGAAAAGGTCTCGGTTCAAAAATATGGCCGATCGACCAAACAAAGTGCCGATCGGCCACCACTTTTGGCCGATGACAAGAAAACAAGGCTGATGGAATCATGCCTTAGCCGATGGGTTGAGGGGATAGCCAAAAAGCCACCCTCTTCCCTCAGAAGCAAAACCACAAGTCCTTGGTCCACAACCAACCACAAAACAGACAAGTTGAGAGATCTTAAGGCAAGGCGCGCGTCGACAAGGGAAAAAACTGGCTTGTAGGGGAGAAAAAGGGTCTACAAAGAGAGGAGAAGGTAGTGGCAGGTTGTAGACCACTTAGGCTGGTCGACCGACCACCCACCCTAGCTGACCGACCACCAAAAGTGGTCTACAGGTAAGAAAAGTGGTCTACAAGGGAGAAAACTGGTTGGTAGGGGAGAAAAGTGGTCTACACCCCTACTTCTCCCTTCAGGCAAAAGGGGGCACCAAGGGTTAGCTTAGAACAAGCACAAAACCAAGAAAGTTCAGAGAATCAGAGGCAAGGCGCGCAGCCGACAACCCTGGGGACACCAAAGGAACGCAAACATGCGCAATCATCGAGCACTCAATTGATGACGTCCAAGTATGTAGGACGGTAAAAAATGGGGTGTCTACAGTTACATTTATGAGATTGATTGATCCATCTATTGCTAGAAATCATGTAAGAAGAGATTTTAGGTTTAGATCATTAGAGCTTATCGAATAGGTTTAGGCATCGATGTCACTTTTGAAACCACTCCTCAACAGAGGCCTCCTTCATCCTCTCATATCATGCCTCTAGACGAAATATTCCTTTGACGATTGAAATCTCATTTCCATTTATTTCGCTGAAGTTGATAAAAAAGAAAGTTTTAGGTGTGTGGTTTGTTAATTTTCCTTTATCTTATCTAATTTGTGTTAGTTAAGGTCGAATGACGCCAAATATTTTAAGAACTCCAATTTCTTTTCAAGAATTCACAAGCTCTTCATTAATCAATCAGCCTTCTTTCAATCTCTAGATCATTACAAAGCCTTTTGCCTCAATCTCCATACTATAACAGTACCATTCATGAAAGTGGCCAATAAATGTCAAAATAATGTCATACCATACAATGCAAAATGTGAAAGTTAATTTTTGAATATACATAAGAGAAAATTGTGAAGTCTGAAGGTTTTAATCTATGTGTAGTGCTTTACGTTTTTGTTTGTATCATTTCTGACAAAAATTACCATGTGGCAATTCTCCAAATTATTATTAACACCACGTGATAATGGAAGATAAAGAGTCAAAGATTTTTGTGAACCCACCACTGAAGTCAACTAAAATGGTGGCTAAGCAAAGGAAAATTATTTGATATTATTTAATTAATTAACTAAGTTGATTTGGTTGATTAATTGATTAAATGAATAATTAGTTGGATAAGGATAATGAAGACCTCAACCGTTCCTAAGAATTAGGAGGTTGTTGAGACTTTTGGTGCCTTATCTTTTAGTTTGTTACTAAGTGGCTACTATGGATGAAGATTATATGGGATTTGAAGTTGTGACAAATCAACAACAAGGCTACAAAAGTTGAACCAATTTTTGCAACTCAAGGCAAGTGAGGTTTTTTATGGGACACATGTCGGGCTCGAATAAGATATGAGATCAACAAATACACTACAATTGAGGAACCATTTTCTTTGAATAATACAAGATTGGGTTTTTTGGGTTTCTTGTGGATAAAAATACATGGCAAATGAAGAGGTTTTGAAGATCAATCCAAATGATCCTTTTTCCCTAAACCATACAAATAAATTCAAATTTGATTCTTGAGGGACATGTGGCGGCTTCAAGGGGCTTGATAGACCAAGTCAAAGCTACAAAGATAGGCATGAGCTATTGGAGGTCAAAACCATTCCTATTCTTGACGATCAAGCTATGTCACCAGGAGAGGTTGCCACGTTCTTGGAAATTGAGTATAGATGGGAGCATCTCCAACACTATAAAAGGGACTCTAAGCGCAACATTCAAAGGGTCCAACACTAAACAACTCAACCAACAGTCTTTTAACACATTTGTCTTAGCTTCATAGCTTTTATCTATCTTAGTTTCATAGCTTTTACAACTTTATCTTTATATTCAAGCAATTCAATTCCATACAATTACTTGTTTATCTCAATTATCTTAGATTAGCAATTGTACTTCATTTATCAATCAATGCAAGTCAAAATTTTAGTGTAGTTATCCTTATCTTACTAAATTTATTAAAACTCATTTTCATTGGGGCAAAATCCGAATCAGTAGCGGTTCCTCTGAACCACACACAATCATTTCTCTGTGTTAGAAGTTAGAAATGTTCAAGCATTCATACACCTTGAACTAAGTTCACAAGTTCTAGCATGCTCATATTCAATTCAATCAATAAGCTTACGTGTTTGCATACCCTCGTGACTTTTCGAGTCGTAAACGGAGTTTTCTGAGGTGTAAACAATTTTGGCACGTCTAATGGGACATTAGGTGTCATCTTTATCAAACATCCCTATGGTTAGCATAGGAAAATGGAAACATATCGCTGGTCAATCAGGAGTGTTGCCTCTTGACAGTCCAAGATCATATGATTCCAAACCAACAACAGTGTAGCACAATTTTGAGGGATTCCAAGATATGACAGAGAATCTGAGACACTGATTTATCACAGCCAATGGGGAATTTTCTATTAGACTCTCTTACTCTTTGGCCACTCCACTACAAGAGATAAGGCAATTTGAGGTTGGTCTGATGCAAGCAATTACCAATAGGACAATAACTTTGGGAGACCGGCTTTCTGTAGCCCTTCCACCAGCTTGAGTTCTATCCACAACAGGAATCTTCAATGCCGTTGCAAACTGGAATCTTCAGAGCAGACCAGTTGGCACTGAACTGCTGCCTCCAGGAGTTTTTCAAGCTTCTTTTTCCAACAAGCCCATGCCTGGGAGGCAAGGAGGACAAGGCATTGAACTTGAGTGGCAAGGCATTGGACATAGGAGATAACTTCCTAGGTTTCGGGCATTAGAAATCATAGATGACTAGATTGCTCAGGACTCCCAATATTCACAGAATATAACATTAGGAACCTTAGAACCAGAACCTTTATAGCCAATAGCTAGAACACCCTAGGAGTTGGTCCTACGCCTTGTAGACGTCCCCGAATGCCCCGGGAGGGTGAGTCCCGTTCCGTTCATTTGGGGTTACTACAGCTCGGACTCTCGAATTGTCACGGTTCTTAATCTGAACCGAAGAGTCCAAATCTGGCAAATCGTTTTGAGAAACAGATTTTTTGAAAAGAAGTGCCAAACATGGACTGCTTCGCCAGATACAGAGTCGCCACCTAAATATTTTAAAATGGGAGAATTTAGGAAACCCTGACTCGGTGCCGAAGGCCACACGTCCGTCATCATCGGAGTTGTCTCGGCTCGGGAGCTTGGGTACGATCGGGGAAGGTCAGCTATGAGCACCCCCTTTCGCCCGGACCGAAGACCGGCCTCTACTAACCGTGATACCCGTTTTTGAAAACGTTATGTGTTCTTATTCCATTTATTAACCTAGAATTACTATGTTATGCGCACAGCAAACAAGTATAGACTAGATTGCCTAATTTAGAAATAAGCATTGCATATCCGTTTGTTTTGGAAAATATTTTGGATTTTGCTACTCGCAAGTAGGCTAAAACACGGATTTCAACGATTTTTTCCAACTCAAGCAACCCAACCTTCACCCACAGGCATTCAAACAGTTTACCATATAAGCATCTAGCCGCATGGCAAGCATACTGTCATGGCAACACTCACACGCATGCGGTATGCTAAAGCATAAAAATACTTACATAGTACTCCGTGCCAAAACAACAAACTAGTTAGCAAACATGCGTAATCCTAGTTCATGTCAAATTGACTAATGCAACACATACAGGATGCAATTAGATAGGCTCGGCTAACCTAAACATGGCATGTGAAATGCGATCAGTTGATGCACGTATTCAATTTGGAATTGAAGTACAAATGCAGTTAGCGTGATGTACCGAGCCTAATGCATGTCAACAAATGCAGGAATGCACGCATGCATAGCATAAGGTATGCTAATTTAAACGTGCCCTATTACTAACCATCAAAGCAGGTAAGTAAAAGGGAAGAAAGGAGTGGGGATTGGAAGACATACACACCACTCACACACACTTATTACAAATTTGCCCTCGCTCGGAGGGGCCAAATAAATAATACAAATTAATTAACTATGCAAGCTAATTAAATATTACAAATTTCCTAATCAGCTAAGCAAATTAACTTGAATTAGGAAAAGCAGTAAACCGCCTCGGGAGGAGAGCTCGATGCGATGCATGCTCGGTCCTGCTTGGAAATGCACCGCCATGCATAGGCTGCCTCTGTTTTCCTTCCTTTACTCCTCTGGAGGCTGCCAAAATCTCAAGACTGGTTCCTTGGACATTGGGGGACACCACCGGCTAAATGGGATTACCACCGGCAATGTGGTGTAGTCACCGGCACAAAATTAATCCATCGGCTGGTGATTTACTGCCGGTCGGCGAAGAATGCCTGTAGAACCTGCAACTCACTGCAACAGAGGGCAAGGCAAAGCATGGCAGCACAATTCAAGGCATATATGCACCAATCATGTCCTTTATCATGGTAATGACTCAAAAGGGCATGTGTCTCGATTCTCAGACCACCAATCACGCATTTCCATGCATGATGGCCCAAAGAATCAAGTGTGCAATTTTCATGTCAAATGAAACGCAAACCAAACAAACAAACCAAGGCCCAATTCCTATCACCAAGTCAAGAAACAAGGCATGCACGCAAGATGTTATGCAGCCTAGGCATACAAGCTAAGGATGCAACATGGCATGGCAAGACACTTATGCAAGCATACAAGCAAACATGAGGCAATGCAAATGGATGAAAAGATGGACTTATACATAATTTAGGCAACTCTAAATAGGCCCAAAACAGTGGCCAAAAATCAAGGAATTGGAATCAAACATACACACACACACATGCAAGTAGGTTGGACCAACACTTAGGCATTAAATGTTACAACTCTCAAGCACATTTGAATGAGGCAATCATGGACAATTAGCATGCAACATAAGCTCTGAAAATCACGTTAAAACATGGTGCCAAACCAAGCAACAAGGCAAGCTAAACATGCAACAATGGTCCAAGTATTTGAAACAAGTCAAAGGGACTCGAACCATGCCTAAGCCAACCAAGCCTCACAAGGCTAAGAGGGCTTAAGATAGGTTCAAGACAGACCTAGACTATGCAAAGGGGCCCCCCTAGATGGCATCTAAGTGGCTCAAATTCAAAGGCATGTACAATGGCCAAAACATGGAACATGGAACATGCTACACAAGCTTTCAAAGCATTAAAGAGGCATCCAAGAAAAACATATAGGCATGCAAAGGGGACTGAAATGGCATGGTGGATGATTCCAAATCACCAAATCAATGCAAAAATGTCATGCTATACATTCACACACTTAAGGCCAACAAGCCGGAATGCAAAGGGGCTATATTAAGCATGCCAAATCTGACCCAAAACAACCATGGACAGACCTAAAACATGGCAAAATATGCACAAAACCTTCACAAGACTAAGCCTAAAACATGCTTGAATGAGGGCTAACAACCTAAGGCATATTAAGGCAATAACAAGACATTACATGATAGGTATGCTAAGCATGCATGGTGTACCAAAACCAACACAAAACAGAGGTATATTATGACATACTAAGCATAGAAAACAGCCAAGACATGATCAATACACACTCTAACATGATGCTCCCTCAAGAGGCCAAAAATGGTCCATTTCAAGGACAACAAGGAGAGGGGGTGGCCCTCCCCTTTTGGAGACTTCAAGGCACCATCTTCACCACTGAAATCCCTCAAGATTTCAGTGGTGAAGAGGTCCAAACACCAAAGTCTCGAAACTTACACAAAATAGCACAAAATGGGGCCTTTCAAGGCCTAAGAGGGGTCAAACACCTCCAAACCACAAAATACTCTAAACAAACAATTTAGAGGGCCTAAAAACAGAACTTTTTTGTATTATACACCAAGCTCAAAAACGATTTTAAGATAGGTAAAAATACAATGCAAGATTGGGGAATAAAGAGGCAAGATCGTTACCCTTGAAGACCCCTTCAACAATGGTGCTCCAACAGCTCCTTCTAGGTTGAAAACAACTCCAAAACCTCAAAACCAACCTCTTAGAACCTCAGTAGCTAAGTGAAGGTGAAACACTATGTGTTTGTGTGCAATAGTAAGACACAAACACACTTAAACACACACAAGAGGGAAATATAGAGATAGAAAGTGTATGGTTTCTAACCCTAGAACTCAAAAACCCTAAAAATGGCTGTCTAAGCTCTCTAAAATATCTCAAGTGCCTAACCCTTGCAACAAGAGAGAGCCCCTCTCTTTATAGAGCTTATTGTCTTGTAAAGCTTACAAGACAAGCTTCTAAAGAGGGAGATCCCTCCATACACGTGTATGGAGGGGAGCCAAATGCAAGACAGTTGTGACAAAATATCTGCAAAAGCAGATGCACAGTAGTCGGCCGGCCAAAGATGCCATTTTGGCAAAAAATAGTGCCGACCGGCACTAAATAGTGCCGACCGGCAATATACATTGCCGGTGGCAGCAAAAACCAGCCGGTGGCCTCTGGCCATGGCCAGTGGTGTGTGGGGATGTCTCACAAGGCATTACCTGCCCTTCCAAGGCAAAATGCAAGTGCTTGGTGCAAAACCAGACACTATACAGTCGAGTTCGGAGATCCTGAGGCAAGGCGCGTAGCCGAGACCTTCGGGAACTCCAAACGAACACAAACATGGATGATCACCGGGTGTTCAAACGGTGACGTCCAAGTCTTGAGGACGGTAAAAAATGGGGTGTCTACAGTTGCCCCTCTTTGACAGAACTGGAAAATCATAACAATGACGGGAGTGAATGTCAACGCCCAGAGACGACCCATTTTTGACAAGGCCGAAGACTTAGACAAACATGCAAGACAAACAAGGCATGCGCCTGAAGGCAGGGGCAAAATGCAAGACAATGCACGAAGCCGAGCATAACTTATGATCATGCAAAGAAAGCTATAATGAAGCACACATGCGACAATTTTAAGCTAGCAAACACCAAACTACACTACAATGCAGACAGGATGTAAGAGAATTATGCAATTCTCGATATGTTTCACTCGGAGGATACAATACCTGTGCGGCTCGTCTGGTTGCACCAGCCTCAAATGAACCGTACATACAATATCGTGCCTGAAAAGAAAACAAACTTAACAGGTACAATATTGTTAGCAACATGCATGACAATGCAAAAATGGGTGCAAAATGATATGCAATATATACAAAACAATGTATAAACAATGCAAATGAAGATGCAATGTAATTGAAATAATGCAAGCGATATGCAAGGCAATTGAATCACGATCCAATCACGAGCGGTTCGAAACCACACCCATGTCAAATAGATTGATGGAGGTAAGAAGTCTGTCTACCATAGAACGGTCAACTGAACTATGAGCATCGTAGACAGACACAAGAACGAGTATTGGGGGGGATTGACACAAGTGGGGAAACGACCCGCTGGAGAAAGGACTACGATCCTAATGCCGGATGCAACAACTACGATGTAACATATATGGATATGCTAGGAAGATGGCAATGGATATGGCACGCGGGCCAAACCAAATCTTGCCTAGGAAAAGCATGTACGCGTACAGGCCATGTCTGACATAGAACGGTCCACTGAACTATGCTTTGACATGAAAAGTATGGGCACATACCAGACTAAGCTCAATCATGGAAAGGCGCAAGCGATAGGCGGAAGGTGATGCAATGAATGCATGCAAACTACATTGCAATGTACACTATACTACAATGATGCATGACAATGCAACTTTTTTTTTGTTTTTGTTTTTGAGATGCAAATGCAGGATGATGCATAATGCATGGAATGCGCGACAATCACGCGGCTTAAGATACATGTATGATGCAACCTATCAAAAGTCGTTCGGGCACGACAAACACCGAAGGACTTGCACCTTCAGAGGATTTAGGGTCTCCTAGACCGTGCGTATTTAAGGTCTCGCCAGTCCATTAAGTGCACAAGACAGTGCGATGCAGAGTGAACGCACAAAACAATGCTCAAACAGATGCACAAAATAGTGCGATGCGTTAGACAACGCGAGTGCACAAGACAGTGCGATGGGATGCATGCGAAATGCAATGAGATGCGCAAAATAGCGCGATGGAATGCAATGCACAAAACAGTGCGATACGCTAAACAGCGCGATTGACATGCAATGCACAAAACAGTGCGTTGGATTTTTGAAATGCACAAAACAGTGCGATTGATTTGAAATGCACAAAACAGTGCAATGCGCAAAATAGCGCGAATGTAAACTGCACAAAACAGTGCGATGCGCAAAATAGCACGAATGTAAACTGCACAAAACAGTGCGATGCGCAAAATAACGTGAATGTAAACTGCACAAAACAGTGCGATGCGCAAAATAACGCGAATGTAAACTGCACAAAACAGTGCGATGCGCAAAATAGCGCGAACGTAAACTGCACAAAACAGTACGATGCGCAAAATAGCGCGAATGTAAACTGCACAAAACAGTGCGATGCGCAAAATAGCGCGAATGTAAACTGCACAAAACAGTGCGATGCGCAAAATAGCGCGAATGTAAAACTGCACAAAACAGTGCGATGGATTTTTGAAATGCACAAAACAGTGCGATTGATTTGAAATGCACAAAACAGTGCGATACAGATAAGGTGCGCAAGATAGCGCAATGCAATGCACTAACAAGTGTAGAGAGGTGCACGAAATAGCGCGAATCTAAACTACACAAAACAGTGCGATGGAGATACAACCACAAGATGCACAAGACAGTGCGAGTGAATGCATGTTCTATGCAAATGAGGTGCGCATGCTAATGCAAATGACGACACACATACCAACGAAAATGTGACACGCATGTCGATGAAGAAGATGGGGCACACCTGCCAATGGAAATGAGACACGCATGCCAATGGAAATGATACAAATGAGACACGCATGCCTCACAGAATGCAAAATGAAGCAAATGAGACACGCATGCCTCGTAAGATGCAAAATGAAACAAATGAGACACGCATGCCTCATAAAATGCAAAATGATGCAAGTGTAACACGCATGCCACACGGAATGTAAAATGTAAATGGACTTAGATGCGTAACAACGCACGTGTTTCGGTACGCATGACAATGCAAACGATGCGCGAGGCGACGTATGTCTTGAAATGCATGACAATGCTGGTAATAAAAATGCAATGACAATGCATGAGAGATGTGCATGACAATGCAAGGGGTGCGTGTTACAACGCATGTAGTATGTGCATAACAATGCAACTGTGAGGCGCGTAATAGCGCGATGTAATGCACCGAGATAGTGCGATGAACGTGTGCAACGCACACGGGGCAACTTTTGGATCTCGTAAGAGGCAAAAAGGATACCAAAGGATACAACATTGTATGAGTTGGAGTGCCACGCACGGTCCGAGGTCAAGACGGAGGCCGGTTGAGCATCGGAGATACACTTTCTTGCACTTTCTCGAGATATAAAGACCAAAAACTTCTCATATGGCCTAAACAAGGTTGTGGGAACACCACCGGCCGGGAGGGGAGGCCACCGGCTTTCCACCGGCTGCAAAATAACTCCATCGGCACAATATACTGCCGGTCGGCACAAAATATTGCCGACCGGCAAAAAGGTGCTGAGTCGGGGCAGATTCGACATTTCACCTCGGGTGTTTTAAAATAGGGTTTGCAAACCCTATTTCTTACTTTCCCTTCCGCCGAAAACTCACACACTCTCTCTCTAGAGCGTTTTCCTTTCCTCTTTTGCCCGTTTTCTCGCGTTCTACGCCCGTTTCGTCGTCGGATTCGCGATTTTCTTCGCGTTTCAGACATTTTCAACCGAACAAATCTTTGTTTCGGTGCCTCGTTTGGCGTTCCCACCTTTTCGGGGTTTGTTCCCCTCGCTTCCCTCTTGATTTCCGTACCATTTTCACATCCCGGCCTTTCTGGCCATTTTCGACCTTCTCGGGAGTTGACTTTTCGGTTGACTCTTCGTATTCTAGCCCGGTTTTCCTTCCTCCGGCTATTTTCTCATCACTCTTGACATGGCGGACGACATTCCACGCGACGGGACTCCCCCGGATCACGAGATGGATCCCGGGGTCGAGCTCCTACCTTTGAGCGAGCGCCCGTTTGACCCGGCGACCTACCGGCCGGCGATTCATGTTCTGCCCCCCGACGGACTCCGCCAGTTTCGGAGCTTCGAGAGGCACGTGCCACCCGAGCTATTACTGCGCGAGCCTACCTCCCACCTGTCCTTCGGCGTTTCTGAGGTAACTCTCTTTTTTCTGCTTTACTTTCTGCAATGTAGGGCATAAAAACTGTCGTAGCTAGTTGTGCTCTCTAACTGCTTTAGCTCAGATACCCTGTATACTGTAGTTGATCGTAAACATACATACAACTGATATCTGCTTGAAACTGACACATGCGCACACACACTGCACTAGCCTTGAATCACCCAAACACACTGTATTTCGCTGTATACACACTGGTACCCAGCATTTGCTTGAATCTGTCAAACCATGCACACATGCTATACTGTACTGAACCACCCGAACACGTCGACGCATCACATGTATTTCACTGTAAGCACACCGGCACCCAGTATTTGTTCAAATCTGTCAAACTTGCACGCATGCTATATCTGTTCTGAACCATCCAAACACGCTGACACATCACACGCTGTAGTTCACTGTAAGCACACTGGCGCCCGGTATTTGTCTGAATCTGTTAAACTTGCACGCATGTTACATATGTATGCTTCTTAAAACTGCATTTTGAATGTTGCCTTGCAACTGTTATCTTCTGTTTACAGGAGGATTCCCATACCATCCGCGGGTATGGGAACACTGGCGCTCGGGAGTGGTACGACGAGCTTCCTGACGCGGTCCGTCGCATAGTGGACCAGGCGGGCTTCGGCGCCTTCTGCCGAGGACTCTCCAGGCTTACCACAGGCAGACCTCTCCTCGCCGCTCTGGCGGAGAGGTGGTGGGACACCACCGATTCATTTCACTTCTCCACAGCAGGGGACATGATGATGACCCCTTACGATTTCTCGATGCTCACAGGCATCAGGGTAGGGGGTGATCCGATCCCCATTGATATCGACATGGATGAGTGGACTGCCGCTCAGGTCCATCTGCTGGGTGAGGCGCCACCTCTTGCTCGTCCAGGCTTTATCCGGTATTCCTGGTTCGAGGTGCAGCCCACTCTTGTTGATGCAGCCCCGATGACTCCGAAGGCCGTGGAGAGGTACGCACGCGGCTTCCTCATGTTCTTATTCGGGACGACCATCTTCGCCGACCGGGCGAACACCGTGCCTCTCTACCTTCTCAGCGCACTGGTGGACGTCCGAGACATCCTGCATTATGACTGGGGTGGCGCCGCTCTGGCCACTCTTTACGGATATATGAGCTCAGCCTCCCGCGGCAGCGGACAGTTGCTCGGAGGCTACTGGCGGGCTTGGGAGGTACATTTCTTCTCCGCTTTTTACATTTCTGCTTTCTGCTTTCTGTATTCTGTACACTGCACACTCTGTAGTCTGCTTCATACTTGCTGTATACTGTACACACGGCACACACATACTCTGCTCTACACCGACTGTACACTGCTCACACTACACATTCTGCACAATACACTGCACAACACACGACTCTGCCATTTCTGTTTTATTCTGTATTTTGCTTTATTTGATAAATGCACTGGTATTTATCTTGCAGTTGTGGGTTTACGCCTACTTTCCTAGGCTTGCTCCCGTACCAGTCACGGAGACTCCTCTGGTCGTCCCCTTTTCGCGCCGCTTTGACGGGAGATGCACCCGGCGGCCACGAGAGACATTCGGCTTTTTCCGCCGCTACTTTGACACCATTACCCCTGCCGAGGCATGTTTTACTTGCAGTTCATTTAAGCTTCGCCTTTCCACTGCCTATTTCAAAAACAGTAGATAACAAATTGTATGTCATTTTCAGATCACTTGGCAGCCGTGGGCTCCATTGCCAGTGACATTGCGGGACCGGTTTGCCGGTGCTGAGGAGACCTCGCGTTTCCGGATCATACTGGAGGGCCCGGTCTTTCGGGCTTGGTACCTAGGTGAGCGTTTCCTATGCCAGACCCTGGGGTTACCTGAGCAGATAGTCCCGGTTCACCCTCCTGCGGACATTAGGGAGACCGAGAGGCTCACCACCGAGCAGATGGCCGATTTCACTATCGGCTGGGAGGAGACCCGCTTTAGAGGCATCGGCGACTACAGAGAGTACGTGCAGACATACCTTATGCGACCTCTGAGCGGCGGCCGTCGGGCAGAGGGAGCCAGGCCCGTGGCGCCAGCGGCTGGGGCAGGAGCGGGAGCTTCGAGGAGGGCCCGAGTCTGTGGCAGGGGCGGAGTTCAGGGAGGACGGGGGGCTGGCTGGCCCGCCCTGCCCGCTGTACTGACTTTCCGAGGGCAGGGTGGGACGACCTATCAGATCCCCTTCGCCCCTCCGCCGGCTGATCATGAGTTTGTTGGTGTCCCCGACTTGCCTCCGGTACGTATTACTGCGCTTTTGTACAGTCATTTCATTTCTGTTTCTTTGATATTCCACAGAATATTGATGCATCTGATACTTTTGCAGGCTTCTTCTGGGTATACCCGGCAGTCATTGGAGATGAACGCCTCCATAATGGGGATGCTTCAGCGGACTTTTGATCTCCTGGCCCTTTACAGCATTCCGGTATGTTCTTCTGACACTGGCCTCAAACCCTTCATACACTGCTTCATATAATCTGATACACGGCATGACACCTGATACACTGATTTCACAGCATCTGATACACTGCATACACTGCATTCTGCATTGTACTCCGTACTGATAAACTGCTCACGGCGTTCATACACTGTACTCTGCATTCTGCACTGATAAACTGCTCACGACATTCACACACTATACTCATACACTGCATTCTGCACTGTTAAACTGTCCATAGTATACACACATTGTACTCATACACTGCATTCTGCACTGTTAAACTGCTCACGGCATTCATACACTGTACTCTGCATTCTGCACTGTTAAACTGTTCACAGTATACTGATGTATTTCCCTTTTATGTACTTTTTCAGCCTCCTTTCCAGATTCCGATGGCAGGAGGTGCTCCAGCTGGACCATCCGTCCCTGCCCGAGGGAGAGATGAGGAGGGCAGAGCATTTCCCCGTACGAAGGCGGGGCGCACTCATATCGGGAGTAGCTCGCGAGCTCCAGTCCCGGATGATGATGATGACGAGGAGTCAGAGGCGGAGGCAGAGGCGGAGGCAGAGTCATCAGAGGAGGAGACCGGAGACGGCACTAGCTCGGGCTCTGACGACGATGCTGATGATGCTCCTGGACCCTCATCCAGAAAGAGGACTAAGACAGACTGATGGCCCCCGGAGTGCTCGACACGGATGCGAATTTTTGTTATTTTTCTCTTTCTTGTACTTTTCCTTTTTTATTGGTAGTTAGGATACTCTGTACTGCCGCAGGCAGATTTTTGTTTTCCAAAACTTGTGTACTTAAAAGATTATGAAATGAACAAACTTTTTGTCTTAAAAAGTGTTACATCCGTATATCTTTACATTTCATACTTTGCATCGCATCACACCATATTACACCTCAATGTAAATGAAATTGATTGGTTGTCTGAAAATTGAACACTTGCACTGTAATAATCAGATAACTAAACAGCCAACAGCAAAATAACCCAAGCAACCCACTGCCTGATTCTGGACACACAGCCCTTACTCTGTTGGGGATTAATCTGCATACAGCCCGTAACACAGCATTCGGTTCATTCTGCACACAGCAACTCCCGAACAAACAGCCCAATCTAACAAGACGGACTACGTAGGTGAAACCAGCCGGAGTTGGAACACAATCGGATATAGAGAATGGCACAGCATTCCGAGCATAAACGATTTTTGAAATTAAATAAGGGTTTTTCAAACCGGGGTATCGAGCCTACAACTGAACACAGCGGGGAGGACTCAAACAAAGAGGTACACGACCTAAACACAACGAGACACGCTCGGAAAAGACCTAAAACAAAGGTTGAAAACACGTCGGAGAAACCTGAGAACAAAGTGTGGTAAACAAAACAAAAGACACGACACACAGGCGTGTTAACGACGATGGGGACCTCAGATCACGAGACCAGTTTCTCTGGGTATTGTTTCCCACCCTTTCTGATCTGTGATTCTCACATCACTTGCCCTCAGGCCGGTTTTTCACTCAAAACCCTTTTTCTTACTTTTCTCTCAACTTAAACCTCTCTATTCTTTATTCTCTCATTTTTCGTCCCTCCCCAGGGTGATTAATGAATGAATAGGAAGTGTGGGTTCATGCCCAATGCCGTTAGCTCACAGCTATTTCTTCTGGTGGGTAGAGTGCCCTCCTGGCAAGTATGTTGACGACGGGGGAAAGACAGAATGCCTGACTCAACTGTGCCCCTAATTCATCATTTTGACAATTTTTTGTTTTTGTCGGATTAACGTACTTGTTCGATTTTTTATTTGAAAACCATGCAAGTCAGTCTATAAGCACTGAAAATTTTCCTTTTTGGGTCCAAGAAAATGGTCCAGTTTTGGAAAACAAAATAGTTTTCCAGAAAATAGTCAACCTCAATAAAAATTTTCAAAAACTATTTTTGCAAACGGCTGATGCTCAACGAGCATGGAACTTACTTTTTGAGATGTGCAACCTCGGATCGGAGGCAATGGAAAATTGCCCCTGGCTTAAAGAGGGGGGGCGGATGGCAACGGAAAGTTGCCCCTGGTTTGAATGGCGGCTTACGACGACTGGTGGCAACGGAAAGTTGCCCCTTGTTTGGATGGTGCCGCAGCAATCCGCAGACAGTCTTCATTGGTGGTGGCCGAACTCTTGGACGCAGAGATGACAAAGACGGTCACAACAGATATATGGACACAATCACCTTGGAAGGTGTTGGCAACTAAACTTTGGGATGAAGTCGAAACCATTGCATGGACCGAGACGCTATGAAAGCGTTGGGGGCCGGACTTCAGGATGAAGTTGCCTACGTATCCCAATCATGGGAATCAAGCCTTACGTAGTTCCGGTTAAGGTACACTCGGGTATTTTAACCTTCACTTTTCAGGCTCTAACTTTTGCCAAGGTGCCCGATGCGGGTTTTCGACCTTGCGAGCTTCTTTTTATTTTCTCTTGTTCATTTCTTTTTCTTTTCTTTTTCTCATTTTTTTCATTTCCTTTCTTTTCTTTTCTTGTATTTTTTTTCTTTTCTTTTCTTTTCTTTTTGTATTTTTTTGTATTTTTTGTATTTTTCTCTTGCTCTAACTTTTGCCTGGGTCGCCCTTCCGGGTTTTCGGCCCAGCGAGCCTCTCAAAGGGTAAAAGTGTAACAAGTCCATGCCAAATGGTTTCTGAAGTTGAAGCCTCTCTGCATCTAGGAGAACGGCTATTGCAATGATTTGTAAGAGAATCCATCCCGGTTGCTCCACGAGCTTCTTCCGGCGAAATCTAATCTTTCTGATTCGGCTTCGGTGCCTCTTGCTCGAGGGCTGCTTCAGAACTGACCACGCGAGCCTCCTCCAACAGTTGACCATTGAATGTTCCGGATGAATTCGTGGCTTAAAACAAACAGGTCGAATCTTGAGGCTGAGAGCGATCCTAGGCTGCACAATCTCAAGAGAGGTTCCACACAGGTCTTCACAGGGCCGCGCAAAACATTTGTTTTTGAAAGTTTTTAAGAAAGCGACGAATCGCTCGTGCCGAAGATAGTGTGGAACCAATCTGGATCAAGCCAGGGTCCTTTCCAGTACTCACGCTGACAAGCATGGTTTCATTCATTAAAAAAAGGCTTAGCATGCTTCTCTTTCTCTCATAATGATCAAAATTTTGCAAAACCCGAGGAATTCCTTCCTCTTCGTTTTTATCACCGCAGTGTTAAAAGGGGTTTTTGAAAAACTTAGGCTAATGCAATGAGTTTGGCGCGCAGGAGAGCAGGCGAGACGTACTGTCAGTCCATTCAAGTCCTCTGGCACTTATACTGAAAGCAGGCACGAAAGTGAGATAGCAACAGCTGTTTCATTCAGATTCGTTGGTGTAACTGGCCCCTTGGCAGAAACAGACTCAAAAACAAAAACGGGTAATTACAAGACAAAATGGTGTTCGGGACAACAACCCCAGAATCACCTGGTATTCTATACAAAGGGGACTGACTTGATACAACAAGACAGACCCTTAAGCAAAAAGACTGACTCAAAACAAAGAGACAGACTCAAAACAAAAGGCTGACTCGAATCCCAAGCCAGAATTTACAAAACTCGGTTTCACTGATGCTCAAAAATGCATGCCAGACGCTACATCCAAAATATACCGAATGCTGCCCGCAGGCGGTTCACTTTACATACTTACAGTATCTGTGCCCTCAAAATCCAATAACTGGGTGGTAACGGACTTGGCTGAGGTGGGCGGGAGGATAACCTCGTTGTCAATCAAATCTTGCACCTCATGACGGAGGCGGGAACAATTGTCGGTTGGATGGCCTGTCTGCTGGTGGTATGCGTAGTACTGAGCAGCATCATGCGTGGCGGGGAGATTCTTCGGGAGTGGCCGAGGCTCCAAGGGTTTAAGATGTCCCCTCTCGGGAAGGATCTGAAGTGCCTTAGACAGAGGCATGTAGAGAGCATGAAAGGCCCTGCGCCCTCGGGGCAGGTACTTTGGAGTCTGAGCGCGCTTACTAGCTGCACAAGCGAAAGGATCGGCAGGCGCCACCTTAGCTTTCTGATTTTTCCCAGGTGCAGGGCTGGGAATAGGAGGAACTGTTCTGGCATGACGGGGCCTATCCCGATTTCCTGACTGACTTGAACTCCCCTCAGGTGGAGTGGGGAAAGCATCCTCCACAGTTTTTGCCACGACTGCGGATATCTGTTGCTTGTTCATTCCCCCGGCTTTCAAAGCCTCGACTGCCCACAGCAGTTGTTCAATAGGATCGGCATCTACCTTTGCTTTGTCTTTTCTTCTGGCGTCAGCCTGATCGAGGGTTTGAGTCGATGCCGGCATGTCATTGCCATAGCTGGAGGCCATCTCCGGTTGGCTAAGTTCGATCACAATTCGCCCCAACAGCGGGGGTTCCTGGGGTACAAAACTCCTAGCATATGGTGCGGTTGGAGGTGAAGCTGACATTCCGTAGGCGAGATCCGCCACAGACCTCTGGAGATCACCTATCATCCCCATTAGTTCAAAGGTGTTGGGCTCACGAGCCTGATACAACTGGGGGGTCCAGACCGGGTGCATAACAGGCGACCTGGGTGGATGCGACATATCAATGTTGGCCTCACTTTGCAGGGTGATCCCTTGATCTAATGCAGTCGTCATAACCACGAACTCTTCTGAATTCTGCATTGCCATAAGTCCTGCCTCAGCAAGGGGGAACGCTGGCTATTCTGTATCAACTTTCCGACCCTCTGAACTCTATGAACTGAAAAGGAAAACAAGCAGCATTTCAGCCCTAAACGGATCAACACAGGTGTAGCCGAACAACTGTACTCCACTACTGATCACTGTTCCCCAGAATTACTGTCCCCAAAACTGAATCCGGATACCCGCAGATAACTGATTCTCAACTACACTGATACTGGTGCCCTTGGGCTCGATACTCAAACTTGCAAACTGGTATGTACGTTCCTGCAAAGATACACTCTAAAAGCACATAGCAAGTAAAGCGAGCCAAAACACCCCTATGTTGGGGTAGGGTTTCCCTGTCCTATTTTGTCAGGAGCTAGGGTTCCACTATGCACGCAGCAGTTTCAAACAACAAAACATTGGGTGAGCAACCTGTCCTAGCTTGGAATGGTCACTATGGATCCGAATATGCACTAGGTCGAATGGTCGAAAAGGGTGCCCCGGTAAAACCGGGGTTTGTGTTCCCATACTGTCAGAGCCCATAACCGGTCAGCCTTATGGTCATGCCTTGACAAGACAAGCCTCCGGCAAACCGTTCAGGAATGGCAGATGGCAAACACTGTGTTCCTAGGCGCACCAATGCACATGCAATGCAAAGAAACACATAAGCGAAATCAAAACAGGATATCACGAGTTCGAGTCAAGCTCTCTAAATTCCCCAGCAGAGTAGCCAGAAACTGTAGACGTCCCCGAACGCCCCGGGAGGGTGAGTCCCGTTCCGTTCATTTGGGGTTACTACAGCTCGGACTCTTGAATTGTCACGGTTCTTAATCTGAACCGAAGAGTCCAAATCTGGCAAATCGTTTTGAGAAACAGATTTTTTGAAAAGAAGTGCCAAACATGGACTGCTTCGCCAGATACAGAGTCGCCACCTAAATATTTTAAAATGGGAGAATTTAGGAAACCCTGACTTGGTGCCGAAGGCCACACGTTCGTCATCACCGGAGTTGTCTCGGCTCGAGAGCTTGGGTACGATCGGGGAAGGTCAGCTATGAGCACCCCCTTTCGCCCAGTCCGAAGACCGGCCTCTACTAACCGTGATACCCGTTTTTGAAAACGTTATGTGTTCTTATTCCATTTGTTAACCTAGAATTACTATGTTATGCGCACAGCAAACAAGTATAGACTAGATTGCCTAATTTGGAAATAAGCATTGCATATCCGTTTGTTTTGGAAAATGTTTTGGATTTTGCTACTCGCACGTAGGCCAAAACACGGATTTCAACGAGTTTTTCCAACTCAAGCAACCCAACCTTCACCCACAGGCATTCAAACAGTTTACCACATAAGCATCTAGCCGCATGGCAAGCATACTGTCATGGTAACACTCACACGCATGCGGTATGCTAAAGCATAAAAATACTTACATAGTACTCCGTGCCAAAACAACAAACTAGTTAGCAAACATGCGTGATCCTAGTTCATGTCAAATTGACTAATGCAACACATACAGGATGCAATTAGATAAGGCTCGGCTAACCTAAACATGGCATGTGAAATGCGATCAATTTGATGCACGCATTTCAATTTGAATTGAAGTACAAATGCAGTTAGCATGATGTACCGAGCCTAGTGCATGCAATACAAATGCAGGAATGCACGCATGCATAGCATAAGGTATGCTAATTTTAAACGTGCCCTATTACTAACCATCTAAAGCACGTGAAGTAAAAGGGAAGAAAGACGTGAGGTTGGAAGACATACACACCACTCACGCACACTTATTACAGATTTGCCCTCGCTCGGAGGGACCAAATAAATAATACAAATTAATTAACTACGCAAGCTAATTAAATATTACAAATTTCCTAATCAGCTAACCAAATTAACTTGAATTAGGAAAAGCAGTAAACCGCCTCGGGCGGAGAGCTCGATGCGATGCATGCTCGGTCCTGCTTGGAAATGCACCGCCATGCATAGGCTGCCTCTGTTTTCCTTCCTTTACTCCTCTGGAGGCTGCCAAAATCTCAGGACTGGTTCCTTGGACATTGGGGGACACCACCGGCTAAATGGGATTACCACCGGCAATGTGGTGTAGTCACCGGCACAAAATTAATCCATCGGCTGGTGATTTACTGCCGGTCGGCAATTTATACTGCCAGTCGGGAAAGAATGCCTGCAGAACCTGCAACTCACCACAACAGAGGGCAAGGCAAAGCATGTCAACACAAATCAAGGCATATATGCACCAATCATGTCCCTTATCATGGTAATGACTCAAAAGGGCATGTGTCTCGATTCTCGGACCACCAATCACGCATTTCCATGCATGACGGCCCAAAGAATCAAGTGTGCAATTTTCATGTCAAATGAAATGCAAACTAAACAAAGAAACCAAGGCCCAATTCCTATCACCAAGTCAAGAAACAAGGCATGCATGCAAGATGTTATGCAACCTAGGCATACAAGCTAAGGATGCAACATGGCATGGCAAGACACTTATGCAAGCATACAAGCAAACATGAGGCAATGCAAATGGATGAAAAGATGGACTTATACATGATTTAGGCAACTCTAAATAGGCCCAAAACAGTGGCAAAAAATCAAGGAATTGGAATCAAACATACACACACACATGCAAGTAGGTTGGACCAACACTTAGGCATTAAATGTGACAACTCTCAAGCACATTTGAATGAGGCAATCATGGACAATTAGCATGCAACATAAGCTCTGAAAATCACGTTAAAACATGGTGCCAAACCAAGCAACAAGGCAAGCTAAACATGCAACAATGGTCCAAGTATTTGAAACAAGTCAAAGGGACTCGAACCATGGCTAAGCCAACCAAGCCTCACAAGGCTAAGAGGGCTTAAGATAGGTTCAAGACGGACCTAGACTATGCAAAGGGGGCCCCCTAGATGGCATCTAAGTGGCTCAAATTCAAAGGCATGTGCAATGGCCAAAACATGGAACATGCTACACAAGCTTTCAAAGCATTAAAGAGGCATCCAAGGCAAACATATAGGCATGCAAAGGGGACTGAAATGGCATGGTGGATGATTCCAAATCACCAAATCAATGCAAAAATGTCATGCTATACATTCACACACTTAAGGCCAACAAGCCGGAATGCAAAGGGGCTATATTAAGCATGCCAAATCCGACCCAAACAACCATGGACAGACCTAAAACATGGCAAAATATGCACAAAACCTTCACAAGACTAAGCCTAAAACATGCTTGAATGAGGGCTAACAACCTAAGGCATATTAAGGCAATAATAAGGCATTACATAATAGGTATGCTAAGCATGCATGGTGTACCAAAACCAACACAAAATAGAGGTATATTATGACATACTAAGCATAGAAAACAACCAAGACATGATCAATACACACTCTAACATGATGCTCCCTCAAGAGGCTAAAAATGGTCCATTTCAAGGACAACAAGGAGAGGGGGTGGCCCTCCCCTTTTGGAGACTTCAAGGCACCATCTTCACCACTGAAATCCCTACGTGTTTGCATACCCTCGTGACTTTTCGAGTCGTAAACGGAGTTTTCTGAGGTGTAAACAATTTTGGCACGTCTAATGGGACATTAGGTGTCATCTTTATCAAACATCCCTATGGTTAGCATAGGAAAATGGAAACATATCGCTGGTCAATCAGGAGTGTTGCCTCTTGACAGTCCAAGATCATATGATTCCAAACCAACAACAGTGTAGCACAATTTTGAGGGATTCCAAGATATGACAGAGAATCTGAGACACTGATTTATCACAGCCAATGGGGAATTTTCTATTAGACTCTCTTACTCTTTGGCCACTCCACTACAAGAGATAAGGCAATTTGAGGTTGGTCTGATGCAAGCAATTACCAATAGGACAATAACTTTGGGAGACCGGCTTTCTGTAGCCCTTCCACCAGCTTGAGTTCTATCCACAACAGGAATCTTCAATGCCGTTGCAAACTGGAATCTTCAGAGCAGACCAGTTGGCACTGAACTGCTGCCTCCAGGAGTTTTTCAAGCTTCTTTTTCCAACAAGCCCATGCCTGGGAGGCAAGGAGGACAAGGCATTGAACTTGAGTGGCAAGGCATTGGACATAGGAGATAACTTCCTAGGTTTCGGGCATTAGAAATCATAGATGACTAGATTGCTCAGGACTCCCAATATTCACAGAATATAACATTAGGAACCTTAGAACCAGAACCTTTATAGCCAATATCTAGAACACCCTAGGAGTTGGTCCTACGCCTATGCCATATGGACAGCCCACATCCCCAGGGAGGTAGGTCAAAACGTAGCCTTTTATTCACTATTTGAAAACAAAGAGAACAAAATTATACTCTCATTCCTAAATTAAAAGGGCAGAACTTTGCTCCAATTCCTAAATCAAGAGGGTATGTGCCTATGATCCAATTCTAGAATTGAGAGGGCAGAACTTTACTCTGATTGTTGAACAGAGAGGGAATAATTTTATTTCGATTCCAGAATAAAGAGACCAAAATTATGGTCTAATTTCAGAACTAAGAGGACAAAACTTTGCTCAGATTTTTAAATAAAGAAGGCATGCCTATGCTCTGATTCTGGAACAGAGATGGCAGAACTATGCACTAATTTCTGAATAGAAAGGGTATAAATTTGGTCCAAAACCAAGAGGTAAAACTTTGCTCCAATTCCGGAACAAAGAGGACATGATTATGCTCCGATTTCGGAATAGAGAAGGTAAAATTTTGCACCAATTCCTGAACCATAGGGTTAGAACAATCAACCACCACGTGGAGTATACCGAGGGATGTATCATCCAAATCTGGCGATGAACAAGGATTAGGTTATGGATCTCATCCGGGAACTGTTCGGTCCTACACTTAGACATGTTGGTAGGCCCATCTATTGAAAGCCCCATTAAAAAACAATAGATAGAAACTATGATTTTTCTAGAGGGTATTAAGTTACTAATTTTGTTTTATTTTCTAGTAAAGATAATCATTCTACTATTGAGCATGTTGCTAGATTTATTGTACAATGTGGCGAGGCAACAAAGAATGACTTCCTCAAGCTGAGGCTATTCGCAAATTGCTTAACTGAAACGACCTTTACTTGGTACATTAACCTGCAACCAAATTCAGCCTATTCTTAGCAACAAATTGAAGAGATGTTCCACCAGTAGTTCTACAAAACTGAACTAGAGGTTACTATGTCCAACTTGTCAAGAATTGTCCAAGTTCCTAACAAGACAGTGGAGGCCTACATAGTGGGGTTCAAGATAGCCAGATTCAAATATCACATTGTTCTTCCTTAAATATAATGTCAGGCTGGCTTAAAATAGCCTTGACTTCAAACTTTACAAGAAATTCGAAGGCATGGAATTTAGAGATCTCTTTGAATTGGCCATGAGAGCAGTCAGGTATCAGTAGATCCTTAGAGAGGAACAAGACCGAAGGAACGTATCTAAGTGTACCTACTACAGGGATCCTAACTATCTAGTGGCAAATGCAAATACAGAAAACCTTGTTTGCAAGGCATTTGCCAAAGTAGAACCAATGAAGGCGAAAAGGAATTCTACAATGGCAAAACAACTCGCTCCTACACCTTTGACATCACTAAGCCAGAAGAGATTTTTGACCATCTGATGACGGACAAGATGTTCAGATTTCAATGGGTCAAAAAATCCTCTCTGAAGAAATCAGGCACATGGAGGTTTGTAAGTTTCATAATTTCTGTAATCATGTTACTAATAATTGCATTATTTTGAGAAATACTATTCAGGACTGTATTGATAAGGGAGAGTTCAAATTTCCTAAGAAGGAAAAGGCTACAATAAGAGTAGATCGTGATCCTTTTCTTAAGGAGTTTGGCACAAACATGGCATCCATTAGCATGACAAGAATACCATAGACCACTCCTAAATGGTAGATTGTCTTAGGAGCTCCTTCTTGTCCCAACAGCTTTCCTACTCACTCCTATAATGGAAA
Source organism: Camellia sinensis (assembly GCF_004153795.1). Taxonomy (NCBI): domain Eukaryota; kingdom Viridiplantae; phylum Streptophyta; class Magnoliopsida; order Ericales; family Theaceae; genus Camellia; species Camellia sinensis. The sequence continues at coordinate 422,072 of NW_021025623.1, read as the reverse complement.
GGAATCAAATAAAACCTTTTATGATGACTCCTATCCATGAAGGTAAAGAGTATTCAGAAGAGCTTCTTGGTCTCAAAATTTTAAGAATGAACAACAAGAACTTCATCTTCCAGTCCTAAACCCGTCATGTACTCAGTGTGGCAATGTTCCTAAAAGTAAAGAGCCAGTAATCAAGAGTATGATCATCAAGTATAGGGTAGAGTCTCATCAACCTACCAGGAAGATGGAAGAATCCAGGTAGATAGTTTCTATTTTTCAATGACTTTGGCCTACGGAGGCCGATTTGCGAAAAGAAATGTAGAACTTAAAGATCATAGTTCCTGCCCAAGGCCAAACTAGAACTGTCAAGCCTCCTTTTACGCCTCTAGAGAGATAAACAAAGGTTCGACATCCCAAGTTTCCTCATCCCTAGTCAACTTGGTCGAGATCCTTGACGCGTCGCTTCCAATAAAAAAGACAAGTAGTAAGGATGGCTGAAGGAAAGGGTAAGGCAAAGTAGGAAGATTCAGAAGTTCGAAAGGAAGATTTAGAATTTCAACCTGGATAGAAATCTAGAACTCAATCTCCAGAAAGGAATAAGGTCATAAAAGAATATCGTCCTAAAGAAAGGCATGATCACATCCATGTTCAGAAGAAACCAGCAACATATACCTCAATCCTTCTTAAACAGCCTCCTGCACTGGAATTCCTAGCTAACCAGAAAGGCAAAGGGGGTGGAAGCAAATTGAGTGTTTCAACTTAGAAATTTTCGTGCAATATGGTGTTTGTCCTTCCTTAGTTTTTTTAGGGCTAAGAAAGGGAAACCATCCTACATTCATGGAGATGTCAAAGAGAATGAAGAAATACCAAAAATTTTATAGGATTCCTATCAGCAAAAGCCCTTCCAGCCTATAGACATCGGTCTATCTATAATTGTGCTAAGGGATGAATATGAAGACAAAAATGTATCAGCCACAGAAAGTGTCATCTTCGAGAAGCCAAGTCCAGAAGCTAGGAACCACCTTCGTCCTTTGTAAATCATAAGATTGCTAGATAGTATTCCAGCCAATAGGTTCCTGGTAGACAACCAATCTCATGCCAAAAGCTATGATGCAAAAACTGGGCAAGATAGAGAATTTCTCTAGGAATGTAACGCTAACATCACAAACTTTGTATGAGGGTCAATAATTTCTCAAGGAATCTTGATCATGAACTTAGTTATGGGAGGTAAAACCCTAACTACTCCTTTCTTTATCATTAACTCTAAAACAACTTATAATGTTCTGTTGGGTAGAGATTGAATACACGCCTACATGGTTGTTCTTTCCTCTCTCCATCAGTGCCTTATATTTTGGAATGATAAAGATATGGAACTAGTCTAGGTAGATAGAAAACCATTTATAACTTCTTCAAGTCATGTAGAGGCAAGTCTCTACGATGAAGAAATTGGTCCTATGAAGTTTTTAGGAGAAAACAAGTATGGTCGTCCGAAAGCTATGAACTTCTCTAACCATTTCTGTAATAATTTGTTCCTAAAGAGACTACTCAAGCGATAGTTTGATTACTTAGTGGCGATGAGGGATTCCTAGTATTTTGTTTTACAGATGAGGTGATGAAGAGGACAGCTCAAGTAGTTAATTTGTCGCTCAAGCATAGAAGTGGGGAATCTAGAATTTTGAGTTGTAGGCTGAAATAGTGAGAATTTAAGTTGACCACATGAGTGGTGAAATGATAGCCCCAGGGATCTACGTGATTTTAACAACTTAAAAAGTTACTTTTTGGATGATTTCTTTCATTTTTTTTTCTTTTCCACTTCCATTCCTCTCTCCTAAGCTCTGAAAACCCTAGTTTTCTCCCTCTAAATATCTCACTTTTCACTAAGATTCAAGCCTAAACCTCTTTCTAAAAGTGAAGCCTACGTGGGGACAACGATTATCACTAATTGGATTTCAACCTTGTGAAGAGTCCTTCTTGAATCTTACCTTTTTTTATCACATTCTCGAGGTAAGGTTACTTTTAACCAAGTATCTCTTTGTTTTGAGATAATTATGTGGCATTATCTTAACTATGATGCTTTATGGGATGATTTTCGTCATACAATGAGCTTTATGTTTTAAAAAAGGGGGTTCTACCCAAATATTTCAAATAAACCCTTGTTGATTATAGATATTGATGTTGAGAATTGGCTCATACGTAAAAAGGGAGGGGAGGAGGCCCAATTTTATTCAAAACCCCAGTTTTTGACTTTGATGGAAAAATGATGTTTTGGTGGAATTTGTTCTCAAATCTTGCAATTGGGTGAATGTTAGATATAAATAAGTGGAGATATGAGATTTTGGATTATATTAATAAAGTATATTGAGTTGGAGCTTGTTGAATTGGAAGGTTTTCAAGATTCCCTTGATTATAGTTGTTGTACTCTCTCTATTACCTATGAATTGCATAAACTTTAATTAAAATGCGAATTGTTAATTCATACATCACGTGCATTACAAATTTTCTCTCATGAACTCTATAATCTCTTGAAAGCTTGGAAATGTTGAAAAGGAGTAAATAATGTACGAGTCCAGGTAGTTGAGTTTGGTTTTGAAAACGGGATATCTTTGGTTTTGGTTCCCGCATAGGGAGTCAAGGTGCCCAAATGCGCCCTACTTGAGCTTATCACTGGACGAATGTGGAAAAATGTTTTCATATGTCAACTGGTCATGCTGTATTAATAACTGGTAAAAGTGAAAAATAGATTATTTTCAGTGCCCATCACTCTGCTATATTAATAACCAGCAAATGTGGGGACATTTTATATTATAAATCTATGTATATGTATGAATGGGACTCCTACGAGGGATTTCATGGTGTATTTACCACCCTGGTGTTGAGGTGTGACATTTTGTTTTGAGGGTCCTTCGAGTGAGGAAAGTGTCGCTTAAGCATGGAATGGTTGCTCCCAGTATCTTGCGAGCTTGTAAGCGTGCTCGCTCGAGCGAGAAAAGCTTCGCTCGTGCATAGAATGCTAGTTTCTAGTTGTTTCACTGTAGCACTGCATAACTTTTAAGGCCTTTCTTTTTCTGCTCGAGCGAGCCCTTCAAATTGTGTCTGGTCGCTAGAGTGTATGAAGTCACGCTCGAGTGAGCTTTATGATATCAGCTTTTTAAATATGACAATTCTAGATCATTCTCTCACCTCTCTTTTTCTATCTTCCATCTTTTCTTCCTCTCTCTATAAAACCCTAAGTTTCAACCATAAAACACCTCTCATCCATTTGAAACCCAATTAAAATTTCTTTCTAGGTAGAGAGCACTTGAAGACAATCATCTTCTACCGATTAGATTGTGGGTTTGCGAAAGATTCTCATAGGAGCTTGACTTCTTTGCTTGATTTTCGAGGTAGGGATAACTTTACCCAAGTATTTCTTTACTTTGAGAAGGTTTCATGGTTTTATTGTGGCTTATGAATTAATTTGGAGATTTTGTTGTGTTAAACCCATGTTTTCATGAATGACCCATTCTACTTGCTAATAACCAAAATCTCTTAAATTCGTGCATAGGATAGGGATATGAGCATCAATGAAACTCATAAGTTGTGAAGAAGTGAAAACCCCCAAACTTCACAAAACCCTAGTTTACTTGTGAATAAAAACATTTAATTAAAGTGGAATTTCCTTAAATCCCTTGTAAGTTAAGAGTTGTAAAGAAGAGGAAGATGTGACTATGTGTAGACGTCCCCGAACGTCCCGGGAATATCCTGTTTTGTTCTTTGGGCTCACTACTGTTCGGACTCAAATGTCACGGTTCTGAATCTAATCTCGCAAAGTGCAATGCAAGACCGATAAATTACCAAAGAGTTCAAATCCGCCAAATCGTTTTGAAAAAAATGATTTTTAGAAAGAAGTGCCAAACATGGACTGCTTTTCCAGATACAGAGTCGCCACCTAAATATTTTATTTTGGGGAAATTTAAGAAACCCTGACCGGTGCCTAAGGCCACGTGTCCGTCATCACCAAAGTTGACTCGGCTTAGGAACTTGGGTACGATTGGGAAAGGTCATTTCATGAGCACCCCCAATCGCCCGATCAAAGATCGGCCACTACTAAACATGATATCGAGTTTTTGAAAACACATGTGCCCTTATTCCGATTTATTAGCCTAGAATTACTATGTGATGTGCACAACATACAATATACACTAGATTGCCTGAGTTGGAACAAAGCATCGCATATCCGTTTGTTTAGAAAATGGATTGAAGTTTGCTACTCGCAAGTAGGCTAAAACACGGGTTTCGACGAATTATTTCAATTCAAGCAACCCAACCTTCACCCACAGGCATTCAGGCAGTTATATCACATAAGCACATAGGCTCATAGTAAGCATGCTATCATGGCAGTCACTCACACACATGCAAGGATGCTAAAGCATAAACACTCATCGAGTACTCCAAACCAAAACAGAAACAAGTCAGTAATCAATGCATGATCCTAGTTCATGTTAAGATGGCTAATGCAACACATGCGAAATGCAACTAAGATAGGCTCGGCTATTCTAAAAATGGCATGTGAAATGCAACAGATAACATGTATTCAACTCAGATTGAAATACAATGCAGTTAGTATGATGCGCCGAGCCCGGTGCATGTAAGACAGATGAATGAATGTGAACATGCGAAGCATAAGGATGCTAATTAAAACATGCCCTAAAACTAACCATCATAAGCTGGTAAATAAAAGGGAGAAAGGCGTGGGGTTGGAAGACATACATCACACACACGCACACTTATTACAACATTGCCCTTTCTCGGAGGGTCTGAATAAATAATACAGAACCAACTAGCTAATCTAAGCTAATTAAACTAGTTATTACATAACCGAAATGAATAACGAATTACAGCTAAATATTACACAACATTAATTAATTAACAAATTAAACTAAGGAAGCAAATAAATTAGCATGCAAGCTACATGAAATGGACTGCCTCAGCTCTGTTCCGAATGATAAAGGATGCATGCATGCTCGAGTCGCCTTGTCGGGAAATCCATCGTGATGCCTCGACTTGCCTTTGTTTGCAATTGATTTCAGAAAGGTGCACGAGGCTCCAGAGAGATGAAACTCCACCCAAGGAAGCTATGGGAAGGCTGCCGACCAAGCTATGGACAAGGGAGACCACATGCCGACCACCCTTGGTGGTGAAGACCAGAAAAGGTGGTCGGCCTGCCAGAAAACCTGGTCGACCGACCAGTTCATTCTCCTGGTTTCTGCTATTTCTGCAACAAAGGCAAGAGAGAGAGAGAAGGCAAGGTATTTTCAACATATGTGTGCATGACCACTCCCCCCATCATGGCATAAGCTCTAGGGAGTGTAGTCCTTGATCCTGGCGCCATCAATCACGCATCCCGATGCATGATGGCCGAGGAGTCGAATTGCACGACTCAATGGGACATGAATGCACATATAAACAGATAAATGCCTAAACTCCATCATGTGTTTGTCACGAATGTCGGCGACCGAGAATCGAGGCACGTTTCATCACTTGGAGTATGAAACGTTCCTCGTTTCCCGTGTTTGGACTAACTCCTATTCCAAACACAATGCAACAAGTAGAATGGCATGGCATGTACAATGCAACTCTAGTATGCAATCCTAAATGTAATGCGACTAAGTGATGCAAACATGCAAAGATTTCATCATATGTCTCTTTTGCAAAAAGTACATAGTTTTGAGAAAGTAAAACCTGCCTGATACAGTACAATGTGTTCAAACTACCAGTAAAAAGAAAAGTAAAATAAAAAAGGAAAAACAACAAAATGTCTGAACAAAGCAAAAAGAAGAAAAGCAGCAAATTCTGGATCAATATCAATCGTCTTGAGTGCGGGAGTCGGTCCTGGTCCTCTTCCTGGACGAGGGTCCAGGATCACCACCGCCGGCTCCGTAGTCAGAGTCTGAGCTGTCTCCGGCCTCACCCTGGGACGACGCCGCCTCTTCATCAGAATCATCAGGGGAAGGCTCTCATGAACTGCTCTCAGCACGGGTGAGCCTATGTCTGCCACGACTGTGGATAGTCATCCTCCGCCTGACTCTCCCTCCTCCTCGGACAGGTACAAAGCATCATTCGACCATGAGGCATAAAAATAGAGCTAAGGCAGTCCAAAACATGCACAAAATCAGTTTAAGGCATGGCTAAAAAGTGCTAGAATCAATGGCCAAAACAACATGCAATACAAGCTAGTGAAGACGGTTTACACGACAAGTATACAAGGCATTCAAGAGGCCACTAAACCAGCAAAATTCAGAGGTATGACATGCCAAATAAAGCCTAAAAACCCACTAAAACATGGTGAATGCATGCAAGAATGACACGCTCCTTTGATAAGCCATGAAAGGGATTACTCTACACATGCAAGAAGCAAGCAAAAGGGGACCAAACCAGCCATGGTCAGAGGCTAGGAAGGTCATAGAAGTTACCAAAAAGTGCCTAAGCTAGGCTTCCAAATGGTATAAACATATGCTCCTTTGGTAGGCCAAAAATGCTAGTAAACAAGACAACAAGAGAGAGGGTCACGCCTCTCTGATTTAGGCCCTCAAAGCCACATTCTCACCACTAAAAATCCATTGGGTTTTAGTGGTAGGAAGGCCAAGCAAAGACTAGCTCGAATGCTTTATGGCACGGCACAAAACAAGGCTAAATAGAGCATGCAAGAGAGTAGATGACCCCCAACACCAAGAGAGCCTTAAACAAACATGAAAAACACTTAAACATGAACCTTTTTTCAGCTGACAACAAAGCTCAAACAAGCATGGAAATGAGGGTAAGAGAAGGATCAAAATAATGCTTAAAAGAGGGAAAAATGATTACCCTTGAAGCTCAGCAAAACCAGCAACTTCTCCAGCCCAAAACCAACTCTTTAACCTCTGAAAATACCCTCCAAGAACCTCAGATCAATGGTGGAGGTGTATGGCTATGAGGTGTGGTGCAATAGGCCAAGAACAATGCACTTTTGAACCCAAAATGTAGAGATATAGAGAGGGATATATATTTTACCTTAAACAATTTTTTTGGAACCTAGTATAAGGAGAGGGAGGCCCTCTCTTATAGAGGAGCAAAGGTTCAAGCTTCCTCAAGAAGCTAGACCAAAGGTTCAAGCTTCCTCAAGAAGCTAGAATAAGGGTTCAAGCTTCCTCAAGAAGCTAGAGCAAAGGTTCAAGCTTCCTCAAGAAGCTAGAGCAAAGGTTATAGCTTCCTCAAGAAGTTAGAACAAGGGTTCAAGCTTCCTCAAGAAGCTAAAGCAAGGGTACAAATCCTCCATACACGTGTATGGCGGATACAGTCTGTGCCTTCCAGCTGGCACAGCTGGCAACAACTTACAGAGACAAAATTGAAGAGAGTAGGCCGACCGGTTAAGGTGGTCGGCCGACCACTTCCCCTGGTCGGCCGACCTAGGCAAGTGGTCTCCCAAAAAAAAGTTGGTCGGCCAGCCCATTTGATGGTCTCCCAACTGAATACAAGCTAGTGGTATGGTGGGAGACCAGCAAATGTGGCTCAAAAATCAAGGAGATCAGTTTCCCGATAAGAAAATCGACTGGCGGAGAGAGAAGTGGTCCCCAAGAGAAAAGGTGGTCTCCCACCCTTGTACCACCTTCCAAACAATGAAAACAAGGCTCATGCCAAAAATGAACCAACACCGATGTAAAACGAGGGTTCGGGGGGCAAAACGCGCGGCCGGGTGCCCCGAAAACAAGCTGTTAAGCACCAAAAGTGGCGTGCGACCACTAAGGTGGTCTCTCAGGCCGCAGTGTCCCTCTAGACAGAGGAAATAGGGTGTGTGCCAAAAATTATGCCAAACAGAGAATGTTAAGTTGTCCCGAACCGAGGCGCGCGGTCGACGGCTCCGAAAATTGAAAATTGGTCTCCAAACGAGAACAGTGGCCTGCGACCATGAAAAGTAGCCTACGGCCACTGAGAGATGGTCTACAAGACCTCTCCCTCCCTCCGGGAAGAGAAAGCAAGACCTGGCCCGCAAACCGAGGCAAAGCATAAAAGGGTCCCGAGGTCCGGGGGTAAGGACCTTAGCCGAAACTCTAAAACCTCAGAACGAGCACAACATACGCAATCACCGAGCACTCAATCGATGACGTCTGAGTCTTAAGGTCGGTCAAAAATGGGGTGTCTACAGTTGGCCCTCTTTGACAGAACTTGAAAGTCATAAGTGACAGGAGTGAATGTTAAAGTCCAAAGACAACCCATTTTTGACAAGGCCGAAGACTTAGATAAACAGACGAGATAAACAAAGAGATGTGCCCACAGGCAGGGGCAAAATGCAAAGGACATGCAAGATGCCGAACATAACTTATGATCATGCAAAGAAAGCTGTAATGAAGCAAATATACACAATAAATGCAACAGTGTAAGCAAGCGAATTCAAACCAAACTACATAACATGCAGAAAGGATGTAAGAAAATTATGCAATTCTCACGAACATATGTGATAGATACATAAAGGTGAACACAAAGTGTGATAGATGCACTAAGTGAACAAAGTATGATAGATACACAAAAGTAAATGAAGTGTGATGGACACACTAAGGTAAATAACCTTAAACGGAACTTCTTTGAATGAACCGTACATACAATACACCTGGTTGCGCTAGTTTCAAATGAACCGTACATACAATATCTTGCATGAATGAGAAAGAAACTTGATAGGTACAATGCAATACAATGCATGATGTTTAAGGAATGCAATAAACAAACCTAGCGGCGCTTTAGAAAGCACCTCATGGGGTGAGTGGCGATGAACTGCTCTACTATGACGGGGGTTTCCCCTCGTGCTCTTCGAACACTTACCTTCAACTGACAATACAACGGCTCTGAAATACTGACAAGGGTTCTTCACGTAGAACACTTTGGATGCTGCCTTTCTTTCTGATCATATTCACAACTTTCCCTATTTTCCAACGGGGTGACAGACTAGGTTGGTTCAGTATCCAGAATTGAGGTGCATTCACGCTATCTCAACCTATGGGGCTTCCATACAAATTTCAAGCCGAGGACACACCTCTCG